>CM019063.1:346322148-346707148 GCA_009667805.1 Leptobrachium leishanense
GTGACTGCCGGCGCCTGCTTCAATGTAGTCCTATGGACTCCATTGAGAGGATGAGTGCGGCTGCGCTTAATGATACCGCGTGCATCCCGGGGGTTAAGACGCGGTAACAATGCAGGCAACATTTTTTGTAGACAAAAAAGAAGAAAGATATATATATATATATCTCATACAGCGTAGGCGCCTATTTATAAACCAGATTACTATAGTGTTATGAAGTAGTTAAATTATAACTAATAAGTAGTGAGATGCTGCCCAAAGGGGTAAGCGCAATATACAGAAAAAACAACCAAAAACTGCATTAACCAACAATGAAATTATAGATAGAACCTTTGTAGCGCATCAAAAATAGATTTAAAGGTAGACTTCAACAAAGAGGTACCGTATTTTTCGCTCCATAAGACGCACTTTTTTTCCCCCAAAAAGTGGGGGGAAAAGTGGGTGCGTCTTATGGAGCGAATATGGCCCAGCACCTCGTGGATGTACCTCCGCTCACCTGCCGCCGCCGCGTTCGTCTCCTTCTGAGCATGCGTCTGGCGGCAGGAAGCTTGGGCACTCGCCTGGGGGAGCCACGTGACCGCGATCTCCCGAGATCGCGGTCACGTGGCTCCCCCAGGCGAGTGCCCAAGCTTCCTGCCGCCGGACGCATGCTCAGAGGGAGACAAACGCGGCGGCAGGTGAGCGGAGGCAAACAAAATAAAAATTTGTTGCTCTTCTAAAAGATCCATGTGTAATATACATCAATGTGTTGATTAAAATCACCCTTGTGACAGTATCCTGTCTTTACGTATTAGTTAATATGAATACAAACCTGAAAGCACTTCAAATCAAAATCAGTACATCTTTATTACATAACTCATACATTTTGTGATTATAAAATAAAAATACACTGATTTTAAGCACGGTCAGGTTTATATTATTTTATTGTGAGATCTAGTATTACTATGTGCATTCAATCCATACATCATATGTAGCTTTTATTGATCAGTGGTCCATTTATTTATTTGAATATTAATGCCCAAGCTTCCTGCCGCCGGACGCATGCTCAGAGGGAGACAAACGCGGCGGCAGGTGAGCGGAGGCACATCCACGAGCTGCTGGGCCATATCCATATGTGAGCTGGGGAATTATCAATGTGAGAGCTGGCTGGGGCAAATCCATGTGAGAGCTGGCTGGGGCAAATCCATGTGTGAGCTGGCTGGGGCAAATCCATGTGTGAGCTGGCTGGGGCAAATCCATGTGTGAGCTGATGGGGCAAATCCATGTGTGAGCTGATGGGGCAAATCCATGTGTGAGCTGATGGGGCAAATCCATGTGTGAGCTGATGGGGCAAATCCATGTGTGAGCTGGCTGGGGCAAATCCATGTGAGAGCTGGCTGGGGCAAATCCATGTGTGAGCTGGCTGGGGCAAATCCATGTGAGAGCTGGCTGGGGCAAATCCATGTGAGAGCTGGCTGGGGCAAATCCATGTGTGAGCTGATGGGGCAAATCCATGTGTGAGCTGATGGGGCAAATCCATGTGTGAGCTGATGGGGCAAATCCATGTGTGAGCTGATGGGGCAAATCCATGTGTGAGCTGATGGGGCAAATCCATGTGTGAGCTGATGGGGCAAATCCATGTGTGAGCTGATGGGGCAAATCCATGTGTGAGCTGGCTGGGGCAAATCCATGTGTGAGCTGGGGCAAATCCATGTGTGAGCTGGGGCAAATCCATGAGCTGATGGGGCAGATCCATGTGTGAGCTGGGGCAAATCCATGTGTGAGCTGGGGCAAATCCATGTGTGAGCTGGGGCAAATCCATGTGTGAGCTGGGGCAAATCCATGTGTGAGCTAAGGCATATCCACGTGTGAGCTAAGGCATATCCACGAGCTGGGGCAATATCCATTATTACACTATTTCATTCAGAATATTTATTTTCCGGTTTTCCTCCTCTAAAAACTAGGTGCGTCTTATGGTCAGGTGCGTCTTATGGAGCGAAAAATACGGTATATCAAACATAAAGTGCTTCAGTCTTAAAGTGCTTCAATCTTAAGGTGACAAATATTCAATCATTTTTTGTGCCTGCATTGTATTCTAGCGGTAAAACGGTCACGCTAGAGAGAGAACTACGAGCGCAGTTTTTCCTCCGTAGCGCACCCTTTTTACCGCTAGGAATGTAATTTGGCCCAAAATTAAATTGACTGTAGGATGTCATGTTGCTTTTGACAAAATGTGACATCATAAGCTAGCCATTAAATTGACTGTAGGATGTCATGCTGATTTTGGCAGAATGTGACATCATAAGCCAGCCATCCCTTTTTGAAAAATCAATTATCACTGAAATTTAAGACCTCTATTCCTGCATTGCAGAGGGCGTTGCAATATATTGCTTCTTGTGGATGCAAGCAGCAAAAGATTGGGTTAAATAATTCCAGTGTCCTTCTACAGTTCTTGGCTGATCCTGCTTGCATGAGCTTATGCAGAAGTTGCTGCAGGGTCGGTCTTGACTCCTTGCAGTTATATGAACTTCTGGAGGTGATACCAGTGGTGGCTCAGAGCACCACACGTGATATCAATTAGCGGTTCCCTATAATTACAGCTCAAACCACTGATGCAGCATATCATCTATACTATAAAACAGTAAGACGGCGGCGTGTCCGTTGCCTCGCCGCCGTCTTCGAATGCGCGCGCAAACCAGCGTACTGCTGGGTGCGCGCGCATCCAACCGCCACGCCACGAGAAAATATTGCCGGAGAGCGGCCGCCAGCATAAACTCTGCCGCTCGCTCGCCTGGGTGGGATCTATCCACCAGCCAGCTGCGATCTCACGGCTGGCTGGTGGATAGATTCCACCCAGGCGAGCGAGCGGCAGAGTTTATGCTGGCAGCCGCTCGAAGAAGGTAAAGCACGCGGCCGCCAGCAATATATCCAGGTGAGCTGGGGCAATATATCCAGGTGAGCTGGGGCAAAATATCCATGTGTGAGCTGTGGCAATATATCTATGTGTGAGCTGGGGCAATATATCCAGGTGAGCAGGGGCAATATTTCCATGTGAGCTGGGGCAATATTTCCATGTGAGCTGGGTCAATATATCCAGGTGAGCTGGGGCAATATATCCATGTGAGCTGGGGCAATATATCCAAGTGAGCTGGGGCAATATATCCAGATGAGCTGGCCTTGGGTAATATATCCAGGTGAACTGGGGCAATATATCCAGGTGAGCTGGGGCAATGTATCCAGGTGAGCTGGCCTGGGGCAATATATCCAGGTGAGCTGGGGCAATAAATCCATGTGAGCTGGGGCAATATATTCATGTGAGCTTGCCTGGGGCAATATATCCATGTGTGCTGGCCTGGGGCAATATATTCATGTGAGCTGGCCTGGGGCAATATATATACATGTGCGCTGGCCTGGGGCAATATATTCATGTGAGATGGCCTGGGGCAATATATCCATGTGAGCTGGCCTGGGGCAATATATTCATGTGAGCTGGCCTGGGGCAATATATCCATGTGAGCTGGGGCAATATATCCATGTGTGAGCTGGGGCAATATATTCATGTGTGAGCTGGGGGTAATATATCCATGTGAGCTGGGGGCAAATATATCCATGTGAGCTGGGGGCAAATATATCCATGTGAGCTGGGGGCAATATATCCATGTGAGCTGGGGTAATATAGCCATGTGAGCTGGGGGCAAATACAGTCAGGTCCAGAAATATTGGGACATCAACACAATTCTAACATCTTTGGCTCTATACACCACCACAATGGAGTTGGAATGAAACAAACACAATGTGCTTTAACTGCAGACTGTCAGCTTTAATTTGAGGGTATGTACATCCAACTCAGGTGACCAGTGTAGGATTTACAGCAGTTTGCAGATGTGCCTCCCACTTGTTAAGGGACCAAAGGTAATGGGACAATTGGATTTTGAAGCTGTTCCATGGCCAGGTGTGTGATATTCCCTCATTACCACAATTACAATGTGCAAATAAAAGGCCCAGAGTTCATTTCAAGTGTGCTATTTGCATTTGGAATCTGTTGCTGTCAACTCTCAAGATGAGATCCAAAGAGCTGTCACTATCAGTGAAGCAAGCCATCATTAGGCTGAAGAAACGAAACAATCCCATCAGAGCGATAGCAAGAACATTAGGCGTGGCCAAAACAACTGTTTGGAACATTCTCAAAAAGAAGGAACACACCGGTAAGTTCAGCAACACCAAAAGACCCGGGAGACCACGGAAAGCAACTGTGGTGGATGACTGAAGAATTCTTTCCCTGGTGAAGAAAACACCCTTCACAACAGTTGGCCAGATCAAGAACACTCTCCAGGAGGTAGGTGTATGTGTGTCAAAGTCAACAAGAGAATCACCAGAGTGAATACAGAGGGTTCACCACAAGATGTAAACCATTGGTGAGCCTCAAAAACAGAAAGGCCAGATTAGAGTTTGCCAAACAACACCTAACAAAGCCTTCACAGTTCTGGAACAAGATCCTATGGACAGATGAAACCAAGATCAACTTGTACCAGAGTGATGGGAAGAGAAGAGTATGGAGAAGGAAAGGAACTGCTCATGATCCTAAGCATACCACCTCATCAGTGAAGCATGGTGGTGGTAGTATCATGGCGTGGGCATGTATGGCTGCCAATGGAACTGGTTCTCTTGTATTTATTGATGATGTGACTGCTGACAAAAGCAGCAGGATGAATTCTGAAGTGTTTCAGGCAATATTATCTGCTCACATTCAGCCAAATGCGGCAGAACTCATTGGACGGCGCTTCACAGTGCAGATGGACAATGACCCAAAGCATACTGCAGAAGCAACCAAAAGAGTTTTTGAAGGGACAGAAGTGTCCCTTATGCAATGGCCAAGTCAATCACCTGACCTGAATCCCATTGAGCATGCATTTCACTTGCTGAAGACAAAACTGAAGGGGAAATTGCTCCAAGAACAAGCAGGAACTCAAGACAGTTGCAGTAGAGGCCTGGCAGAGCATCACCAGAGATGAAACCCAGCGTCTGGTGATGTCTATGCGTTCCAGACTTCAGGCTGTGATTGACTGCAAAGGATTTGCAACCAAGTATTAAGAAGGGAAAGTTTGATTTATGATTATTATTCTGTCCCATTACCTTTGGTCCCTTAACAAGTGAGAGGCACATCTGCAAACTGCTGTAGGTCCTACACCGTTCACTGAGTTGTATGTACATACCCTCAAATTAAAGCTGACAGTCTGCAGTTAAAGCACATTGTGTTTGTTTCATTCCAACTGCATTGTGGTGGTGTATAGAGCCAAAGATGTTAGAATTGTGTCGATGTCCCAATATTTCTGGAACTGATTGTATATCCAGGTGAGCTGGGGCAATATATCCATGTGAGCTGGGGTAATATATCCATGTGAGCTGGGGGCAAATATATCCTGCTCTAATATATAAATGTGTCAGGTCCCACGGCGACGTCGTAGCAGAAAGGCCAAGTCCTGAGTCCAACCCTGGTGGCAATTCTATGTATAGCAGTATGCCTTAGCACAGCTTTTGGTTTACTGCAGCAGGTGCATGTAATGAGCACTGGCTGGGTTCCTTAAAAGAACCACTCCCACATCCAGCCAGTGCTCTGTCATTAACGTCTGATCCTTGTGAAGGAAGGAAGTTCCTGAGCCCAGTGACCAGCCTTGCTGAGACTCTACTATTGATTCCTGTACCGGACCCCTGGCTATTTCCCTGGACTTCTCTTGCTTCATCCTAGCTGGTACTGTGTCAAGACCCCCTTCTGCATCTCCCATCTCAAGACCTCCATCCACAATCCCTTGTTCCAACTCACAAGACTTTCATCATCCGGATTCCCTTTTTCAAGCTACTGTGTTTTCCCCATCATTTGCATTTGCTTTTCAAGGACTATTATTATTTATACAGATTCCTGCCTTTTTGTTTTGCATCCAGCTTATTCAATATACGTTTCTGCTGTTTTCACCAACCCTTTTTGTTGTTGTCATTATTTACTGCATCCTGGGTTCATATCCACATCACCGGTGTCCTCAGAACCCGGTCCCTGACAAAATGCCTTTGTAATGCGCTGTCAGCTGCGTGCGCACCCATCACAGCTGCTCACTTGGCCCTCCTGTTGCGGATGGGATGGCGCCAGATGTGTTACAAACACATTTATATATGGAGATACTCTTGGATAGGACATTGGAAAAACAAATATGTGGACATGAATTCTGAGCTGGCAACAACACTAGACTGCCCTCCGGGCAGGCTTAACAACTAGTATGACATAATAGAGTCAGTAGCAGGTAGCTGCTAAGGGTTATTGAAAAGAGAAATTACTATACTAGTGCCCAAAAGCAAGATGATGTTTAGAAGATGTACAGATATCATGTGGCTTTATCATGAGTGTGATTGTCAAACAAATTCCCAAAGGCTGCAAAGAACAGGGGCCACACATTACATACTTGGTGCTAACGTTAGCGCTCACCTGCGTGAGCGTTAACGTTTGCTCTGGTGGCCCTAACGCGGGCCACCATGTTACAATCCAAACGCTAACAGGTTTAAAAACTCATTAGCGATTGGAACCTTGCGCTGTACTGCGCGAGGTTACTGTACTCTGCGCTCCCTATACTTAACATGGGTAGCGCAAAGTGTTAACTAGCATTAGTATTACAAAATACTAACGTTAATTAACATCCAGCTGCGGTTAGCAAAAAGCAGAATCTGTCAGCACCAGCAGTAACCCCCCGAAAACAGTCAAATACTCACCTCCTATCCCGCGACGAGGACCGCGGCTCCAACCGCCTCCACTGTCCACTGGGAGCAGGGAGAGCCTGGAGGGAAAAGTCCCCGGGGCTTAGCGCCCGATAACAAGACAGGTAGCTTTTTACGCGCCTGCATTGTAATATCGCGCTAAAACGGGGCGCAAAGGAGAAACCTGCAGGCGCAGGTTTTTCTCCCTATCGTCCCCGTTTTAGCGCGACCATTGTAATGTGGCCCCAGGTCTTTTCAATAAAGGTGAAACTCAGGAGAATACTGAATAGACCTGCAAATTAGAAATAGATGGTGTATAACAATAGCACAATCAATCTAATGTATAATCAATTCTTAAGTGTCTAACTGTTCAACACAACTTTATAGAAAAAGTGATAAAAAGCGAGTGCTAGGTTAACAGTGCACTAAATTTAAATATCTTGTTGCATGGGACAAAATTCAAAAATGCTTATTTTGATATTATTAAATCTTTCTGAAAAAAATTTTGTATTTTTCTCAAAGAAAAAATATATAATGGTGCAATATCGTCTGTTTAACTGTGATTTTTTTTAAACAGAAAATAGACAAACTTATGTGGCGGAGAGCCGAAATGGTGGCTCTTTTAAGTGCAGATCTTCAGCTTATTGGGGTGGCACAGCCCACGCGCTTTGATCCTACTCTTGTCCCTCATGACATATAGACAAAACAGAGAGAAATTCTTATACTGCAGCAGTGAACCTGAACCTGTAACCAGGGCCGCCATCAGGGCATTATGCCCCATGCTGCAGTAAGGGGCCTGGGGGGGGCCAGTCCGCCGGGGCCCCGCCATCAGCAGCACCATTACTTTTCATCAGCTCCATTATCAGACTCTAGGAGTCCGAATCCGGAGCTGTACTGGCCGGCAGCTTCCTGGCTGGGTGGGCCAAGCAGTGTGCCTGTGTCTCCCAAGCACGTTGCTTTGGCGCCACCCTCCAGTCGTGTGTGACTCACACACAAAGGAGAAGAACAGAAGAAGAAGCCCATCCAGACCCCAGGGCCCAGTCAAGGCCCAGGGCCTAACCAATGCCCAGCCAGACCCCAGGGCCTATCCAAGGCCCAGCGAAACCCCAAGGCCCAGCCAATCCCCAGGGCCCAGCCGAGGCCCAGCCAGACCCTGAGGCCCAGTCAAACCCCAGGGCCCAGCCGAGGCCCAGCCAAACCCCAGGGCCCAGCCAGACCCCAGGGCCCAGCCAAGACTCAGCAGGGCCCAGCCAAGATCCAGGGCCCAGTCAAACCCAAAAGCCAAGCCCAGCCCCTGGTTCCAGGCCTCAGGGCCCAGCAAAGCCCAAAGGCCAACATACACACAGCACATTTCTGAGAGTTTTATTGCTGCGAAGCTCTGTGATACGCTCATACACATCACACATTACTGTGAGTTTATTGCTGTGGAGCTCTGTGATACGTTCATGCACACTGCACATTGCTGTGAGTTTTATTGCTGTGGAGCTCTGTGATACGCTTTATACACACTGCACATTACTGTGAGTTTTATTGCTGTGGAACTGTGTTATGTCCTTTTTTTTGTTTTGTTTTTGGAAGGGGGCGAAAAACTGTTACAGGTTGAAGGAGTGCACGGGGGCCCCATCGTGATGTCCAGTAAGGGGCCCCATCATTTCTGATGGCTGCCCTGCCTGTATCCCGTGTATATCTGGCTCTGATGATTACTTGAAGGTGGGATTACTTGAAGGTGGGAAGCCTACCCACAAAATCCAGAGCACTTCCTTTTAGGCTTTAATGGTGTCACATGTGGTCCTTTCTGTAATATTTGCATATGTAATTATTAACCAATCATATGCCAGGGTTCAAACTGTCTGGTGGCTGTTGAACTGGCTGAGTCAGTTAGCAGTTGGCCTCTCTGTGAGCAACGATGACTACCTGTTTTACTCCTGCCTTGGCCCTTGGCTAATGTTTTTGGACTCTATGTAGTATGTACCTCTGGCATTCTGACTACTGCTCAATTATATTCTACTCTTTACTATTAATTTAGTTCCTGGCCATTCTAAGGACTGGCCTTTCAATTTAGAGATTCTCTCTCCCAGTTTCCCTAGAGTACTACCGTGTGTTAGGCCACATACTTATCTTGACATCCTCCTTCCCAACTCAGTCGGAATGGACTTGGTTTTTGTGCTTGTCTTTTGATTATTTCAATTCCAGGTCATACCTTGATTATCTGTGAGCACTGCCACTGGTTTTTATAACTTGTAATATCTAGATTAAATGTGATTTTTATGTAGTGCTGTGATGAAAATACTATATCATATCAGGATTGTCAGGGTGCGCCTGAAAATGACATCATTTCAGGGGGTCCCATCGAACAGTCTGACTTCAAGGAAGTCAGAGCACCATGGGACCCTGACCGGTGAGGTGAGTATGTCCCCTGAACTGTGGAATCCCCATGACGTATGGGGGATGTCTTCCTCAGCCATGGGGTTAAGTATGCACCTTTCAAGTGACATCGAGAAGATCTGGAAAGGTGAATATGTTGATGTTTTGTCTTTGGTGGCAGTGGATAAGGAGATGGTTGACCATCCTAGGAAAAGTGATGTGGATGGAGATAAAGAAAAGGATAAGGACAATGTTAGGAGTTTGCCGTGTGCTTTTCGAAATTGGCTCCAAGGTTTCTTGGCCTTCAGTTCCATACTTTGTGAGCGCTTTCCCGAACATAGTGTGGCATTGTTTTCATACTTAGACCTCCTTTGGGGGAGTGTAAAAGATTAATGGGGGCCAGTGTTGGTTCCATTAAGATCAGCAATTCCGGCAAAAGATTGCAGTTCATCCTTCCCTCTGCTTTGAGCAGGGTGTTACTCTTGGGTTACTCTTAATGACCCCTACTAACCCTGTGGTTTCTCCCTTTCTCAAGTCCACTGGCAACCATTCCACTAATTCTTTGGTGACTTCCAGAAGGGGTTTTATTGGATGTACAATGAATCACATTACCGCTGGGCAAGTGGGTGTCGGTTTCAGCGCGAATGTTCACAGTGCAGCGGTGTGCATCTGGGGCTTCAGGTGCCCCAGAAAGGATCAGGGGTCATTTGGATGGGGAGTGATTAGGGAGGACCTAAGGTTTACATCAGTGAGCGTGGAAACGATGCTCTTGTGGCTCGGCCAGTAACCCAATAAGAGGGCAGCTTGTTTATTGAAATCAGGATTCTCTGTAGGGTTTCGTATTCCTTTCGTGGTATCTGATTACTCAGTCTTTGCTTTCAATTTGGTTTCAGCACATCAGCATGAGACATTCGTGGCATGCTAAATTGGATCAGGAGTTGAGGTTGGGACAGACGGTGGGTCCTTTTGACGTTTTACCCTTTCCTAATCTTTGAATGTTTCCCTTCGGAATAGTTCCCAAATATGAACTTGGAAAATTTCATATGATTCACCATCTATCTCACTCTTCAGAGTCATCAGTGAATGATGGTATCAGTCGTGAGGTCTGTAGGGTGCATTATTTCTTCCCTTGATGAGGCCCTTGTCTTGGTCTGTGAGGCAGATTCAAGCTTTCTTTTGGCAAAAGGTGGATATAGAGTTGGCATTTCGTTGTTTGCTAATACATACGGACTGTTTCCATCTTTTTGGGGCAGATTTTATTTTGATAGGTGTCTCCCACTAAGATTTTCTATCTCCTGCCATTATTTCAAACTCTTTGTCACCTTACTTGAGTGGGTTGTTTGTAGAAGGGCAGGGAGGACCTGGGTAGTCCACTATTTGGACGACTTTCTTTTTTGTTGGTCCTGCAAATTCTACAGTTTGTGCAGGGTTGCTGCGGATATTTTGAGAGGTGGTAGATGAGTTTGGGGTTCTGTTATCAGGGGATAAAAATGTAGGGTCCTTGACAGTGCCTTTTCTTGGCATTGAAATAGATACAACTGAGAGGGTTTTTCAGTTGCCCCAGTGCGAGATTGATGTCTTGGAGGCGTTGCTGGTGAGAGCTTTGTCTTCCCTCAAGCTTCGCATTCAGGAGCTGCAGTCGCTTCTGGATCACTTGGCATTTGCCTGCCAGATCATGTACGAGATTGGCTTTGACCATGGTGGGGATTAAAGCGTCACATCACTTTGTTTGCTTACAGTGGGCCTTGAAGGATGATCTGTTGGCTTTGCAATTGTTACTAGGGTGTTACAATGGGTACATATGCCGGTTTGGTCCAAGATTGTTTCTAGGCCTGCTTGGAATGATTTTGCATCTCCTAAGAGCTTGGATTGGGCTCAGATTTGGCTGTTCTATTGTTAATATCGGGGGGTTCTATATGGCATTAAGAATTGGAGGGGTTAATCTGGTTCTAGTGTGTCCAGATGGGGTGCACCTGTTTGATATTGGGCTGGACATATTTTTGAAAGGGTTGAGAACTGGTGTGGAGGCGGCGCTGGCTGCAGGCACAGGGGCAACAACTGAATTTATTGCCTCTGTGCGTTGGCGATAACCCTGGCCAGCGAGAAAGATCTATTGGATAAGCCGCCGGGTAAGGTGGGCTCAGGAGAGACGTCCTGTGTTTCTGTTTAAGTCAGGCAGAGCGACAAGCTCTGGTTTGGATTTATAACTGCCTACTGCAAGTATGCTGCGGAACATTCAGATTAAAATATTGCTTGCAATGAGTGTGTTTATAAATAATTTGTAAGAATTTAACCCTTTCGCTGCTGAGCCATTTCACGCCTGTGTGCTGAGGTCATTTTTACCAGTTTCGCTCCTCATGTTTAAAAGCGTTTTGAAGCCATATTTTATTATATGACCCAGACATATTATATATCGTTCTTTCTGGCAGACTCGGCAGATTCATAATATATCATTATTGTATGTATACGTCATGTCCTGTCTGTATATTATAACAAAAAAATGCAATAAAATTTAAATATTCAATAATTTACAACGTGTAAAGTGTTTTCTTCACATTTTAACATGCGAGTGTTTGCGGTTATATTTTCTATGGGTTGCGTTTGTTAAAAAAATTACATTTCTCTTATATGCTTACGTGTCCCTGGTTTCTAGCTTGGCCTAGTGCCTGGACTTTCAGGACGGTTCGTAATTTGTTTTGATCAGTCCCAGCCTGCATTGCATAGGGCTTTTGCTTTTTTGCCTGCACATGGTACTTTCTGCCTTTTTACTTATTTTTACCGCCCTGTCCTTCTTTGCGACGCATGTTTTTTGACCAGCTGACCGTAGTTACCTTGGCCGGCCTTAAGTGGCTGCATTTATATATGTTTGATTTCCACCTTGATGAGACCCCCCGTCTAGGGGATGTTTTCTGCTAACATATTGCTATCCTTAGATTTTTCGATTCGCTGTTTTTACGATGACACTTTTTTGGCCATGTGTGGTTTCCGTTGCTTGTTATGTCTTCTTGTTTGGCCCTGCGAGGTCATCCATTATTTTACAGTATGATGTAATGCTGACTTATTTCAAAATAAAAAACTTTAAATTTAAAAAAAAAATTAGAAACGGAGAATCGTTACTTTTTTTAGGGGAAAATCACGCGATTTTTAACAAACGCGCCCCATACAAAAATAGTTAGTGCAGCATCATTGTTCACATTATAATTGAAATGGGAACAATATTGCTGCGTTAACAAAAACAAAAACAAAAAAAACAGTTTTTTTTTTTATTTATTTATCTTTTAATATTTTTTTATTTACATTTTTATTTATTTTATTTTTTCCTTAACAATTTACATGGTCATATTTGGTATTGTTGGAAAGGCCATGCTCTGGCCGATCCAACGATACCAAATATTAAACCCTAGCTGCCACAGATCGGGAGATAGGGGGTTCATTGGAACCCCCTATCTCCACCATTGGTGGCAGCTAGGGGTTAACTCCAGGACTGACATCATCGCGCTATGCACGATGACGCCAGTCATCAGGGGGAGTTCCCGGAAGCTTGGCCGACATCCAAGTTGTCGGCCAGCTCTGGGAGAGGATCACGATCTGGAACTTTTCGGCACCGAATCGTGATCCGGCACCCAAGGGGTTAAAGCCAGGCACGGTTTGGAAGGGCAGGCTGTGCCTTTCCAAACCATGCCTGGCTTTGATCGCTGGCCCCTGGTGATCGGGAGGGAGAGAGGTCCGAAGGACCTCCTCCCCTCCCTTTCAGGCACCTCCTCCGCACTCACGGGGGGGGGGGCGGGGCGCCTGCAATAGATGTCATTGCGCCGCCGCAATTACATATATTGGTGCCCGCGGCGGTCCCGGATGCTGGGCTGGCATCAAGGATGTCAGCCCGCACCGGGGGCACAGCGATCAGCCGGAGTCCGGCCATCGCTGGCTGCAAAGGGAGGACGCGCTCAGCGCGTCCTCCGCAGCCAACGCTTCCTCCACAGCGAAGTGGTTAATAAAACTGTGGCCTATGCCCTTTTCCAAATCTATATTTTCCTGTTGTGTGGCTATGAAAGTGCATGGGCATTTGAGGATCCAGGTCTAAGCACTCATGCAGTTTTTGGAAGACATCTATCTCTTAAAGTTGTATTTGCATATTTTTTTTATGAAAATGTGCGAATTAACCCCTTGAAAATGTGTTACATGCCTATAGACGGAATTTTGTTGTTGAAAGAGTTAATATCCTGTAGAACAAAATTAAAAATCCGTTTGCTTTTAGAACTGATAGGTATCTGATGTAGTTAGTAACAGTTATGTGATCCCTTAAAATTGTATTTCTATGTTCTGTAAACGTAATCAGAAATACATTTTTACTTTCCTTGTAAAGAATACCTGTTTGTTCCTAAAGGAATGAAATACAACCTGATTTACCACCACGTACTGTTCAAATACTTCCTACATTGGTTCTTCAGACATTTCCGACTGTAAAAAAACAATCATTAACACAATGCTTTGACATGGAAACTTTTCATCTCCAATTATGTTAGTTATTTCTCACCATAACAGGATTTTATAAAAAGACTGAAAAATTATGCTGAAAATAGCTCCAAATGAGCAGCCATAACTGTTTCACAAACTGTTTCATGGAGACATATTTCATCGTTTAATTAGCTTGCTTTTCTAAGCAGATGTTATCTTGCATTATTTACGTATACAATGTTAAGAAAGTGATTACATGGTTTGTGCTTCTTCCATTCAATTAACCCACTGGGTGATATTATGATGCACCAGTTTCTTCCAAAAAGCTTCCAACCCATCTGGCCTTCGTCTTATTTCTCTAAAAATCATGTGTTTGTCAGTCGCTACATGGTTTAAAATCAACGCAGACTCCTTGTTCATGCTGGAAATCATTACAACTTCAAACTACATAAATAAAAATTACCACGGTGCAATCTAAAATTCAATTTATTTGTGCACAATACCTTAGGCAACACTTGTAAAGAAAAAGCAATACACATAATTTTTTCCTTATAATAACTAGTAACACTTTATTATTGGGTTATATTCTAGGGAATTTCACTAATAATGAAGAATATAAACTCTCAGAAGCCTTACAACATTGCAACATTTGTAATCTTTTATAACATTATTGTGCACATAAAACATGTCCAAGTCTTTGATCCTGCTAATTCATGTACAGAATTATTGTAAAATATTGGCAATGCGTTTATGTATACATTAAGATTGCCCATCAAATCTCCATTCCATCTTGTCAATTGGGCTCTAACATTCATAATATGCAAGCTTAAAGCTGTGTGGCCTCCTTAAATGTGCCATTGTCATGCATCGAATGTCTCGTGTATGTAGAGCTTGAATTAACAAGTTTCTTACAAACTTTTCCACAAAATACTCTTATTTTGTAATATCCACTTATCTGTTTGTGGTTAATTCACGTCGGCACCTTCATACATACAGTAACCAACAATTACTATTATCATGCAGGGGTCATGTTTTTTGCTTCTTCTCTTTCCTGGGTGGGTTTAAATATCTAAGTTGGGTGATTGACAACCTGTTGTAGCTTAGAGAGGATGGGGTGTTCATAGCAAGGAGGCTTCTAAAATTAAATATGAAAGGCTGGCTCACAATTATTATTATTATTATTATTCTTTATTTATAAAGCGCCAACATATTCCGCAGCGCTGTACAATAAGCACAGTATAGACAGGGTTACAATACATTGAACAACATTTGACAAACAGTACAGGAGGAGATGAGGGCCCTATTCCCGTAGGAACTCACAATCTGGGAGGGTTGGGGTTGGAAACAGGAGGAGAGGACTGTAAGGTGAGAGTGATTGATGGTTGCGTCAGTGAGTTGGGTGGTAGGCTTCCCTAAATAGGAACGTTTTAAAGGAGCGTTTGAAGGAAGAGAAGTTAGGGGAAAGTCTGACAGTACGAGGGAGAGCGTTCCAGAGAGTGGGGGCTGCGCGTGAGAAATCCTGCAGTCTATCATGGGAAGAGGTGATGCGGGGAGAAGCTAGGCGCAGGTCACTGTTTGACCTTAGGGAGCGGGCTGGGGTGTATTTGGTGATTAGTGAGGACAGGTAGTGGGGAGCTGAGTTAGTGAGGGTTTTGTAGGTAAGGATAAGGATTTTGAACTTAAATCTGCAGTGGATGGGGAGCCAGTGAAGGGACTCACAGAGGGGAGCGGCAGAGACCGAGCGGCGGGTGAGGTGAATTAGCCTGGCGGAGGCGTTCAGGATGGATTGTAGGGGGGAGAGGCGGGACAGAGGGAGGCCAGATAAGAGATTATTGCAATAGTCGAGTCGGGAGATTACCAGGGCGTGTATGAGTTGTTTTGTGGTGACAGCGGTAAGAAATGGCCGAATTCTGGAAATATTACGCAGTTGGTATCGGCAGGAGGAGGAAAGAGACTTGATGTGGGGGATGAAGGAAAGAGCAGAGTCAAGTGTAACTCCAAAACAGCGAACTTGGTTTGATGGGGAGATGGTGATACCCTCCACCGTGATAGAGAAGTCAGGAGGTGGGGAGGCATTAGAGGGAGAATAAGTAGGAGCTCAGTCTTGGACATGTTGATCTTTAGGTGGTGCGAGGCCATCCAGGAGTAGATGCCAGATAAACAGTCACTGACTTTTGAAAGGACAGGGGGAGAGAGATCAGGGGTAGAGAGGTAGATCTGAGTGTCATCAGCGTAGAGGTGGTAATTAAAGCCAAAGCTGTTGATGATTTTGCCCAGGGAGGAGGTGTAGATGGAAAAGAGCAGAGGACCAAGGACAGAGCCTTGAGGTACACCAACAGATAAAGGCAATGAAGAGGAAGAGTTACCAGCAAAGGACACAGAGAAGGACCTGTTGGATAAATAGGAGTCAACCCAAGCAAGTGCAGTGTCACAGAGACCAAGAGAGCTGAGGGTCTGCAGAAGGAGGGGGTGGTCAACAGTGTCAAAAGCAGCCGAGAGGTCAAGCAGGATGAGAATAGAATAGTGGCCGTGTTTTTTAGCAGTTAGGAGGTCGTTGGTGACTTTGGTGAGGGCAGTTTCAGTTGAGTGTAGGGGACGGAAGCCAGATTGCAGGGGGTCAAGTAGGGAATTGGAGGACAGGAAGAGGGAGAGGCGGTTGAAGACTAGTTTTTCTAAGAGCTTTGATGTGAAGGGAAGCAGGGATACAGGACGGTAGTTGGATGCAGAGTTGGGATCGAGGGATGGTTTCTTTAGTAAAGGAGTAACTAGCGCATGTTTGAAGGCGGATGGGAAGGAGCCGGTGGAGAGAGATAGGTTGAAGATGTGTGTGAGAGCAGGGGTGAGGGAGGAGGAGAGGGGAGGAATTAGATGTGAGGGAATGGGGTCGAGCGGGCACGTGGTGAGATGTGAGGAGGACAATAAGGAATGGACTTCCTCCTCAGTGGCTGGGAGGAAGCGGCAGAGGGTGGCAGAGGGGACCTCTGGGAGTGGAGGTGGCAGATAACTATCTTGTGTTGGGATGTCGCTTCTGATAGTTAGAGTTTTACTAAGGAAGAAATCTGCCAGGTCTTGAGCGTTGAAGGCAGCTGAGGGGGGAGGTGCGGGTGGGTGGAGGAGGGTGTTGAAGGTGGACCAGAGCCGTTTAGGGTTAGAGGACACCGTAGATATAAGAGATGAGAAGAAGGATTGTTTGGCCAGGTGGAGGGCAGAGGTGTATGACCGGAGAATAAACTTGAAGTGAACAAAATCAGCTTCAGAGCGGGATTTCCTCCAGGCACGCTCTGCAGTGCGGGAGCATCTTTGCAGGTAGCGAGTCTGGAGGGTGTGCCAGGGCTGAAGCTGGCGGCGTGGGGCCTTACAGAGTCGAAGAGGAGCAAGAGTGTCTAGAGCAGAGATAAGAGTAGTGTTGTAGTGATTAGTCACAATCACAATCTCTGTTCCAGTTCATCCCAGATGTTTGAAGGGGATGAAGTTATGGCTCTGTGCTAGCCAGTCAAGTTAAGGCCAGACGAAGACACTGGACTCCACCAACCAGGTTGCTGATCTCAGGCCCGTCTTTAATATTGATTGGACCCTGGGCAAACAATTTCTTGGGGCCCCCGAAAGCCCGCCCACCGCATAATTTTGCTCTCCACCCCCAACATCCCAAAAAACCCACAAAAACATCATGGACTTGTCTCAAAACTCACAGTAATGTACAGTGTGTATGAGCGTATCACAGAGCTCCACAGCAATAAAACTCACAGTAATGTGCGGTGTGTATGAGCGTATCACAAAGCTCCACAGCAATAAAACTCACAGTAATGTCCGGTGTGTATGAGTGTATCACAGCTCACACACACAATAATAGAGATAATTATTATTATACTTTATTTATATAGCGCCAGCATATTCCGCAGTGCTGATTAATGTGTGCCGCCAAATATGTTCTTTAGATAGAAAAGAATGACCATGCTTTTGTAAAAATGGTGATTAATTCAATGTAACAGTTTTTTGATTTTCTTAACGTTGGTCTGCAGAACAAGATTAGCCATGCAACAAGGGTTCACTTAGAAGTGACTTGGTTCATTTGTAATGGCTGATAATAACAATAAATATATATATATATATAATGTATAGGCTGCTCTGAAACCAAGTCCAACCGAGTCCAACCAACTTGTACCAGCAATAGAGGGCCATTAAGGTTTTTTTCTTCTATTGCTAAGAACACTGTGATATATACTGGGCATTTAATAAGTGTTTATAGATGTATTGGGCCAATTCACCCAGCACATTAGGTTTGAGCTTCCTGTCACACATGGATCGGTCAGCAGGGTCCCTCAATGATACAGCTGGGGGGGGGTCTGATCTGCCAAAACACAGGGACTGGGGGGTGCTAAACTCTAATGCTCCACCCCCCCAGTCCCTGTGTTTTGGCAGATCAGACCCCCCCCCCAGCTGTATCATGGAGGGACCCTGCTGACCGATCTCTGTGGCCACATAGATTAAGTACAGGCAGGCCAAGGACAGTGAGAAGAAGATCTGCTCCCCACCCCTCCTCCCTCCCCCTCTGATATCCGATACCTCCAGGGGTTTGTGTGGTTGGAGACCCACAGGAGCTGGTGGAGCAGCGGCCACATGTCCCCCAGTGAGGGGGGGGGGTTCCAGGCAGGGAAGGAGGAAGCAGGAGCTCCTGCTTTGGCAATCTGCAAAGGCCGTGCCCTACCCCCCTCCCCAGGAATTAGATAGCAGTGGGGGGGGGGAGGAAGGAGGGGTGGGGAGCAGATTAGCAGTCAGAGGGGCAGGGATCTCTACAGCAATAGGCAAACCATGGAGGGGCACACAGATGAAGTACCTGGCTTCTGCAGCGGGCGACTGACTGGGCAGGCAACACACAGTGCAGGCTGAGCGGATTCATCCACACGCCTGTGCACTGTCTGCTTTCCTTCCCTTGCAATTTTAAATAAGCTTGGCCGGCCCAGCACATGCAGACGAGGCACGTGACTTGTTGAGAGCCTCGCTGTGGCTCAGTCACTCACTCTCGGTCTCCAGTCACCCTGCGAGTGTGCACGCACTGACCTGGCTGCCCCATGCCGTGTGAAGCCCCTGCTCCTTCCCGCACATGTGACAAGTAGCATGGCGCCGGCGCACTGAGTCACCAGCGTCACATGACTAACTATTCTGCTTCCGGATTCGCGCGGCTGGTAGATCGGCATCAGCGGCTGGAAAATAAATTTGTGCCCCTAAGAAAATCGTCTGGCGGCGGCGGCGTGCACGCTTTACGCGGGCCCAAGGGGCAGCTGCTTTGGGCCCCTCAACAATGACTGGGCCCGGGGCAACTGCCCCTTTTGCCCCGCGTTAAAGACGGCCCTGGCTGATCTACAATCTTGGAAAGCTGACTTGATCCCACTCAGAACACGCCACCAGCGAGTGTTCTTGGGCAAGACACCTAACGATACGGATGTGCCTACCTCACAAAATACTCGCACTATTATAAATTCCCTTGAGAACAGGGTCCCCCTGAATCAGGCCATATCATCCTTGTGTGGTATTCCAATTTATCAACCCCTTGTACACTGATGTTGTAAAGCGTTGCCAAAGTTGTGGCACTATATATAAATAAAGACAGAACCACAGAATACGTTTCCACTGCTCCAGTGTCATGGGGAATTACCCCATCTGCGAGTGGATCAGCAGTCCTGTCACGCAGATTGCGGCCCCCACGACGCTGAAGTCGATCGTCCTCCACGGCCCCCGTGCGAACCTCTCCTGCTGCCCGTCATGCTCCCCGCAGTCTCCGAGGTGACGTGAAAATAGGTGGGGGTACTCTCATGCCCAGGGAAAACCTGTGATTATTATGACTGTGACGGAACCTAACCTCACTTGTGCATTTGGAGAGGGCTGTGGGCTAGCCTACTGCCCAGCGACTATGGCCCGTGAAAGAGGCCATTGAGGGAACTGGTGGACCTTTTAAACATATTTGGTTTTGCACTGTTTTAAACATCCCCTCAGCAAACTAAAGATTTCTGTTGTCTGTGTGTTTATTCTAGAGTCTCCTGTTGTGTATATGGTGTACATTCCCTCTATTATGTATCCTATCTCTGTATATTGTGACCTCTGTATTAGTAACTGCTATCTCTAATGTGTACATTCTCTCTATAAGAAATTCCTTTTGTTTACCCAGCTTTCTCCCTCCCCCCTTCTCCTCCTAGGAAATCCCATTTTCCATTGTTTGTGTCAGGGATCTGTACCTGTATGTGCGCAGGAACCTGCCCTGCATGCGTGCATACAGGAAAAGGGCTGCCTCAGTCCTGTCCAGCACCTATATGGGTTAATCCCAAGTACAAACGTAAAAGCACCAACACACACCACACCCCCCTGTCTAATAAAAGAGAAACTCCCACTCCTGCAACTTGACTTCTCATTACAAGTCAACCCTGTGTATTGTTGAGACCTGCTCTATACTGCTAGTGATAACCCGTGTACCAGATCCTGCTTTATCAACCGACCTTGCCTCCTTGCTACCCGCCTATTCGACCCACGGACCATCCAGACCATTCTACCTCGTAACCCCATTTGTACCGCGCTATGGACTGCTACCAACCAGCCTATTCTAAGGTACAGTCGTTACGTTCCTGCCTAAAGGGCTCAAATCCCCAGCAATTGGGTCCCACCCCGGCGTATGCCAGGTGCCACCCTGACAGAATGAGAAGTCCTACTGAGCCTGCAGGAATACTCCCAGTCCTGGAAAATCTGGCCTACAGGATGTGTGTAATGCTGGATGATATATGGGACGTGACGGACACTCTAAGGAGCACCCTTCCCAAGGTGTATGTTCCCCCAGGGAGGAGACCTAGAGGCCCACTGACCCCAGAGGAGCGTACCAGAAGAATAGACCAGAATCTCTGTCTGTACTGCGGGGGTTCCAACCATTTCTTGATAAACTGCCCCATTAAACCACCCAGGAAAGAAGACCCTGGGCAAAGACTGAATGAACCACCTATGCCAAAAATTACGCCTCGTGTCAAGTTCACGCTGCCCCCGCAGGAAGAGACCAGGCCTACACCAGGACCTAAGCCTGCAGCAATTCCCAAGTCTGCTGCAATAAATAAACTGGTAAGGTGATCAAGCCTGCACCGCCGCCCCAACCGGTGAAAGCTACCGTGCCTGCACCTGAACCCAGATCTGCAAAACCACCAAAGTCTGCGCTTGTGACAAAGCTTGAAAAAGTGCCCAAGCCAGCTACCAGGTCACCTCCTGCACTGAAACCTGCCCCCAGACAACCCACACCCAGGGTACCTAGAGATCCGGTGTCCCTGGAGGCTAACTCCGAGGAGGATGAGGACAAAGTATTACCCATGGAGACAGAACCTACAGGCTTCCCGGAGTCCGAATCCATGGAGCAAGGGTACCCAGTGTCTGAGGAACCTAACCCTCCTGTCCCTATGGAGATCATGTTTGTCCAGACTCCAGGTACAACCACTCTCAGCCAGCAAGGCCCGGCGATCTGTGAAGTGGATGGTGCTGGCTATGACTCTCAGGATGATTTCTTACCGTTTGGCCGCCTTCCCTTAGAGTATTGGGATCCAGACCGGGTATCAAGGGATACCACCCAGGACAGTATGGCTCTGCAGACCCTAGGTACGACTCTCATCACTCCCAGGCAGCACCTCATGACCAGCGCTGCTGGAACCCCGAAACCTGCACCCAGAAAGCACAACGCACCAAAGGCAGGGACCCCTCTCTGTGTACAGGGAACCTTCCTGGTACCGGGATCTGGTCATACTTATACAACCCCGGAACCTGTATGCGGTGAACAAATTGTTGCTTCCACCATCTGTTCCCCAGACCCTATATCACCTGACTGTGTCTACGCATCCACAGGCACAGTGGTGCGTAGGGAAGATCTGGCACGATTTGAGGAAGCTCTGAACATCAGGCAAGCCGCAAAATTGCCCAGTACTGCCCAGGTGGCACTGACAGTTACTCCCATGGCTCCCAGCCAGCAGGAGTCACCATGCTGCTCTCCACCCGATTCTGGAGCTGAAGAATGGGACACAATGTCCTCTGATGAGGAACCTCAGCGGCAGATTGCTTGGCGATCGAAAGGACCCCCAGTTCTGCATTCAGGGTACATTGGCACCACCGTACAAGCTACGTCCCGCAGAGGGGCTCATCATCCTGCGGTGTCCCGGTACGATCCGGCTATGGAATTCTATCCATCCAGTGACTCACCCTCTGACTCTGAATCAGAGTACATGTTTAATGTTGTTGCCCCGGGAGTGCTGTCCTCCAGGAGAGATGTACATCGATCAAGACCTCTGTATAGTGGTGCTATGTGACCTCATCCCCTGCAGACTACAGTCACCACCAGAGGGGGCGCAAGACCCAAGACACCCCGTACTGCTGGAACCACGATATCTGCTGCTTATGCATTATGAACTTCTTCCTCTTGCCCGCAGGTGCCCAGCATCGAGTCCAGTTTGGATCGTCCAGTGGCCGCTCCTTAGGGAGGGGATTCTGTCAGGGATCTGTACCTGTATGTGCGCAGGAACCTGCCCTGCATGCGTGCATACAGGAAAAGGGCTGCCTCAGTCCTGTCCAGCACCTATATGGGTTAATCCCAAGTAGAAAAACGTAAAAGCACCAACACACACCACACCCCCCTGTCTAATAAAAGAGAAACTCCCACTCCTGCAACTTGACTTCTCATTACAAGTCAACCCTGTGTATTGTTGAGACCTGCTCTATACTGCTAGTGATAACCCGTGTACCAGATCCTGCTTTATCAACCGACCTTGCCTCCTTGCTACCCGCCTATTCGACCCACGGACCATCCAGACCATTCTACCTCGTAACCCCATTTGTACCGCGCTATGGACTGCTACCAACCAGCCTATTCTAAGGTACAGTCGATACGTTCCTGCCTAAAGGGCTCAAATCCCCAGCAATTGGGTCCCACCACGGAGTATGCCAGGTGCCACCCTGACAGTTTGAAGGCCCTGTGCGGTTATCTGACCTGTGATGTTATCTGTTTGATTGTATGCAAATGTATTGGTCCTTGACTGTAGCTATGTGTCTCTGTGAATAAACAGTCAGTTCTATTCTGACCAAGCTTGAAGTCATGGCTCATGATTTGGGGTAGCAGCTAACTTCTGCTTGCTGTGCCAACGAAAGGCTCCAGGTCTTCATCTTCGGCTTATTTCTGGGGGTGCTAGTCAGGCTCTCTACATGCACCTGTCCTTAAGCTGCGGCTAAGGTACTGGAGAAAGTTGTGAGAGTCACAAGGAGAACCCGGGTGTCCAGGAGGAAGCGGCATTTGAGAGATGTGACCCTATCCAGGCACAGGGATCCGTTACAATGACTATTTTTCATGTCCTAATAACCAATTATTTGAATTCCCAAAAGTCTTGGGGATCATCAAGATGTTTTCTGGCAAAACTGAGATAAGCCTTTTATGTTATTTTTGCTCAGCAGTGGTTTTCATCTTGGAACTCTGCCATGCAGGCCATTTTTGCCTAGTCACTTTCTTATGGTGTCATGAACACTGACCTTAACTGAGGCAAGTGAGGCCTGCGGTTCTTTGGATGTTGTTGTGACCTCTTGGATGAGTTGTCTCTGCACTCTTGGGGTAATTTTGGTCGGCTGTCCACTCCTGGGAAGGTTCACCACTGTTCCATGTTTTTGCCATTTGTGGATAATGGCTCTCACTGTGGTTCGCTGGAGTCTCAAAGCTTTAGAAACTGCTTTATAACCTTTTCCAGACTGATAGATCTCAATTACTTTCTTTCTCATTTGTTCCTGAATTTCTTTGGATCTCGTCATGATGTGTAGCTTTTCAGGATCTTTTGGTCTACTTCGCTTTGTCAGTCAGGTCTTATTTAAGCGATTTCTTGATTGTGAACAGGTGTGGCAGTTATCAGGCCTGGGTGTGGCTAGAGAAATTGAACTCAGGTGTGATAAGCCACAGTTATGTTTTAACAGAAGGGGCAGCCCCCTCTAGTAGCGGATATAGGATATGACAGGCACAGGCAGCTCCCTCTGCTCTCTCTAGTGGTGGATACAGAGTATGACAGGCACAGGCAGCTGCCTCTAGTAGCGAATAAAGAATATGACAGGCACTGGCAGCTCCCTCTAGTGGCGGATACAGAGTATGACATGCACTGAAAAACAGTTTTTCTATCATATTTTTTTTTAAAGTAAAGTATATAATATGAGGAAAATAGTGGTATCTTTAGAACGTACATTTAATGGTGAGAAAAACAGTATGTAATATGTGTGGGTACTGTAAATGAGTAAAAGTAAAGTAAAGTAAAAATTTACAGCTAAACCAAACCGCAGAAAGTTAGTTAATATCTGTGTATATCTGGTTTTAATACTAGCCAGTGCCTCACCAGCTACTGACCTCACCCCACGTCCCTGACATATACATATATACAAGATTTACAATGTAGCCAATATTAACAATAACAAGTAGGCCTAGAGGGCTAGCATCCCTCAGTGTATACTTATCAATATATGGTCAGGAGAACAAGGAAGACTGTCCAGTCAGCAGAACAACAGGAAGAAGGTAGATAATGGACTTGTTGTGGAAATTTTATTATGTGGACATTATATTCTAGGATGTGTGTGTTTTATAAGTTGTCATCTGTCTCCCTGTGTTGGATTAAACCGAGAAACGCTCTAGCAGAGGGTACTTGGGTTTAATCAGAACCAGCGGCAAAACCGTCAGTATTCTGTGTGTGTGTGGGCTTTTGGCGGTTTGTGAGCACTAAGTGCAATGCGCTGGGCTTCTTTACCTCCCAATGTCTATGCACATTGGAGAAGTGAAGTCTGCATAACGAGAAATACGTATTATATCTCTCTGTTGCGGCTACGCTATCCCTTTCTGGATACATACCTGCTTTTAAGACATGCCTGCCTTGTCTGTACACTCGTACCGTGTGCTGACAATAGCTGGAATGTCTCTGCAGATATGTCTCAAATCTATAAGAACAAGTAGACTGATCTTCACTAGATACTGATCAAATCTGAGCAGTGTTGAATGGGGTCCATGCTGACAGTGATGGGGGATGTTCAGCCAAACATGGCTGACGGGGACGATGGACATGACTCATCCTTATACAGGGATGAGGTGTGTACAGTGGACTAGTCAGCCATCCTAGTGCACTCCCCTGTCCTTTTGATATGTAAATGTAATTACTGGGATGACTGGTTTATGTTGTAAAGCCATCATCCACTAGGCGTGGGCAATTTTGGTCTAATAAATTAAAGATTCCAGAGGCAAAGAGGGCTCACAGTCAGATGGACTCCAGCTAGAAGCAGCATTGTGTGTGACTCTTTCTGGGCTAGAGAAGGCATCCATTATACAGGAAATGAGGATCCAACAAGACAACAGCAGAGTCTCTGTGTCTCCTTACTGCGCACGTTCAGATAAGTATGGCAGGGAGAGCAGAGAACTGCTTGTAAGTGCAGGGATCTAACTACACAGAAATAGTAGATTAATTTCTACGACAGACTGTGGAGAGTTCCATGTGTATAATGGAGTAGGTGTGTCTTTCCAAAGGAAGGGCATAGTGTAATTAAAACCAAAGAGTTTAGTTATGTGTAAATGAAAGCTAGAGTATAGAGACCTGGCTAATTCGACATACAGGAGAGTGATGTGTACAATTTCAACAGATTACCACAGCGTAGAGATGTGCATTCGTTTCAGAAAAATTCGGAACAAAATTTGATAATTCGGAAGTACTTCTGAATAACGAATCGATACGATATATATTAGAAATGAAACAAAATGGTATATAACGAATTTATTTAGTTTTACACTGTGTCATCATCATAAAAGCAAATTTTTTTTCAAAAACAAAGTCTTTATTTGAAGCAAGTTATGCCATAAACTCATATGGAATTGGCTCAAGAAGCTCTGGTTCTTTGCCAAAGGTCCAGACAAAGTGTGCCTCTCTTGGCTGGGCAGGCTGACGCTTAAGTTCAACCCAGGTACCTTTCTGATTGGCCTCCTTTTTCTTCCTCTCGTTCTCCTTTACACGCTGCAAAAAGCTGTCCTTGCTCTTGGAGTGGCGAATGTGTTCAACGCGCACATTGATTCTCTTACAGTGGCGTAGCGTGGGGGGGCTGGGGGCAGTGGCCACCGGCGCAGTTTTTTTGGGGGCGCCATAGTGGGCCCCCGCCGGTTCCCCTGCCCTGTGATGGTCAGCAGGGCACACAGGCAGCCAGCAGCACACTCTGGAAACGCCACGGCGGCGCCAGTGCAACGTGCTTAGACTGGGCTGCAGGCACCACCGCGGCATTTACAGAGAGCGCTGCTGCCTGCCTGTTTAGAGCACTGTCACTAATGACCATCACAGGGAAACCAGCGGGGGCCCACTATGATGCCCCAAACCGTCTCCCTACCGACCCGCGAGCCCTCAGAGCCGGTGAGCAAGGGTGGAGGGGGGCAATATATATCCATGTTTGAGGTGCTGCGGGCAAATATATTCATGTTTGAGGTGCTGTGGGCAAATATATTCATGTTTGAGCTACTGGGGGCAAATATATTCATGCTTGAGCTTCTGGGGGCAAATATATTCATGTGTGAGCTACTGGGAGCAAATATATCCATGTTTGAGCTACTGGGGCAAATATATTCATGTTTGACCTACTGGGGCAAATATATTCATGTGTGAGCTACTGGGGGCAAATATATTGATGTTTGAGCTACTGGGGGAAATATATTCATGTTTGAGCTACAGGTGGAAATATATTCATGTGTAAGCTGCTGGGGAAAATATATTCATGTTTTAGCTGCTGGGGCAAATATATTCATGTTTGAGCTACTGGGGCAAATATATTCATGTGTGAGCTACTGGGGCAAATATATTCATGCTTGAGCTACTGGGGCAAATATATTCATGTTTGAGGTACTGGGGGCAAATATATTCATGTTTGAGCTGCTGGGGCAATATATATATATCCATGTGTGAGCTGCACATTACTGTGGGTTTTATTGCTGTGGATCTCTGTGATATGCTCATACACTCTGCAAATTACATTGTATCACAGTTAAGGGGTTCAATGCCCTAATGGTGGAAGGGAATCAGGGCATGCTAACGTGTCCGCAGGTTGGGGGGGCGCACAATTCTTGGCTGGCCCTGGGCGCTGACAACCCACGCTACGCCACTGTTCTCTTAGCAAGAATCTTACCTTTGATCTGCTTGTTCACAATAATTCCCACGGCGTGTTGTGGGGCATACCTTTTTGAATTTTGCCCATACCCTTTATGTCCACGATATCACCCTTCTTATAGATGCGCATGTATGTTGAGAGAGGTACAACACCATGTTTGCGGAATGGTCTGGCGAACATATAACGGGTTCCTCGCCTTTTTCCTCTTTTGTTCGTCATTTTTGCGGTTTGCTGCAAGATGGCGGGTCCGGCGGAAATAGCATAAAAGCAAAATTTTAATAATTGATATCAACTATCGAATTTGAAATGAACTATCAAATTGATATCAACTATTGAAGCTGAAATGAACTATCAAATTGATATCAACTATCGAATTGATCTTAACTTAAAATACAAGTAATAGTCAGCAAAGGACTTTATGAAACAAATTAATTTTGTTTCATTGTTTAATTTGACTCAAATACAGACAAGGTTATCCAAAGAGATCCGAATTGCTTGAGAAAGGTAACCGAACGCTGTACCTTTCCTGGCCATTCGGCTATCCAGAGAGCAGGCAATTCGCCAAATCCTGGCGAATTGCCTGCACATACGGTGCCTGTTCGGTGCCTGTTCAAGGGCAGAGAAATCCCCATGAAAAGCACTGCTTCGGCTATTCAGAGAACGAAAACCAGCAGTGAAAGGTTCCCGAAATGCCCTGCCATTCGGGGGTTTAATTCGGCAAGTTTATTCAGGAGAATCCCATAGACTTCAATGTTAAAAATATTCCCGTTTTAACTCAATATCTAATAAAGCGTTCATTATAAAATTCTGCAGTAAAGAGTCTTTATTTATAGATTTTTTTAGGATACTTTAAGCATTTTTCATTTTTTTTTTTTTTTAATTTTTTTTGAAAGTCCGATTTTTATTTTTTTTTAAGTTTACCTATTTTTTCTGTAACAGCCCTTTTTATTATCATTCCCTGGACCTCCTGTGTAAATTTCAGACATTTTCGCTCAGTAGTTTCTTTGCAAACAGCGTTTCATTTTCACAGATTCACACAAACTATTTTGCTAACTTATTCACCTCCCTCGTCTGCGGTCTCGGCTGGTTTGGCTGCTTCGGCGGTGTGCGATCGGCTCCTGCTCGGGCTTTTTCTGTGGTTTTCGGCAGGTTAATCCAGATGTTTTTGAGGGTTTTCGGCGTGCATTCGGTGGGTTTTGCGGTTCGTTTTTGTCGGGTTTGTGGCAGCTTTTCCCTGCAATTCGGAGACCCTGTGGTGTTTCGGCAAAAGGAACCGAATTGAAGAGAACGAAATGTCACCGAACATGCGGTAACTTTTCGAATCTCTTTGAATAACCCTGAGAATCTGTGACAGCTTAAAATTTAACCCTAGCTTTTCTTTTAACAGCAAAATTTGATTAATTGGGGTTTTATTTAGTGATCCAAAATTCGAATTGATATCAACTATTGAATTGATATATGAAATTCGAATCGATTCGACATTTCAAATCGATCCAAAACAAAATACGAAACGAAATAAGTTACGAAATTCCGAAAACAAAATTATTTAAAAACGTAACGAAACAAGACTAAACTAAACAAATTTTTCAGCCATGCCCGTCCCTACCACAGCGTGCTTTACACCAATCCGTCTGATGCTTGGCATTGTACTTAGTCCCGCTGCACAATTTTGTGCTGATATTAATGCCTGGCAGTTTAGTGCTCTTCAGCTATGTAATCAGCAGAGCATTGGTGACTTTTTCACACCATGCACCTCAGCACTCGGTGAACCTGTCCTAAGACTGTACGTGGTCTTCAGCATCAAGGTTATCATGTTATGCAGTGGGAGGTTGCAGGTGTGAGCCCGAGATGCAGGAAGGAATGGCATTACAAACAGGTACCCAGATATGACCGGTTGATTTATTGAAAAAACTATGTATTAACGTGGCAAATCGGGGAACAAAGGAAAATAGCAGGATGGCAGACAGTAGGATGGCAGACCATGAGCAGATGGTGATGGCAGGAATCAGGGGATGACCAAAATCCTGCTCCTCAACACTCGATAACCCTGCTCTGTGACAATATGTGATCTTTCACTTCGTGAGTTGCTGCTGTTCCTAAACACTTCTGCTTCCCAATAATACCACTTACAGTTGACCGTGAAATATCTAGCAGTGATGACATTTCATGAACCAGAAAGGCAGCAATCATCCTATACTAAGCACAAGTAGATTAATTTAGGACCTGTCAGTAAGATATTGTCACGACTCATTGTGCGGTGTTGCAGGTTGGAGCTATCAGCTGTGTGTTCTCTGTTGTTTACATGTTCTTAGCATAGGTCAGGGCAGGCAGCTGGCAGAAGAATGGTCAATGTACTTAGCAGGAGTCAAACACAAGTAATCAGTGGCACTTGAGGTTCGGCAGAATCAGAGGGTATAGGAACACAAATGGAGGGTAGCAATGGGGGGTTACAGTGGGAGTCCAGGAACATAAATGGAAGGTAACCATGGAGGTTCACGGTGGGAATCCGGAAACACGAATGGAGGGTCACGATGGGAGTCTAGACAGAGGAGATGTGCACTGCACGCTGGTGAGGACACAATGTAGGACTTCAATACAGAAGCAACATCCTGAGGGTGGAGTGTACCTATGAGGACGTCCAGGCCCAGCTCACACCCGAGACTGGAGAGGAGAGGTGAAACCTGGCGTGGACTAAGGGTGCCTGCTCACCAGACCATACAGGGGTAAAATCTGGTCTGGAATATTAACATGAAAGTGGGCTGTCACCTTATTTGGCTTCTTACACCGCCAACGATGAGGGCCGTGACAGGTATGATCATAATTTGTGAACAAACTCCAATCATTTGTTGTCTTAGTGATGTCGTTAGTAACCTTTTTAAATCTTTAAACTGAACGAGCTTTAAAATGGTGAGATCTATATAATGGAGTGTCCTCCCCTTGGCATGTTTTATCTATTCATCTATCGATCTCATGTTTATTTTAAACTTTTAAATATATGCATATATTTGCTTATTTGTTTTTTTCACATTTAGAAAAACTGATAGCAGAATTAAACTCCTAGGGCCACATTACATACTTGGTGCTAATGTTTGCACTCACCTGAGTGAGCGTTAACGTTAGCCCAAGTATTTAGTGCAAATTACAATCCAAACGCTAACGGTTAAGTAACCCGTTTGCGTTTGGTACCTTGCGCTTCTCTGCGCGAGTTTACTGTATTCTTAACATGGGGAGCGCAAAGTGTTAATCAGCGTTAGGATTACAAAATACTAAACAACAAAGACAAAACACCCACAGACTAGTATGTGAACACAGCAGTCACCTCACCCCGTAAGCACTCAGGAATCAAGGTGTACACCCTGAGCAAGGATTGAACCTAATAAGCTATATACCACACAAAAAAGAGAAAGAACAGGCTTCCTCAAACGAACATCAGGATGCTGATTTATAAAACATAACTTTTATTACTTATTAGAATATAAATGAACAAACATATAAAAAACACATACACAATAAAGAGCTGAGGTTGAACACATAAGGCTTGATACATATAGCAGAAAATATGTGGTAAATGATTGCACACTTGGCTATAATACTACTTCAAAACCATCAATAGGTATTGGTCACAAGTGGCCATAATGTTAAATACATTGCTAGATGCGTTTAAATAGCACAGATTGAGACAGGATATAGCATGCAGGCAGATCACTGCGGGAGTATGTTTAATCATACGGCAATCAAAAAAATTGAATTGAAAAATGCCCTGAACACAGTTGCAACACCTAAATCATGTACCCCAACGTCAGCTACGGTTGTGTTCAAAATTATTCAACCCCCAATGCTGTAAAGGGTTTTAGGGAATATAGTGTACATTTGTAATTGTATTCAGAATGAAATCCTACAAGGACTTTTTAAAGAACCATATGCAACTAAAATGACATCAATTGGTTTCTTTTGTGAATTCTTCATTGACACAATTATTCAACCCCTTAAAGACTACCACTCTGAAGAACAGAGGTTCATTCAAGTGTTTTCAATCAGGTATTGAAAACACCTGTGGATGTCACGGAGCAGCAATAAAGCATAATAAGCACCAATTAGGCAGCTTTAAAATGACTGTGATACTCAGCTCCTTCTAGACATTTACTGGTGTGGTTACAAACATGGTGAAGTCAAGAGAATGGTCCAGGAAGACAAGAGAAGAGGTGATTACTCTTCACAGGAATGGCAATGGCTATAAGAAGATTGCAAAGATGTTAAACATACCAAGAGAGACCATAGGAAGCATCATTCGCAAATTCAAGGCAAAGGGCACTGTTGAAACGCTACCTGGTCGTGGCAGAAAGAAGATGCTGACTTCGACTGCTGTGCGCTACCTGAAGCGTAGAGTGGAGAAAAGTCCCCGTATGACTGCTGAGGAACTGAGAAAAGATTTGTCAGATGTGGGTACTGAAGTTTCAGCTCAGACAATACGGTGCACACTGCGTAATGAAGGCCTCCATGCCAGAACTCCCAGGCACACCCCCTTGCTGTCTCCAAAGAATAAGAAGAGTCGACTGCAGTATGCCAAAAGTCATGTGGACAAACCACAGAAGTTTTGGGATAGTGTTCTGTGGACTGATGAAACAAAATTAGAACTGTTTGGGCCCATGGATCAACGCTATGTTTGGAGGAGGAAGAACAAGGCCTATGAAGAAAAGAACACCTTGCCTACTGTGAAGCATGGTGGGGGGTCAATCATGCTTTGGGGCTGTTTTGCTTCTGCAGGTACAGGGAAGCTTCAGCGTGTGCAAGGTACCATGAATTCTCTTCAGTACCAGGAGATATTGGATGACAAAGTGATGCAATCCGTCACAAACCTGAGGCTTGGGAGACGTTGGACCTTTCAACAGGACAATGATCCCAAGCATACCTCCAAGTCCACTAGAGCATGGTTGCAGATTAAAGGCTGGAACATTTTGGAGTGGCCATCGCAGTCACCTGACTTAAATCCGATTGAGAACCTCTGGTGGGACTTAAAGAAAGCAGTTGCAGTGCGCAAGCCTAAGAATGTGACTGAACTGGAGGCTTTTGCCCATGACGAATGGGCGAATATACCCGTATATCGCTGCAAGACACTTGTGTCAAGCTATGCTTCACGTTTAAAAGCTGTTATAACTGTAAAAGGATGTTGTACTAAGTACTAAGATTGAATGTCACTTGGGGGTTGAATAAAACTGATAATGATGTGAGCACAGAAAAGACATTTGTGGTTATTTCATTATAAATGTTATGTTATATTTGTCTGACCTACATGTGCCTCTTTGATTTAATTGTAAGCAAGATGACTGAATGATCAAAATCAATGTCAAACTGGCCAAAACACTCAATTTCAGTGGGGGTTGAATAATTTTGAACACAACTGTATATGTCCTGTAAACTTAATTGCTGAATGCATCATACAGATAGATTTATAGCAATTAGTGGCAATAAACAGCAACCACAATACTGCTGAATAACCCCAAACAACAGTTGTGCTATTTAAACGCATCTAGCAATGTATTTAACATTATGGCCACTTGTGACCAATACCCATTGATGGTTTTGAAGTAGTATTATAGCCAAGTGTGCAATCGTTTACCACATATTTTCTGCTATATGTATCAAGCCTTATGTGTTTAACCTCAGCTCTTTATTGTGTATGTGTTTTTTATATGTTTGTTCATTTATATTCTAATAATTAATAAAAGTTATGTTTTATAAATCAGCATCCTGATGTTCGTTTGAGGAAGTCTGTTCTTTCTCTTTTTTGTGGGTTACAAAATACTAACGTTAATTAACGTCCGGCTGCGGTTAGCAAAAAGTTATTATTTGTATACTCACCTCCTGTCCCACGGCGAGGACCACAGCTTTGTCCACCTCCTCAGTCCGGCAGGAGCAGGGAAGGACTGGGGAAAAAGGTCCCCCCAGTCTCCCCCTGTGTATCACTATGCTGACTGGCCGGATCTCGCAAGGCGAGATCCGCCTGGTCATGTGACCGCCGGCATCTGCTTCGATGGAGTCCTGTGGACTCCATTGAGAGGATGCTCGTAGCTGTGCTTAACGCTGCCACACGCATCCCAGAGGTTAACGCCCGCAAACAATGCTGACAGCATTTTTTGTGCCTGCATTGTAATCTAGCGTTAAAACGTGGGTGCTAGGGGGAGAACTGCGGGCGCAGTTTTTCCTCCCTAGCGCCCACGTTTTAACGCTAGGATTGTAATGTGGCCCCTAAAGTTAAACTATTTTATGATAAATAAAACAGATCACTTTTATTACTGCAATATAATTCTTAGATTAGAAAAACCTTGATGTAACTTGTTTATAAATGAATAACATTTTGATAACAAGATCTTGTTTTTAAAGGAAATACTATTGCACATGTACTATTTGTAAGTACCATGAGATGGCACTCCTTGAGCACTTAACTGTAAGACACTTAAGAAGCTCCCCTTTAAGAACTGTTTCCTTTCAGTTTGTAAATGATTTATAAATCTCAAAGGCATATATCTGTCAGAGAGAGACAAGTGGGGTTATTCAGAAAACACCAAAATGCCGCTGACATTTTGGTGCTCTCTTATTCCCCGCACTTCCCTGCACTTCAGGGAATCAAAGTTCCCCACCCTGCGGTGAATTCAGCATTCACCGCAGGGTCCCCAGAGTGCAGGGAAAACCCACCGCACGCGATCCCACTGAACACCCACCGAAAACCCGCTGGAACCGCCACAAAAAAACACGCCGAACACGCCGGAAAAAGCCAACAAGCTGACGAATGGGGTAAAAAAAAAAAAATACGTTTGAAAGTGTCAAAATTGAAACGCTGTTTGCAAAAAAAACCACTGAACAAAAATGCCTGGAATTTACATATAAGGTCCTAGAAATGATAATATAAAGGTCTGCTAGATAAAAGAAAAAACACTTTTTAAAAAGCTGAAAAAACCGTTTCCAAAAAATGTCTAAAAGATTAAAAAATCATTAAATAAAGAGACTTTTTAGTGCAGATTCAAATAATAAATGGTTTATTAGATATTGAATAAAAACGGGAATATGTTTAACATTGAATCCTATGGGGTTCGCCTTAATAAACCTGCCAAATGAAACCACTGAACAGCAGCAGTGCACTTCGGCAACTTTTCTCTGCAGTTCAGTGTTCTCTGATTAGATTAACCATTGGTTCTCTATGGGGGATTTCACTGCCTTCAAACAGGCTCCGTACTAGCTGACAGTTCGCCAAATTTTGGCGAACTGCCTGCTCGCTGAATAGCCGAATGGTTCCGTACAGGGAAATTCCCAGTTTGGTTATATTTTGGGGCCAGATCGGCTCTCTCTGAATAACCCCTAAGGATCAAGACACAACATAAAGTTTACTAAGTACTCAGATAAAAAATACCATTGAGGTGCTATGAAGACAAGGTAGAGCAAAACACTAAAAACCTACTGTATGTTTCTCTTTTTATTATTGACGTTTTGTGAAAGAAAATTTTTTAAGGCCTGTTCACATATCCAAGAACACAAAGAAACATCACACATCTTAAACTGACAAGGCACACTCTGTGCAGAGTGACCAGCCAGGAGTAATTTGGACACATTTTCCACACCACCGAGGGAAAAGCCAAGATGCCAGGGACCCTCTGCAGGGAAGGGGCTTCTATGTCATCTGTATATGATAGACAGAGTTTTGTCGTTTATTGTGTTTTATTTATAAATTACCAGATTAATTGACAGGAGTATTATGTGTAAATGTTTACTATCTTTTTTAATCAGTTCTGTGCATGTATGAGCATATCATAGCATGTGTGTTCTCTTGTGATAAAGGGGGTTACTGACTAATCAATGCTGCAAAAATGGTGAAAATCATTATTGTTCCAAACATGATAAAATACTGCAATCTAGAGAGGAAAATTCATGGAACTTTTCCTACCTATGTCTAGGGATGTGCACCGATTTTTTTTTCGGTTCGATTCGGTTCGATTTTTCGAATTTTTAAACTTTTCGATTCGGCTCGTTTCGACCGCTTTCTGTTTCGATTCGGTTCGGCTCGATTCGTTTTTCGGGTACATTTATTTTTCGGAATATCGACCATTTTTCGTATTTTCGTGTCACTTTGCTCGTTTTTTGTATCGGCTTTTCATTTTTCGGGTACATTTATTTTTCGGAATATCGACCATTTTTCGTATTTTCGTGTCACTTTGCTCGTTTTTTGTATCGGCTTTTCGTTATTTCGGAAATTTTCGTTTTTTTCGGAACATCTGTTCTCCTCGTTTCAAAGCTGTCTAAATCTATTGCCCCAGCAGTCCAGCACATGGATTTGCCCCAGCACATTGATTTGCCCCAGCTCATAGGATATTGCCCCAGCACATGGATTTGCCCCAGCACATGGATTTGCCCCAGCTCATGGATTTGCCCCAGGCCAGCACATAAGATTTGCCCCAGCTCATGGATTTGCCCCAGCACATGGATTTGCCCCAGCACATGGATTTGCCCCAGCACATGGATGCCCCAGCTCATGGATTTGCTCCAGCACATTGATTTGATTCGGTTCGGCTCGATTCGTTTTTCGGGTACATTTATTTTTCAGAATATCGACAATTTTTCGTATTTTCGTGTCACTTTGCTCGTTTTTTGTATCGGCTTTTCGTTATTTCGGAAATTTTCGTTTTTTTCGGAACATCTGTTCTCCTCGTTTCAAAGCTGTCTAACTCTATTGCCCCAGCAGTCCAGCACATGGATTTGCCCCAGCACATGGATTTGCCCCAGCTCATGGATTTGCCCCAGCTCATAGAATATTGCCCCAGCACATGGATTTGCCCCAGCTCATAGGATATTGCCCCAGCTCACACATGGATTTGCCCCAGCTCATGGATTTGAACCAAGCACATTGATTTGCCCCAGCACATGGATTTGCCCCAGCTCATGGATTTGCCCCAGCACATGGATTTGCCCCAGCTCATAGGATATTGCCCCAGCTCACACATGGATTTGCCCCAGCTCATGGATTTGCCCCAGCACATTGATTTGCTCCAGCACATGGATTTGCCCCAGCACATGGATTTGCCCCAGCTCATAGGATATTGCCCCAGATCACACATGGATTTGCCCCAGCTCATGGATTTGCCCCAGCACATTGATTTGCCCCAGCACATGGATTTGCCCCAGCACATGGATTTGCCCCAGCTCATAGGATATTGCCCCAGCTCACACATGGATTTGCCCCAGCTCATGGATTTTCCCCAGCACATTGATTTGCCCCAGCACATGGATTTGCCCCAGCACATGGATTTGCCCCAGCTCACACATGGATTTGCCCCAGCTCATTGATTTGCCCCAGCACATGGATTTGCCCCAGCACATGGATTTGCCCCAGCTCATAGGATATTGCCCCAGCTCACACATGGATTTGCCCCAGCTCATGGATTTGCCCCAGCACATTGATTTGCCCCAGCACATGGATTTGCCCCAGGACATTGATTTGCCCCAGCACATTTACAAATACAAAATTTACAGAATCAGCGATATAACCGATAATAGTTAAATATACGATGTTCAGAATTACCGAAATAGAACCGAAATCCCGAATGGAACCGAAATCATGAATAGAGGGAAAATAAATTTCGATTTGACACATTTCAAGTCCATTCGAAAATTCCGAAATTTTTTCGATTCGGCTCGGAAAACTTTTCGGATTCGACGTTTTCGGATCTAAAAAATTTCGGAAATTCGGCCGCATCCGAAGACACGAATCGGGAAATTTCGTGAAAATTCCAAAATTCCAAAACCCGAAACGCACATCCCTACCTATGTCTGACTTTGCCTCTCTGGGTTCCCGAAGCTTATCATGAAGCTACATTAAGCAATGGCAATTAGTAAATAACACCTCATGGGCCCTATTACAATCTTCGCGTTAAACCGCTAGCGCAACGCGTGAATTTGTGCGCCAAGCATTAAACGTTAACGTGCGTAAATCAACACTGGAATTACAATCTTCGTGCATTTTTTTCATCCGCCGAGCAATAACGCGCATAAAACGGACACGCACAATTACGCGCGCAGCAACGTAATTGGCCAGGTCGTCTTTAGCGCGCGTTATGCATTGCGCGCATACTATGTGTGTTCTTCTCTATCTGCGTAATTATATGCTACAATGGACCTCATATAGTGCGTCATATCACACGTACTGTGCGCAGAAGAAAACGCTAGTATGCACCTGGCCTAAATCAACGCTTCCTAATGACATACATCCCTTCACAATACAAAAAAATAGAATAGCTAAAGTTTATATTTGTGTCAAGAAATTGGTGATGATGATGATGATTTATATTCATAATTTTTTCAGATACGTTAGATCTCCATTGAAGTTCAGAAAAATGTTATACAGTATATTGAATAGTCAACATTAGAATAACATCAAGGAGCTCCCTTATCAACATTTGGGGAATGAAACTTCATCTATTTTACTTTCTTGGATCTTATTTTAGAATTTGTACATTCAGTTATTAAGGTGACCTTTGGTATGGTAAACATTAATTAAACATGATTATGGCTGGCTGGTACACTAGATAAGAAGCGTGATTTATAGTTATTGCTAAATTTGAGTTTTGGCTTAAGCTCCTGAACAGGGCCGGCTCTAGTGCTTGCGGGGCCAGTTGCTTGGTAAAATGCGTGGCTGCTTTTTTCATAGGATTGAAAATGACTGAATGTGACAGAAATGGCGGGCTGAGCTGAGCTGATCAAGTTAAACTGTTGGTTTTAAAACTTTGAATTTTTCTCCCAAAAATCCATATGTTGTGATGTTCCAGATACCAAGAGGGGTGAGACTATAACTAGCGAATACAGAGCTTGAAGGATTAATAAGTAGAGGGAGAATTTATTATTGCAATATTCCTACTTTCCTATAAACTGTGAACCCATGAAGGCTCACCTTTCTACCTACCTCTGCTTCTTCTAGCTACCTATATAGCTAGATAGCCTTTCACAGGACCCCCAGAAAAGTATCTGTAACAGGAACATCCGCCTATTTCCATATTGGTTTATCTCCAGACAACCCAGCAACCACTAGAAGGATACACTAAGCGTCCTAGACAATGCCAGGAAATAACTGGTTTCCCCCGCTAAAATAGGAAGAATTAACTGTCCTTGTTTATCTTAAAAGTGATTGTTAGTAGCTCATTTTGAGCCTGTTGTCCTATGGTGTTCTCCGCTTCCCTGTGATTTTTTTCATTTTAAATGGGCCACCAACCACAGTGCCTGTCTGTGATTACAATCTCCTTTTTTTAGGTTACTCAGTAAAAGTTAAATTTTAATTGCTATCCTGTATTCTCAACTATGCACTAGTTCTGACTACATTAATATTCTGAAAATCAGTTTTCATATAGTGAATGAAATCATTAGTTTTAACATACTCTCCATGCGCTACATTCAGTCTTGGATTCATTTATTGATTTTGATTTTCAGCTCTTGCGAAACTGACCAACAACCTTGTAACTGCTAAATCTAATGGGTGCTACTCTCTGATGATCCTTCTTCACCTTTCTGCTGCCTCTGATACAGCTGACCACTCACTCCTAGTGATATACTAACTCACTCCTAAGATAAACTCTTAGTGATATAGCCCTTTAAGGTACTGTTCTTTCATGGTTCTCTTCCTACCCATCCCAACGATCGTTTAGTGTCTCACTTTCTGGAAGTACCTCCTCCCGGCAGCCTGTCTCTGTTGGGGTGTCCCAAGGTTCAGTACTGGGCCCTCTTCTCTTTTCGATCTACACTGCCTCTCTAGGCAAACTGATTGTTACGTCCTCGGCCCCTGCGGTGCTGCCTGGGGGGTCTGGGCACTCGGTGACATCGGTGGCTGGCCGAATGCCAGGAGTTAATAATGGCTGATCGGCATCTGAGGGGGCGGGGCTTGACGTTGTCACACAAAGCCGTCGGTCTTAAAAGCAGGGCGCTAGTATCTGCTCATCGCCCTGACGTGGAGTTTATATCCCACATCGCCTGCTGTATCTAGTATCAGTGTGTTTGATTACCCAGTTGCCGAAATGCTTGTTCGAGGACCCTGCATACATTTTTTTGTTTTTTAATTCTTTATTTAAAGATTTTAAACAGGGTCACGAGTGCGACCAGACATAACGCGGCCACGCAGGGCCGCCACTTCTACTGTCATGGAAAAAAAAACAAAGCAAACAATATAGACATGAACACATAGAAAACGTTCATGTAAGTCAACAAGCAAAAAATAGATAAAATATGACAAAAGAAAACCTAAGATAAGACACCGTAGGGAAGATTAAAGAAAGCTCCGCTCAAACGTCCTCGGGTAGAGAAAACAGAAAAAAAAAAACACACGTCCATGTCTTCAGAAACCATCTCTTGCAGAAAGAGGGAGTAAAAAAAAAAGGGGGGAGAAAAAGGAGAGGGGGGTTGGGATCCTCTATTGTGACCTATGGGTCAGAAAATCAGAAGCTGAGGCGGGAAAAAAGCTCAATGCGGCAGGGGCAGTGGAGGGGTACATGTAGACACATTAGAGCAGGAACCGGCTAAAAAAAAAAAAGGCACGTAGGCAAAAGTTCTCAGTCCGGGGGTGTGGGCTCGCGGTCGGGGATAAGTCCCATGCCCAAAAGAATCGGCCATGCCTCGGCTGGCTCCGAGATGGAGGTGGGGACATTCTCATGTGTTACCACAAGTGACCCAACCACACCCCAGCGGTAACTGGTCCCTTTACGTCGAAGAAAAGTAGTCACCTCTCGGAAGCGCCGTCTCGCCATCAGGGTTATAAAGGGAAGGTCTCGGTACAGCTGCAACTGTGCTCCCTCAAACCGGATAGGTGCGCGGGCCCCTGGAGCTGCTAAAAGTTGCGACTTGGCAGCTGCGTCACCCGCCACCGCAATGACATCACGTGAGGCATCCGCAGGGGCCGCCGCAGTCTTACGGATTCGATACACCGCCCCAAAGATCTCGGGCGACTCCGGTGGAGAATCCAAGGCCTGACGCGCCACACGATTCGTGTAGTTGAGCACATCCACCGTGGGGACCGACTCCGGGATCCCCCGAATATGGACATTACGGCGGCGGTGGCGGGATTCCAGAGCCTCCACTGTGCGGGTAAGCATATCCACCTGCGACCGAAGGGTGCACACCTGAGAAGACAGGACTGCTTGTTCCCCAGCTAGTTCCGCGTTTTGGGCCTGCATCGTCACGACCTGGGAGCGGACCCCCTCCACTTCAGAGCGGAGTCCGGAAACTTCTGTAGACCAAAGGGTTTTAATTTCAGCGATAAAGCGTCGATAGTCTCCCATCGTGGTGGGGCGTCCATCATCAGAGGCAGCAACATGGTCCAGGGCAAGGTGTGCAGAAGGTGTCCCAGCGGCTGCGGTGGAGTCCCCAAACTTCCAGAGATGCCTGGGGACGGTTGGTTAGAGTCCTCAGTAGCGAAAGGGCGGGTGGGCCGCGTGGGCAGGTCACCTGCGTCAGAGTGGGAAATGTCCTCCGAGCCCCCAGAAGAGGGATCAGAGGTAGGCGCTGTCGCCCTAAGAGAGGCCGTCGTCAGGGCTTTCTTCCGTGTCTTCTGGGCCCGTTTGCGTGCTGCTGCTCCATCTCGTAGTTGCGAGGTTGGGGCCAGCCAATCAAAAACAGGGCCTCGTCCCGTAGGCCATGAGGTATCGTCCTCCTCTGAAGTGCCACAACCCTGGGACATGACAGGAGAGGGAGCTACTGTTCCAGAAAAGCTACCTCCACGCAGGGAATCACGTATATCCCTCTGTCTGGGGCCCTCTGACCTGCTCAATAGCTGCTTCTGGGTTTTCTTTCCCATGTCCGGGAGTGATCAGCAAGCGGCAGCCGGAAATCAGTTCCACGTGAAAACTAATAAACTCCCCAGGCTCCGGAAGATGGCTGCCGCACCAGGCCCGAGATCCACCAGGCCAAAACAGCAGCGGAATATGTCCAGGAAGCCCTCGTGCGGATGACCCACAGGTGCTCCGTGGGTGGCAGGTCCGTGGGAAAACCAGGTAGGATAGAAAAGTCGCTGTAAAATGGTTAAAATGCTGAAAAATCAGCAGAGCTCTCCCAGCTTGCGACCTCTCACATCCACTGCTAGCCACACCCCTCCTGCATACATTTTGACCCAGCTTGCCTATCGACGATTCTCTTGCTAATTCCCATGTGTGTTTGTTCTGTGCGGCATTCTGTGTACCAGTCTATGTTTAACTGCATGCTTTTCGTTTGGAGCTCTGCCCGCCAGGTTGAGAAACCTAAGTCTCTGTTGACCACCCAGTCTGGTTTCAGTCCTAATCGCAACGCTTCAGATTGTGGTTCTGCCCGCCAGGTCGAGAGACCTACTTACCGATCCAGATGTTTGTTGAGTATTTATTCTGGTTGCAGCATTAATCACAAGTTCTTTGATTGTGTGACTGCCCTGCATGCTGCAAAACTCACCAACCTCTCAAACAACCTGTTTAAGAACAAGCCTCATTACAGACCTATTAACACACTCTCTGATTGTAAACATACGATTAATTACGCCTGTCTTGTACCATATTATGCTCATGTATCCAGTCAAGATATGTATGTGAATAAAGTTATTGTGTTTTCGCTCAACAGTCTCTTGGTCTCAAAACCAACTGGGGTTGAGTGGTATTTTGAATCCTGTATTACCTCCCTGTCTTGGGATACACGGTATTACAGTTTTCATTGCGTTCCATACTATAGAAATCTGTTTCTAAAGATCCAAACAACGCTGATCTGGGGTAAGTGCCATAGCGCCCATGACACTGATCAGCTCCTTTGGATTCCGGTACCACCTATACGCTAATGACACTCAAATATACCTCTCCTCCCCTGATCTCTCTCCGGCTCTCCTGGATCGAGTCACTGACTGTCTCTCTGCCGTCTCGAATTGGATGTCTTCCCGCTTCCTTAAACTCAATCTTGCCAAAACTGAGATTCTCGTTGTTCCTACCTCCAAGAAAAACCCAATGCCACCTATCTCTCTATGAGTAAATGGAACGCCCATTAGCCTGAAGCGTCAAGGTGCTGGTTCATGCTCTTATCATTTCACGACTTGATTTCTGCAACTCGCTCTTTATTGGCCTCCCCAACGCCCATATTGCCCCTTTGCAATCTGTAATGAATGTAGGTGCCAGGCTTATTTTTCCTACCAGACGCACCTCGCGTACCTCCCCCCTCTGCCGGTCCCTCCATTGGCTTCCTCTACAATTAAAGATACAGTTTAAAATACTGACGCTTGCGTTCAAAGCGCTAAATAACTCAACTCCTACCTACATGTCTTTGTTACTACGCAAACACGTCCCGTCTAGACAACTCCGGTCTGCGGGGATCTCCACCTGTCATCTGTCTACACCTGCACGGCCAACTATCACCTCCAAGACTTCTCAAGGGCAGCTCCGGACCTGTGGAATGACTTGCCTCACCCTATCAAACTCTACCCATCTCTTCAGATTAACGTACCACATCACTGATGCAACTCATCCCTCTGCTGACCTACTCGCACATGATTGAAGCTGCTTCAATGGCCCCGCCATTCCTGAACCACTGGCACCAATGATCCTTCCGACCAGTAAAATTGCCCTTGTCTTCCACAACCCCAATCCCTCTAGTCTGTAAGCTCCTATGAGCAGAGCCTTCTTCACGTAGTGTTTCCACCCTATGGCCCCTATTACACTCTTCGCGCAAATGTGCTTGTGCAGCGCAATTTTTTTTGCGCACGCAAAAAAACATTTGCGCACGCAAATTAATTCGGTATTACGATCCGAGCGTATTTTTTCAGCCTTCAACTTTTTTCAAGCGCAAATGCGACACGCAAAGCCGGGCGCAAATGACCATTGCGTGCAGGAATCGGTGGGCAGACAGTTTTTTCACGGGATTCAGCCAATCAGAATTAAGAACCACCATTTGCTAGGTTTTGGTTGTTGCGCCTGTCAAAGTCAATCTGCGTATATGTGCTGCAACAAAAATAAAAAATTAAACAATTTATTAATTTAATTGTTTGGGTATGTGTAGAATGTGTAACTGTACTGTGCTATATTTTTTTTTTGTGCAGGTTCATTTTGTTTCGGCCAGAATGTTCACATTGTAAGTTAACACCAGGTTTTCAAAGACGTTACGATACTTTGCGCAAACGTCGTTCGTACGATGTTGCGCGAAGATCGTAATACCATCCGCTCGAACGCATTTGCGCTGAAAATGGTAAGTATGGGATGCGCGCATGCACTTGCGCTGGCACTGGGTTCGCGCAGGGACAATCGCGGTAGACGCTAACGCGCATTGTTTGCGCGAACGTCGTAATACGAGGTTCCGCGCAAATGGTTTTGTCCTCGCGCAAAAGCGCATTTGCGCGCACATAAATACGCTGCGCGAGGATTGTAATAGGGGCCTATGTCCGTTTATCTGTATCTTGTTCCCTTTGGTTATTGTAAAGCTCTGGGGAAACTGTTGGCTGCTATACTGGTGGATTAGGGAGAGTTTGTACATAGTGGGGTTATATCTACTTACACTCAACCCATGTTTAATTCTTTATCCTTATTTTTTCAGGTTTATTTGCTTCCATTCAATAAAGTATTGGTCTATGTTATAGGTACTCATTTATTCCATATGTGCTGTTGTCAGAGTTCTGTTTTTACAGTAGACCCTCAACCCCATCCTCAGGTGAAGGGGAATCTTTATGTTAGTGACCTTCTTGTGCTTTTCTATTTAATCATGAAACACACAGAAACTGTAACCCTAGCCCTAAAACAAATCAATAATTTGAATTATTAAAAATAATATAGAATTGGTAAACCTAGCAATAACTCGTACTCTAGCCCTAATCATAAAACATGCAGAAACTCTAACCAAAGCCGTAACCCTAATCAATTATTATTATTAATATAGAAGCTATAATCCTAGCCATAACCTTAACCATAAAATATGCAGAAAATGTAATCCTAACCCTAGCCCTAACCTTAATCAATTGTTTTTTATAAATGCAGACACTGTACTGAAACTGTAATTCAAATCCTAACACTAGCCGTATCTCTAGCCCTAACCCTAATTATAAAACAAAAAAATCATAACCCAAACCCTAGCCCTAACCCTAATATAAAATATGCAGAAATTCTAACCCTAACACTAACCCTACCCCTAATCAATTACTTTTTCATTTTTTGCTATGGGCAGTTGTGCATAACATGAAAAGTGCTGCCCCTGGAGCTTTTCATGATATTGTATATGTTGAGCGTGATTTTTTTTTGGCAATTTACAATTTTTTTATGTGTTACACTTTGCGGTTCAGAATATTGGATATGGCTGAATATATTGCTATTGACATTCCCAAGTTGGTCTGATTCCAAAAAATCTTTCGCTTTCGATATTCTAAATTGGCTGATTCCAATTATATCCAGATCTGATATTTTTGTATTCAGAAATAATCTGAACCAGCATTTTTAGCCAATAGTATTTCACTTGAAATTTTACCAATAGCAATTTTTTTTTAAATTTCATCTCAGCAAATGAAAAAGGAGCTTTGTCAGACTCTGAGTCTTGTGTGTGTTCAGACTTTGTCAATGTGTTTTGTCAGTGTGTGTGTGAATGTCAGGGTTTGTCAGTGCCAGCGTGTGAACGTCAGTGTCTGCCAATGCCAGCATGTGTCTGTCAGTGTCTCTGTGCACACCATTCTCCCTGACATACACTGCAGTGATGTCAAGTGAGGTCAGTGGCTGGTGAGGCACTGGCTAGTATCAGAGCCAGATATACACAGGACCCCAGAATTATATGTACCAGGCAGTCAGACTCCAGAATTATATGTACCCGACACAGACTCCAGAATTATATGTACCCAGCAGCACAGTCCCCAGAATTATATGTACCCAGGCAGCAAAGACCCCAGAATTTTATGTATATTAGCATCCAAAACACATAAAATGTCACAAACAGCAACATAGGTGAAGCCCCTAGCGGCAATATGAAAAAATTATATATATTTTAGTTATATTTGTTTGCTTTTCTTTTTTATTGCCAGGAGCCTAAAGCAGCCATATCCTGCAAACTAGCATATGATGGGCCACAGGTGACTGTCGAATAAAGTACACTGGAGAAGAATACTTTTTCAACTGGTACAAAAGTAGCCAGTATTTGAATACTGTAGAGAATAACTAATTTATTTTCTATGCCAAAGCACCAGTCACTTAAATGATCTCAATTGAAAACAAACTCACTAGGTCTGATGCCTCGCTGTGTGTTCTTGCTCAGAAATATTTGTAGTTTTTCACTTCTGACCTTCCCAGCTTAGGTCTCCCATTAGTGACCGTAACTGTGAACAATCTGCTGACAACCCAACTGTGACATTCTTTATTGCCACGTTGCAAACATATGACAAGTCAAGCAGTTTGTAAAAGCTAGTAGTGTTATTATGCAGGGACTGTGCTAAATAAAATGCAGATACAGCTAAGAAAGGAGATAAAAGCAAACGGAGACTTAAATGTTTCATGGGTTTGTATATACTCTATTACATGACAAATTATTATTTGCTTGTAATGTGTCTAAAATATCAACAACTAAAAGCATGCAATTTATTATGAATTTTATTCTTTAAATCTCTATAAATCGCATTGAGAGGATATTATACTGCAGGCTGCTGATGTGAAAGCATCCACAAGAATACAGAGAGACTTTCAGTCAAAGTAAGCATTTATGCATTTTAAAGGGTTATTCATGTGAAAGGATGAGATATCCTATTTCGATCATGTAATTGTAAGCCAAACAGCCTGAGAAAATACCATTTTACTTGTCCAGTCAGTGAACAAGTCAGCCGTATCTCACTGTAGGCAAACTGGCTAGTGCAGGGTTGACATTAATTGGATTCTTCTTATTTGGTTCGTGAAAAAGAAATTGAAAATGAACAGAGATGTTAAACATTTCCAATTATTTATTCAAGTTTTTAGCTTCCACACTAGCAGGGGTATGCAAAAAGAGTCGAACTGGCCACGAAATTGCACCGAACAGTGAATTTCCTCATATGGCACAATTTTGTGGACATTTGGCTATCCAAAAAGCTGGATTTCGCCAAACATTGGCGACTTGCCAGCGAAATACGTTGATCTTTAGCAGCAGTGAACTCCCCTTTGAGAAATAATGGTCAATCTATTCAGAAAACACCGAAATGTCAATGAAGTGTCCAGATTTTCAGTGCTTTCATTTGACAGGTTTATTTAGGCGATTTCCATAGGTTTCAATGCAAAAAGAAGTCCCATTTTTATTAAATATTTATTTTTATTCTTTTCACTTGCAGCAAAAAATCTCTTTTTATTTTTTTATTATTATTCTTTTAGTCATTTTTCGTAAAAACAAAAATTCAGCAAATATTTTTTACTTTTTTTTCTGTAACAGACCTTTTTATTATTATTTATAGGACATTATATATTATTTCCAGGCATTTTTGTGCAGTAGATTTTTTGCAAACACCTTTTAAAAGTAGCATTATTTTCTTTTTTCTTTAAGGCTAGGGTCAGACGAACGCATTTTTCGTGTTGTCAGTGAAAAAGTGCATTTGAACGAATGGACATATTTTTTCACGGAACACGCGATAGCGGTCATACGATGCGCCTTTTCGTCCGTGATTTTGTACGGATCATCAATAAAACACTTTTTGTGTCTGGACGTTATGTTGGCCGGACATGAGCAGCGTCTGACGTCTCCCAATCACGCACACACGCCTCTAGCGGACGCAGCGCACTCTGTACGTCCGTACTAGCGGTTTGACGTTCTAGAAAAAATGCGTTCGTTTGCCACTTGCGTTGCGCGGACGAACTTTCGTGCGGCCGTACTTCGTGTGTTCCCCGGCATTGGACGTCATTTGCTGCTAGCACGGCCGTGATTTCGTGCGACTAAACGCACGTTAAAACTGCTTTCGTCTGACCCTAGCCTTACCCGTTTGGCGGCTGGTCGGCGCATTGTTCGGCAGGTCGTCAGTTTTTTTCGGATCGATTTCAGTGGTTTTTTGGTAGTGTTCAAATCAATTCGGCAGGTTTTCAAACCAATTCTGTGTTTTTCGTCAGTTTTTTGGATCGATTCAGCGGTTTTTCAACATTTTTCCCGATCAATTCAATGGCTCGTCCATTGCAGTTCGGGGACCCTGTGGTGATTGGCTAGTCTGATTCGCCGACCCTGCGGTGAATTCAGCAAAGTGCGGGGAACGGGAGAGCACCAAAATGTCAATGACATTTCGGTGCTCTCTGAATAACCCTGTTGGATTCGTTAATTTTTTACCTTATAGAGAATTGTGTTGTAGGCCATTTGAATAATCTTGGCTGGACAGCTACTTCCAGGTAGAGTAGTCCCTTACTAAATAGTCTTCAATTATAGATAGTTTGTCTAACAGTGGACAGATGAACATCTAAGCTCTTTGAGACAACTTTGCAGCCCTTTGCGTCTTTGTGCAATGCAACATTTCTTGATTGCAGGTCTTTGGAGAGCTCTTTTTGTGAGGCATATCAACCAATGCTTTGTGTGAAGAGCAAGCCCAAAATGTGTAAATGCTTTTTTTAGAAGTCAAAGTATTTATTTATTTTATTTATAAAGTATTTTACCAGGAAGGATACATTGAGATTTCTCTCCTTTTCAAGTATGTCCTGGGTTCAAGAACATTGAATTGTTACTTTGTATTTCTTTAACAATTGTAATAAAATGCAAGATATTAAAAAACAACACAAATATACAGATTAACAGAAAATAAGTATGTTAGAAATGTATTCACTATGTTACATGTTTACAGGTGCATTCTGTATCGAGGTACAGTTGTGTTCAAAATTATTCAACCCCCAATGCTGTAAAGGGTTTTAGGGAATTTAGTGTACATTTGTAATTGTATTCAGAATGAAATCCAACAAGGACTTTTTAAAGAACCATATGCAACTAAAATGACATCAATTGGTTTTGTAATACAGTAGTAAATGTTTCTTTTGTGAATTCTTCATTGACACAATTATTCAACCCCTTAAAGACTACCACTCTGAAGAACAGCGGTTCATTCAAGTGTTTTCAATCAGGTATTGAAAACACCTGTGGATGTCACGGAGCAGCAATAAAGCATAATAAGCACCAATTAGGCAGCTTTAAAATGACTGTGATACTCAGCTCCTTCTAGACATTTACTGGTGTGGTTACAAACATGGTGAAGTCAAGAGAATGGTCCAGGAAGACAAGAGAAGAGGTGATTACTCTTCACAGGAAGGGCAATGGCTATAATTAGATTGCAAAGATGTTAAACATAGCAAGAGAGACCATAGGAAGCATCATTCGCAAATTCAAGGCAAAGGGCACTGTTGAAACGCTACCTGGTCGTGGCAGAAAGAAGATGCTGACTTCGACTGCTGTGCGCTACCTGAAGCGTAGAGTGGAGAAAAGTCCCCGTGTGACTGCTGAGGAACTGAGAAAAGATTTGTCAGATGTGGGTACTGAAGTTTCAGCTCAGACAATACGGCGCACACTGCGTAATGAAGGCCTCCATGCCAAAACTCCCAGGCGCAAATCCCTTGCTGTCTCCAAAGAATAAGAAGAGTCGACTGCAGTATGCCAAAAGTCATGTGGACAAACCACAGAAGTTTTGGGATAGTGTTCTGTGGACTGATGAAACAAAATTAGAACTGTTTGGGCCCATGGATCAACGCTATGTTTGGAGGAGGAAGAACAAGGCCTATGAAGAAAAGAACACCTTGCCTACTGTGAAGCATGGCGGGGGTCAATCATGCTTTGGGGCTGTTTTGCTTCTGCAGGTACAGGGAAGCTTCAGCGTGTGCAAGGTACCATGAATTCTCTTCAGTACCAGGAGATATTGGATGACAATGTGATGCAGTCCATCACAAACCTGAGGCTTGGGAGACATTGGACCTTTCAACAGGACAATGATCCCAAGCATACCTCCAAGTCTACTAGAGCATGGTTGCAGATTAAAGGCTGGAACATTTTGGAGTGGCCATCGCAGTCACCTGACTTAAATCCGATTGAGAACCTCTGGTGGGACTTAAAGAAAGCAGTTGCAGTGCGCAAGCCTAAGAATGTGACTGAACTGGAGGCTTTTGCCCATGACGAATGGGCGAAGATACCCGTAGATCGTTGCAAGACACTTGTGTCAAGCTATGCTTCACATTTAAAAGCTGTTATAACTGTAAAAGGATGTTGTACTAAGATTGAATGTCACTTGGGGGTTGAATAAAACTGATAATGATGTGAGCACAGAAAAGACATTTGTGGTTATTTCATTATAAATGTTATGTTATATTTGTCTGACCTACACGTGCCTCTTTGATTTAATTGTAAGCAAGATGACTGAATGATCAAAATCAATGTCAAACTGGCCAAAACACTCAATTTCCGTGGGGATTGAATAATTTTGAACACAACTGTATGTTAACCCCTTAGTGACTGGGCGGTTTTATGCAAATCCGTCCTTTAGTGCCCGCTGCTGTTTTTACGTTTCTGCGCTGTTAGGGTTTAGGTAAAATTTTCCTCTTACTCCTTTATGCAACCCACACATATTATACACCGTTTTACCACCATTAAATGGACTTTATAAAAATACCATTATTTCCATCATATCGTATAATTTGCTATAAAAAAATATGAAATATGATGAAAAAATGGTAAAAACACACTTTTTCGTAATTTAATCCCCAAACTCTGCAACCGCCGAAAAAAGACCTCAGCTAAATAGTTTCAAAATTTTGTCCCGAGAATAGAAACACCCAATTTTTACATGTTTTTGCTTTTTAGCCCCTTCACTGCTGAGCCATTTCACCTATGTGCGCTGAGCTCATTATGACCGTTTTATGCTCATTATTTTTAGATGACAGCCTAGGTCCTATTTAACTAAAAAAAACACAGACAAAAGAAATGTAAAAAACCCCAATTTTCTTTTTTTTTATTCTTTATTTATTTATTTTTATTTTACACCAAACCTGGTTATGTTTAGTGTCATTGGAAAGGCCATGATCAGGCCTTTCCAATGATGTCACACATGACCCACTAGCTCCCCCTATCTCCACTTGGCAGCTAGGAGGTTAACTGGCCCACTGACATCCTCACACATATGGTGAGGATTTCAGTGGGTGGGGGATGACCCAGAGGCTTGGCTGTCACGGTTAGGGATGGTACCGGGGTGGCACCAGGGGTGAGGAGAGTATGAGCCCAGTGTGCAGTGGTCTGGACAGATCAACAGAGGATATGGATAGTGGAGGGTGGATGGAAATGAAGACTAACCAGGTTGATTGCAGAGGGATGATAGGAATGATGGTTATAGTTGCAGGGAGCCAGGAATTGGGTATCAGGATCAGGAATCAGAGTAGGAACAAAGCAACGATGTTCACTCTTCGTGAGCATGAGCTGTAATGAACCAGCAATGTGTGAGTGCAGGGCAGAGCCCCTTATTTCATGAGTCACGTGTGTTTGGTGTTGACTCTTACAATGCTGGTTGCTGGCTGCAGGGCAGGAACAGAATAGGAAATGTACCACCAGGGGGGTTTTAGGATGGTGGCAGCCATGGGGCATGACATTGGCTGACATCCAAGATGTCAGCCACCTCCAGGTTTGAATCGCGATACAGCAGCGAAACAGTTACTGCTGTACACCACTGAAAAGGGAAGACTCTTCCCTTTCCAGCGGTGTAATTTGTATGTTGCTAGCTTACACGGTTGGGGAGATAGAGGGCTCCAAATGAGCCGCCCTCCCCTTCCTGAATTTTACTGCAGGCGCCAATGGGCTGTTCCAAATAGCATCGTAACAGTTTTGTCAGTATTTTAAAAAGTTTGTTATCTGCAATCCACTTTTCTACCTCTGTGAATTGTTCTAGCAGCACGGCCTCCAGCTGCGGGAGATTTTGTTTGCTGGTATAGATTACGGTGTCGTCTGCGTACATGTATACAGTTGAGGCTTTGCAGACGGTGGGCAGATCATTTATGAATATCGTGAATAGCAGGGGGTCGAGTATAGAGCCTTGGGGTACACCGCAAGTGACTGGGAGGGGGATGGAGGAGCTGCCAGAAATGGACACATTGAGATCGGTCGGATACATACGATTGAAACCAGGTTAGCGTGCGATCACCAATAACAGAGTTTTTAAGTTTTTGTAATAGGATGCCATGGTCTACTGTGTCAAAGGCCTTGGCAAAATCAAGGAAGATGGCTCCAGTTAAGTTTCCTTGTTCCATGCCAGCTTGGATAACATTGCAGACTTTTAAAAGGGCAGTTTGAATGATTTGGACGAAAGCCTGATTGATCTGGGGTTAAGCAGCCCTAACCTACACCCCCAATCTCATTTTAATTGGACACCAGGTTTGCCAATTTCCAATTCTACTTTGCTTTGGCTGATATCGTTAGCCTAGGGTTTCACATACTTTTTCCAACCTATACAGTGACAATTTAAAATGTATATTCATTATGTACAATAACCAGGGCCGGCCCAACGACCGAGCAGTGTGGAGCACTTGCTCCAAGTGGCGACAATTTGTCAGCGGCAAATTTTTGCGCCGCCATTGCCGACGCCGCTGCACTATTTTTTTGTCATCGCCGGCAGCACCTAATTTGGCAGCCGGCAGCGGCGCATGGATACACTGAGTAAAGCCGCAGCTGACCGCGCCCACCCCACACACATGCGTCACGTCCACACTGGAGCGTAGGATCAAGACGCGTGGTGGATCCTCACGGGCGGCAGGCGAGTCCCAACAGGAGATTTTCTACGGGCACGATGGGAAGACATGTTTGGATAAAGTGGCAGCAAGCAGGACCTGCTCCTTTCCCAGCTCCAAGGATCCGGTGCAGCAGCTGATCAGCCTAGGCCTCGCTATGTTCAGGTATGTGTTAGGATCCTGTCACTCGCAACCGCCTGCCCCATGCCAGAAGCGTCCTTGTCAGGTCAGAGAAGCAGGCCGACTCTCACACTGCCATCACTCGGTTTCTGAGCACACAGTCATTGCAATACCCCCACGCCGCCTGTCATGAATCGATCACAGGGAACGCTTATCCCCTCGCCCACCCACAGCTCACACGTCGGTCAACCTGTGAAACTTCTTTCTCACCGGCAGCTGGGGGCTGATCTCCAGAACAGCTGTGACAGAAATACTGCCCAGGTTCTGGTAAAGCCTCCGCCATCTTTTTCTGCTGCCCGGGAGGCTGTCTCAGTGGGCAGAAGCCGCTAGCTCCATTACGGGCCTATGCACAGATCACGTGGTCAGAGGGGATGCTCATATTTAGAGGAATATTCTAGATGTATTCTGATGTTCTCTAAATATATTCTATCTCCTGCCAACTGCATTTTTATTCTCGTTGAAATATTGACACTTCATGTCAGGGATCTCAAACTCTGGCCCCCAGGTGTGTCTGAACTACAATTTCTTGTTTCTTTGGTATCTTTTGCATTTAAGGAATTCAATGGAATTGTAGACAATTGACATCTTGCAGTGCTGGAGTTTGAGATCCCTGCTACATGTTTAGCTGAAGAATACAATGGTAACTGAAAACTTTGAGCTTGAAAAATATGAGTTTCTTGACTCTTCTCTCTGTAACCAGTTATCAATGCTGTACTTGCACACAGGGCCGGCCCAAGACATTGTACTGCCTGGAGCAAAGGATGACATGCTGCCCCCCCCCCCGAACATCATATAATAATAATTATAGCAAGCTTTATAATATTTAATTAAATAAAACAAAGCTTGCTATAATTATTATTGTGTGATTTATAATAGCAGCATTAGAATAATAATACAGGCACAGGTAGGTAAGTAAAAATAAATCCTGCTGGGATGTGAACTCCTGTTTACTTTGCAGGAGTATTAATCGCCCTGACACTGCCTTATCACATACACTGCTCTGCTGAAAATTTAAGGCTGAGGCTCCATCCTTAGGAGGGTTTTGGGGAGAGGAATCTCGGCATGCGCACAGAACAGCTTCCTCGTGCGCACGCAAAGGGTTAACATTGGCTCGATATGGGAAATCGTCCCCGCATAAAAACTTTTTTTGTTTTTTTTATAGAGCTTGACACTGGTGGGGCTCTGTATTCGCCGGTTAAAAAAAAAAATAGATTACTTTCTTAAAACAATTTTCTATGGAGCCTCCAGTGTCAAGTAATCATTTAAAATCCTGATCTATGTCTGTCAACCTGGAGCTGGTAGATCATCCACACCCCCCCTTCCTGGATTGCTTTTAATGTACACTATCCCAGTCTACAGCTTCCCTTTTATTAGAAGTATCTAATGCGATTGAATGATGCTCTGTAAACTTCAAACACTGCGCTGCATAATCAGCAAAGTTAACACATGGAAAAACACACGTAAAACCTTTTTTTTTCTTCAGAGCCTGACACTGATGGGGGGCTCCGTCATTTTCCAATACAGTAGAGAAGAGCCCATGTGTTATATTGAGCTGTATAATCAGCAAAGTTATGTGTTTGCTGAAGTTTGCAGAGCATCATTAGGATCACATTAGACACTTCTAATAAAAGGGAAGCTGCAGACTGGGATAGTGTACATAACGGTAAACCAGGAGGGGGGGGGGTGGATGATCTGCGCGCTGCAGGTTGACAGACATAGATAAGTATTTTAAATGATTACTTGACACTGGAGGCTCCGTGGGGAATAATTGGAAGCTTAAAAGGCAGCAGCCAGGAAAAAAAAAAAAAAGCCGAGTGGCCGTTGAGAGGCTGAGCCGGAGGCTGACAGGGCACGTAAAAGCAGAGCTCACAGTCAGCATTATACGCAGCAGTGCAGGCATACCTGGTCCTGGTGCAGAGGCAGTGGTGCCATCAGGACTCGGGAAGAGACTCTCTGAGCTGCCGCAGCCTGAGTGAGGGGATCCATCGGGGAGCAGTCAGGCCCAGTGCAGACCCGAGTCACCAGCGGGACTCAAGCGGCAAGTGTCCTCAGCAGCCTACAGCATGAAGGACCTGCCCACACATGCGCTAGCCGCGCCATTATCCCGCTCTTCACTGGCCCGGCTGGAGCATGTCACGTGCGTGGTCACTGCTCTGACTCTAAGCCGGGCCGGCTTCATGAGATCCTGCCGCCGGCGCAGGTTAAAAAATAGTGCAGCGCCGGTCAAAATATGGCACCCCTGGGATCTGCCGCCTGGAGCGGCTGCTCCATTGTGCACCATGGTCGGGCCGGCCCTGCTTGCACATGTAGCGCTCACTCCTGGAGGAGCCGCTGAAATTGAACCATGGGTCAGTCTCCCCGCACTAGGGAATAAATATGTTTGACAATGTCCCCAGCATATTTAGCAGCGTGCGATTAAACCTTTCAGGCTGAGCATCACCTTGAGGGTGATATGGTGTAGTTCGGGTCTTTTGGATTCCCAATATTTCCAACAATTGTCCAACAAGTCGGCTTTCAAAGTCTCTACCCTGATCAGAGTGTATTCTCCTTGGTAGGCCGTAGTGAACAAAGAACTTCTCCATCAGAACCTTGGCCACTGTCGGAGCGCGTTGGTCTCTTGTGGAAAAAGCTTGGGCGTAACGTGTGAAGTGATCAGTCACTATTAGAATATTCCCTTGCCCATTAGCATCCGGCTCTAAGCACAGGAAGTCAATGCACACCAAATCCATGGGTCCCTGACTCTGCAGATGGCTCATTGGAGCGGTTCGGCTCGGTAGGGTCTTCCTCTGAATACACCTCAGACATGAATGACAATAACTTTCCACTTCAGCTCTCATGCAAGGCCAATAGAACCTGTCTCGCACCAGCTTAAAAATTCTTTCAGCACCCAAATGTCCATGCTCATCGTGTAGTGATCGCAGCCCACTCACTCTATGCTTAGTGGGAAGGAACAACTGTTGGGTCTCTTCAGCGTTAGTTGAGGGGCCCCTTCGGTAGACCACACCATCCAACATCTTCAACCGTTCCCACTCTTTGTAGACCAATCTGGCTCCATCTGGGGAATTTGTCAGCAGAATTTCCCGCTGGTTCGCAGTTAGGGCCTTTATGGTCAATGCAATTAAAGGGTCTCTGGCCTGATCCGCTTTCAGGTCCTGTTTGGAAAAGGTAGGTAGACTTTCATCCCTCAATTGCGTAGGATTGCAGTAGAACTCAGGAACAGCCGCAGCCATGACTCCTATGGCCTCTGCTTCAATCCCTCCCTTGACCCGGCGCTCTGCGCCTTGACACAAAGCTTGCACCCCGTCTGGAGTCAACTGAGTCCATTCTGTAGTGTAGGGTCTTCTCGATAAAGCATCAGCATCTCGATTATTTACCCCAGGGCGATACTTCAGGCTGAACCGAAACCCTGACAGAGCGGCCAACCACCGGTGTCCCGTTGCGTCCAGTTTCGCAGTAGTAAGAATATAGGTAAGAGGATTGTTATCCGTCTTTATCACAAACTCGTCTCCATACAGATAGTCCTTTAACTTGTCTACCACTGCCCACTTTAAGGCTAGGAACTCCAACTTGTGGGTAGGATAGTTCTTCTCTGAAGACGTAAGGCTCCGGCTCACGTACGCTACAGGCCTCAGTAGTCCACCATACTCCTGATACAGGACTCCTCCTAAACCTTCTCTGCTGGCATCCACATGTAACTCATACGGCTTGTGAGGGTCCGCGTAGGCCAAGACAGGAGCTTGAGTTAGACTCTCTTTCAGCTTCAAGAAAGCACCTTCACATTGACTAGTCCATTCGCCCTGTATGGACTCTCGAGCTTTCCTGGGTCCTGGAGCGGACGGGTTTCGGTCAGAGGCCTTGCAGCCTTCTTCGGTACTTTCCTTCTGTAGGAGTTTGTTCAGTGGTTGAGCTATTTTCGCGAATCCTCCTACAAATCTTCGATAATATGAACAGAACCCCAAGAAAGATCTAAGTTCAGTGACGTTTCGAGGTCTAGGCCAGGAAGCTACGGCCTCCAACTTCCGAGGATCTGTCGAAACACCTTCTGCTGAGACCACATGTCCCAGATATGTAACGGACGGCAAACAGAATTGGCATTTCTCCAGAGACAGTTTCAATCCCTCTTCATGGAGCCTCTTCAAAACCTTCTCCAAACGTTGCTCGTGTTCTTCCAGAGTCTTCCCGAACACTATTATGTCATCCAGGTACACTAACACTTCGATCAGATTCATGTCCCCGACTGTCTTCTCCATTAACCGTTGGGACGTGGCTGGAGCCCCCGTAAGGCCTTGAGGCATTCTGTTGAATTCGAAGAACCCCAATGGGCAGATGAACGCAGTCTTCTCTTTGTCTTCAGGATGCATTGGTATCTGGTGATACCCACTTCGCAGGTCTAGTACACTAAACCATTTTGCTCCAGACAAACACTGTAAGGCATCTTCTATCCGAGGAGTAGCATATTGGTCTGGGATGGTTCTCCAATTCAGCGTGCGATAGTCAATGCATAGGCGGACAGAACCATTCTGCTTCCGGACCATCACTATTGGAGATGCGTATGGGCTCCTGGACTCTTGAATCACCTTGGTTCTTTGCAATTCATTCAGCTGTTCTCGCAGATCATCCAAGTCTCCCAGCGGAACTCGCCTTGACCTTTCACGGAACGGCTTGTCTTCTTGTAATCGAATGCGGTGCTCAGTACTTTTAGCTAGGCCTACGTCGAACTCATCTTTCGAGAACAATTCTCTCCACTTTAGAACTTGAGACTGAAGACGTTTCTTCCACTCGGATGAAATGGGAGCGTCCTTGGGGTAGAATCTTTCATCTGGAATCTCTTTATCCACTCCCCCTCCTAAATCGGTAGGAGAGAGGGGCGTAGCGGACGCTACTTTCCTGATAGGCATTCGTGCTTTAAGGACTACTGGAGAATCAGACACATTGCACACGCTGACTGAGACTCTTCCTCGTGTTCTTTTCAGAGCTTTAGTGGAGATTATTTCAGGGATTACTTTGACTCCGGTTTCACTCCCATGATTAAAATCGGTTTCCAGCACCACATAGGGGCCTGGTTGCGATCCGTTCAACTTGACTGAAGCCCGGAAGCTCGCCACTTCTCCAGTTTGTAGAACCTTCTCTGTTCCTTCTAATCTCCATAGGCGCCCCACTTCGGCAGGTGCCTTCTGTTCTTCGACCATCCTCTGATAGACTGGACGTAACATTGGGTGTACTCCTTGGGTAGAACCTTCTTCCAATACGATAGGTGTCAGGAGATGCCGCACCAAATCAGTGTTCGTCCCCACTATCATGGAACTTCTGTTGGCACCTGAGGGTCGAGGACACACAATGGCCAATGCATCACAGCCTCCAGACTGTCCGATGACTTCGGATCCGATCTCCAACTTCACCTGTAGATACCCGTCATAAGGGAGTTTCTCAGTTCCGATACCCCAGATTTCCAGATCCTTCAATTTCTGTAGAGGAATGTGCTTCAAGTGTTTCTCGTAGAAGTCTCGGTAGATCAATGTCACCTGAGCCCCTGAATCCAACAGGGCTTTAGTCTAGACTCCCTCCACTTGGATTGGCACAATAGTAGAAGGACCTATCAGTTGGTCAGGAAACTTGGTGGCGGTATCCGGACACTTAGACCCAGTTTGCTGTACCCTGGCCTTTTTCTTGGCCCGTGTAGGCTTTGGGTGTGCATTGCTTCCCCATGACGTAGGTCCGGATGCTAAGGGAGTGACTCTTTCAGTCCTGGCAGGTTCAGCAGTTGGCCCGACTTTGGGCCCTCTCGCCCTCTTAGTCTTGGCTTGATTTTTGGAGCGGGTTTCAACCTTCGGGCACCTAGGTTGCTCCTTCACTTGTGCCCTCTGGCGTTTCCCGCCGGTGAGGTAGATAACAGTCCTTCTAAGGGTTTTAACAGCTCCTCAACTCTATTCCCTTCAGGCTTTCGGCCTTTGCATTGTGCGCGGAAGTGGCCCATTTCTCCACAACCGAAACATCTCTTCTTAGAAAGTGGAGACGCAGTCGCCTGCTGTGATTCGGTTAAAGGACCTTGGCTAGACGCCACAGCAACTCCGGTTGTCTGCATGCCTGTTAGGAACTTCTGCATCTCTGCCTGCATCTCTGTCACCTTCATCAATACTCGGCACAGTTCCGCGTGCGCCTGTTGCAATTCAGCTTGAGCTTCTTGTACTTTCTTAACAGTTTTGTGCAACTCACCACGTTCAGAGAGGTTTAATTCTTTGGCAGCCCTCTCTGTGGATTTAAAAGTAATCAGATGCTCTTGCTCGTCCCCGTCGGATCCGTAAGTATCCAGCGAGTCGCTTTCAGGCTGCAAACCGTCGTTATGCCTCACAGGTTGTGCGTAAGCTCTTTCCCCTCGCCTGAAGGATTTTTCTTCCAGCAAAGCCTCCTCCTCTCTGACAGCTCGGATCAGTTCCAGGTACTTCAGTTCTTGATTACCTGCTCTGCTTCTCAGCTGCAGCATCACTGGATCTAGAGGTTGAGATCTGTTTTATTCGAATCTTATCCACTTCGGCCGGTTCGGCCCCTTTCTTGAGGAGTATCTGGTGCAGAATCTTATCTAGGCGCCTCATGTATTCTGTCATTCTCTCACCTCTTCGCTGGTAGGTGTGTTCATACTGATATACAAGCTCTGCAGCCTTTTCTGTTCGCCCAAAAACTTCCTCCAGAACGTTTAAATAATCTAAAGCAGTACAGTCTTTCCTACTCAGTTTTAGGTTTCTCACCGCTTCTGACGCAGGTCCCTTTAAACTCTCGGTGATCCTTTGCTTTTTCTGGGCTTCAGGGACGTCCCACTCATCCAGAGCCTGCATCGCCTGTTCCACCCATTCTTCAAAGGTTTCTTCTCCCGCCGGAGTTGGTACGTTTCCTGTAACATTTGTCAACCGTCGATAACCGAAGTTAGTGTGCGGAGGGCTTGTTCTCTGACACTTAGCCAGCAAATCTCCAATAGCCACTATGAATTCAGGCCCGATCATGGCGAACGGACTGGGCGTAGAAACACTTGCGGATTCGCCACGTGGCGCACTTGGCTGAATCAGTTGGACTTCCACCTCACCGGTCAGCTTCACGCTCGCGCCCTGAAAACACACTGGAACACCCTTTCTCCATTCAAAAAGAACATACGTGTGAGAGGTATCTGTGTTCTTTTTAATGTCCAGGATTAACCCCCGATGATCTGGCGTCAGCGCGGCCACGGCCTGGCGAATCTGATCTTCGGCCCAAGTGTCTGCGGGAATATCCATGACTATACAACATTCTAACTGACTACTGTGCTCCTCACACCATTCGGCAACAGTGTCTGGATCCATATTTAACCCTTTAGATGCGTTTTTTCCAGAGACTGGATCCCGGAAACGAGCCCCCACGTGTAGCGCTCACTCCCGGAGGAGCCGCTGAAATTGAACCACGGGTCAGTCTCCCCGCACTAGGGAATAAATATACTCCGGCACCGTTGTGGATTTTATAAATTATATAGTTTACTAGAATGAATGGCATATAATAGATAATACGGTGTTCGTAGATATATTTACAGTATTTCGGGAAACGCGCAGCGGAAAAGGAAATACGAGGCTTCGTATTTCGGGAAAACGCGCATCGGAAAAAGAAATAAGAAACAAATCTTTAATCCCTTTCGGAGATTAGGAAGTGAGTCCCGCACAGGTTAAGTCCCGGAATGTAAATGTGTGTGTGTATTGTGGTACCCGGGTACAATTCAACTGGCCAGTGAATTGCTTAAAAGGTGTCTTCGACTAGTCAAGTTGGGGCCCTGTGGGTTTTAGAAACAACAGCAGCGTGCTTTCGTTAATCACAAACGGCCTTGGAGGCCTCTCACCCATCCGCCAGATTCTTAAGGCTCCGCTGACCCAGGACGTCTCTCCGTTCGATTTTTTTACTGGGGTGCCGGCTACTGGATCCGTTGTCTGGCTCGCTCTGCTTCGGCCGTGACTTGTCCAGCTTACCGCCTGCTCTCCCAATCCGATCGACCTGCGGTATGCCTAACTCGGGGTCCTCCGGCTTCCTTAATAGCAGCTTGGGTAAGATGGTGGATCGCTGGGTCTCCCTCTTGTAAGGCTGAACAACCCGATCTGGGACTCTGATAGGCCGCACCTGCGCTCCGGCTTAGTCACTCTTGCGTTCTGCAGCACTGCGTCTTGTCTCACTCACTCCCTGGCGCGCTCTGCCAGCTATCTCCACGAGGCTCAGGATGTAACGCTGTCCGTCCCACCCACTTCCTGTGTCCGCCCGCAAAGCATGCCGGGAAATGTAGTCTCAATGCAAAGTTCAGTGTCTCTCATCACGCTTGTCTCCCTCCGGTGGCCAAAAATAGGTACTGCCACGACAAGGATTTAAACACAGCGCTACACACAGAACAGCAGACCCGCCCCTCACAATTGTGAACACGGAAGAGAATGAGCATGAAGTTGCAGTTAGTTTCATTTTCATGATATCACATAATGGACGTGGGTGTACTTTGGGGTTACGTGGTGGGGGAGGCAGCATTTCAGCCTTCGCTCCAGGCAGCACAATGCCTTGGGCCGGCCCTGATAACAATACAGTAATTTGTGTGTTAGTTAAAACGGATTGTGCTTGTTGATTATTGTTTCTTAGATGGAACATCAGACCAGGTTATTAAGACAAATTTATACATAAATATCGTAAATGATGAGGGGTTCATATCCCTTTTCGTGCCACTGCATTTGAATGTAATATTTTATGTTACAACATGCTGTTTTGACAAGATATTAGACAGAAACCATAAACTAAATCCATGGTGGTAAACATCTACTTGTGAGGTGAATATGGTGTGTGATCATTAGACAGAGATATTTAAAGTCCTGGGTTACAAGAATGTTTGCATTTGTAAAGATCTATTGCTGTCTTAAATCATTTGCTTCCCATGTCATATAAAGTCTCTTTAGGTTGCAGGATTTTTACCTCCCACTGTGTTGCTTTTCTTATATATACCATCAGTAGCAGCTTGAATTGACCTCAGCTTGTCATCACTGTGATTAACGGAAGCCACATGAATCCCTTTATTCAGCAGACAGGTTGCAGATAGCTTCTGTCTGCATGCGTGGAGAAATTATGGTTGCTTACTGAATCGTACGACCAGTGATCCTGTAATCGGATTGCATTGTTTATATTTACTTTGTTATTATGGCACACATTTTATTCACTCCTACAAGTTAAAGGGCATAATAGCCATCATGTCCACATAAACTCAGCAAATTGTCTATGCTGTTTTAGGTGTGTTCCCCTATTCCACCAATCAGATGTCCTGGCTAGATGTGACAGCCTTCCAAAGCAGTGGTCATCATTTCACTTGTAGGACCGTGACATGGCTTGTGCTGTGATAGCTTTTCAGGGATCTGACCAGCACTGCCCAGGTAGTGCAGTGCTGATCGGCCATAGCCTCCTGATGCCTTTGCCTGCATGGTAAAAGCATCACTATAAGCAAGTCAGTATCTACCTGAGCATCATTCCGCTGCCTTGCTTTTATTTCTTCAAACGAAATGTTCATATTCTATGATTTTATGATTCTCAAGAAGAGACCAGATGTGCATTTTTACAACAGATTATAAAGATGCATACATTTCTAGGGCTGTCATGCTGCATTGAAGTTATGTGTTGAAAATGCTTTCTGTGTGGTAAAAATATATCCCAGATGTTTGTGGCAGAATATAAGTCATAAACCAAGAAACACACATGCAAACCGATATTAGTCACGTTATATTGCACGGTCTGCATGATTGGGATTCAAAAAAGTATTATTCAAAGAGCATATTCTGTTCACAGCCATGTGCAACAATCTTGTTTCTTTCATTTTTGTTCTGTTACATGAGGAAAATACCAAAAGCAGATGACTACATAGAAAGAGCATTATAACAGTATAATCTGCTTTGCTGTATATCTTTTATCATGAAGGATAAATGTCCTTTACATCATACATGCAGCATGAAAAAAAACATGTTCTCAGTAGGCCAGCTTCAGGATCTTTATTCTCACACACACAATTGACAATGTTCTTATTAAAAGGGCCACAACTACCAAGAAATCAATTGTTTTTCTTTTAATGTTGTTGATCTCTTACATGTACTTTGTTTTTATCCTGTATGTTTAGTTCAGAAAGTATTTTACTCTATGTGTGTCACTGGGTGCATCCTACCCCCTTGTGATGCCCTTTGTATACATCCCACAAAATAAATGTTGTGAGTTGGTGACTGACCCATAGGCTCCATTACAATGGCCAAAGCCACCTAGTGACGAGCAAGTGGTGTAAAAATACTAGGGGTGAGCAGTTTACAATACAAAATATCACATAATGGAATTGCTGTTGCAGTAGGCTCTATTATGATATGTATGTAACCTTTATCCATGTTACGGTTAAAGCCCGAAGTGCGGTAAATTTTAAGATTACACGGTTAATCCTGACATTACCCAAAACCGCCGGGTAAAGTTGCAAAAAAATGAAAAAATCGGACTTTACCCGGGTAATTTTAGGACTAACCAACCGCCCTTGGGTAACAGTTTGGAAGAGCTGAAAATTTTGTACTCTACCCATTTGATCTGCAGACTACCCAACCCCGTTTGGTTAAAACTGAATTTTGTTATCGTTCAGATAAAAGTCTGAAGCTTTACCCGAGTAATCCGAGGACTATCCACAGCTTCACTTGGGTAATCTGAGGACAATCCATAGCTTCACTTGGGTAATCTGAGGACTATCCACAGCTTCCCTTGGGTAATCTGCAGAGCATCCAACCCCACTTGGGTAACAGTGAATTTTGCTTTTGTCTATGGATATTATCAACGAAAATGGCAAAAGACAAACATTAAAATGTATTAAGTATATAATGAATATACAGAATAACAGGATATGTTTCTTATATGAATGTGAAAGAGTTACATGATCTTAATTATGTGTCATACGTGCTTATATATCATTTATAAAACATAATAACCATTAGGTTACTCTTTATATAATATCTTTATCTTCAAATAAATTTTCAGACAATTAACGCACAGAGTTACATGACGGTTATTTAGTGTGGTTTGTGACTGTGGATACAATTTGGTTAAAAATAACAAAAAAAACAATTTTGTTATCAGTCAGATGACAGTTTGCATCTTTATCCGGGTAATCCTCAGATTTCAGTCCACTGTAACCAGCTGACAACCTGCTGAAAAGCAGAGTACCCAGAGGCGTTTGGATACTTTGCAGCTTACCCGGATAAAGTCCAGTGTTTCATTGCACATCGCACTTTATCCAGCAGCACTAGGGTAATGTTCGTTTTACCCGAGTAAAACACAGCAGAAAATCGGAGTACCCAGAGGCCTTTGGATACTTTATAGAATAACCTTTTTAAAGTCCGAAATCTCATTGCACTTCAGACTTTTGCTAATGACGCCTGGGTAATGTCAGGATTACCCAGGTAATCCTAAAATTAACTGCACTACAGACTTTAACCGTAACATCCACATATATCCTAATTCTAATATATTAGCTAATTTTAAACATTTTATGCTGGGGGTTATTCATAGTATATAAGCAGTTGATTAGGATACCATGTGGACCATGTTTAAAGGGACACATGGATAAGTCTTGCCCTGAAACATGTATTATTTATATGCTGCAGCAGGGAAATTATTGTCGCTCACCTGGCCTTCCTTTTGGATCTATTAAACGCAGTGTAATGATTCTACATGCTGTTGGGTGGCATTTATGATGCAATGCCCATCAGCCTTAATTAATATATGTGTGCATATAAACATGGATAATACGGCCACCTTGGAGGACTTTAATAATGCAGGGGTGTGGTGGCTCTTCGCTGGGTGTGTTCATACTTATACAAGCTTGTGAGGGCAGAGGATAGGTATGACCGGGCACTCTGCACTGGAAAAAAACAGTTCTATCCCAACAGCATTAGTGCTGGGTCTCAACCCGGGTCTTAGTGTTTCCCTAGCTGTGCGCTAAACAACCTTGTACACTGACTACCGAGGACAAGGTGATCTGTTGGTGGGTCGGCAGGCGCTACCGTTCAGAGACTCGTGCTAGATATTTCCCTTAGCGATGGCGTTTTAGCTCACACCAGGTGATAGGGCCCATAGAATTGTGTATTTTCCAAAAAGTTCAGCTTTTCTCTAGTCTGTACAGAACAAATTTTTCCAGAAGCAATGTGGAATAAGGTGGTCTGGTGAACCCTTGACTTCTGCACTGTTTTTGTGAAGTAGCAATAGTCCCCTTTGCAGTAATCTTCCATGGACATTATTCCTGGTCAGTTTTTTCTTATAGTGAAAACCTGAACAATGACTTTCACACTTTGTAGAGTTTTCTGGAGGCCTTTTGATGTTACCCTTTAGTCTCTTTTTAGATTGCGTGCCAACAGTTCTGACCTTTCTCCAATTTGAAGACAATTTGTACCAACATAAATTGATGAAAACCCAGACCCCCTATTCAGATCGAACCGTTATACTTATGAGAGAGCTGCTAGTTTGCATATAATTGTTAATGGTGAGTATCGGATAAAAATACCCCCGAGACATATTTCTGGACCACGAGTTCTGTGATGTTTGTAAATTGTCTATGACAGATGAATTTTAAACTATACAATATAGCGATGAGTCTTTTCTCTAAATCATTGAAGCACACATCGCCCACATATTGGATCAACAACAGTGACAAAGAGTAAATGGAATGTAACATTTGTCGAATATGTAATGAATAATGAACCATATTGTTTTGTGTGTTGATGCAAGAAACAAGAGGATAACGTTTTCTGCAATCAGGGTGTTTGTTTTAAGAAAATTTGAATACTATCATATCTTAAAATTCTTAATAGCTAAAATTAGCCAGCGATGGTTAGGATTAATAATAAGATTATCAGATATCAAATTAAAGACAGTTGTATGTTAGCAAGGTTGAGTAACTGCCAATGTGAAACTTTGAAGGTTTTTAATGCTGAAAAAATGTGGTTTGTTACTCAAGATTAATTTTTAATTGAGTATCTATGTCTGTGTGTGTTTTATACATTGTTTAGTTTTGAGTTGTTTCCTCAAAAAACATTTCTACACTTGTTCACAGAATATCTTTGCAGTAATATCATTCCTTGACATGCTAAGCTGCCCTTTCTCTTTGCTCTTTAATGACACCAACCTTTGGCTGGATTCTTATGACACCTATGGAAACCCAAAGGACAGTATGCAAAATCAACAATATTCATCCACATTCCTGTTTTTTTAAATCTTTTTCTGATTAATCTCTGTGTTCAGGTATAGCCATTCTTCACATAATTATCAGGCACGAATATTCAACCCCCATGTGCTGTCACATGCCTTAGGATGTGCAGCATACATACAGGGTTATTCAAAGAGAATCGAAAAGCACGTTCGGTGACTTTTCGTTCTCTTCAATTCGGTGCAATTTGGTGATCCCATTTCGGCGGCACTGCAGTGTATTCAGTAAGCACCACAGGGCCGCCGTAATGCAGGGAAAAGCCGCCACAAACCCGCCGAACAGTCACGCCAAAACAAGAGTGAACGCACACCGAAACCCGCAAAAACATCTGGATTAACCCGCCAAAGACACAGGAGAAACCTGAGCAGCCGCCGATCACATGCAGCGCAGCCGCCGTAAAAAGCCGACACCGCAGACGAAGGAGGTGAAGAAGAAAAAAAAGACGTACGCTTGAATGTTTGAAAAGTGAAACGCTGTTTGCAAACAAACTACTGAGCGAAAATGTCTGAAATTTACATGAAGTCCAATGAATGATAATAAAAAGGGCTGTTACAGAAAAAAGAAAAAAAAAACGGATAAAAAATGTTTGCAAAAAAATCCTAAAACATGCCTAAAAAGTCCTAAAAAAATCTAAATATAAGAGACTTTTTACTGCAGAATATTATAATGAACGGTTTATGAGATATTGAATTAAAACGGGAATATTTTTAACATTGGAGCCTATGGGATTCGCCTGAATAAACCTTGCTGAATTAAACCACCGAATGGCAGGGCAATTCGGCAACTTTTCACTGCTAGTTTTTGTTCTCTGAATAGCCGAAGCATTGCTTCTCTATGGGGATTCACTGCCCCCTGGCATTTCGCCAGGATTTGGCCAATTGCCTGTTCTCTGAATAGATTTTCAGCGTTTGGTTACCTTTCGGCAGCCACTCTTTGAATAACCCAGATAGTTACTCACCTGGAGGAAGAAAGGGGTGGCAACAGTTTCAGTGATTTTATGTTCATACTTCTTTTGTTTTTATTACAAATGTAAAACAAGGTAATTCAATGCAAAATTGTTTAAAATACTACAATAATTTACATTTTCATTTACCTGGAAGTAGGTTGTGTAGTATTTTCAGCCATTGGTCCATAGCTTTGGAAGATCTTCCCAGAGAGTATCAATTCCTTGAACATCCTGAAATCTCTGAAAACAAAGGTTTGCCTATTTCTACAAGCAAATCATACATGCAACACATGTAAGTCATATTTTTTCCTGTATTTTTTATGTAAGACTGTATGTTAAGTTTGAAAAACATCATTTTGCTGGCTTATTCTAGGACATACAATTAATGTCCATCTTTCCCTGAAGCTTTCTGTGAAACCACTAGATTACCCATTGTGAAGGTAAGTCTGACATTACATCATACATTGATGTTTTATTATAATTTAACCTGTACATATACAAGTCTATTCAAAGAAAGGTGAAACTTAGGAGAATGAATGGAGAAGTGAAAGTTTTAGGTCAAAATAGCCAAACCAGAAAAATCCTCCAATTTAGCTCACTTTCCAAATCGGCTATTAGGTCTAGATTGTTCTCTTCTCCTGCCAATTCTCCTGGTTTTCACATTTCTCTGAATAACCCTGATAATGTATGTTTTCCCTCTCCGTTTATGTATTTGTCGGTTTGTCTACCTGTCTATCTATACTCCATAAGAGAATGTACTCAATGAATTTAGTTACATTTTGCTCACAGTTGATAAACAATTATGATTGCTTGTATTTGAAAATGTCATTTTACTAATTATGTATCACCAAATTAAATGTGCCTAGTTATTATTTGTGCTACGTTATGAATCCCTTCACTACCAGGAACGTGTGCCTGAAATTGAGTATCTGGTCACTTAGAGGACACTTGTAAATTAAATTTCTTTATTGCAAACTAATTTCCCATGCAGATGTGCTCAGACTATATTCCAGAACTTACAGTATATCAAACATGGCAGCTGGTATAAAGTAGTCACTATCTTAAGTTGTGGCTTTCTGCCTGTCAGACATAAGGTTAGTGCTATAGGGTTAGGTTAGGGTTAGGTTTCCAGTTTATATTTGTTATATTATTAGGGTAAGGACTAGGGGTAGAGTTGCTTTATTTTCCTTTTTTTTTCTTCTAATATTCCAATTATATCCAAGTTTTTCTGATTATATTCAGTCTGTCCAATTATGATCGGAAAACTTTGGATGGATTTGAATTTTTTTACTCAGAATCTGATTTGGTTCAGATATTAGCGATTTGAAGCACTCCAAATTGATGCTATTTCAGCATGTTTTGTATATTGGACCAAACCAAATTGTGCATGTCTACACAGAAGCAGTAAGGCCCCTATTCCATTCTTTGCGCAATTTCGTTCGTGCAGCGCAAATTTTTTTGCGCGCGTCGTCCAGCGTTATCGCGCAAAAATTAATGGTGGTACTACGATCCGAACTCATTTTCTCATCCGTCTGAAAATAACGTTTGTAAAAACGACGCGCAAAACGATGAGTTAAACGCGTGCAGTAACGTAGCGCACGTAAATCTGTGAGCGGACTGTTTTTTTCACGCGATTCAACCAATCAGAATTAAGAACCTTAATTGACATCAATTTACCTTAATTGACTCACTTAAGTTTTTGCGCCTGTCAAAGTAAAGCTGAGTATACATGATGCAGCAATAAAAAAAACACGCACGAATTCACAATTTTATTGTTTGGGTATGTGTAGAATGTGTAACTATACTGTGCTGTATTTTCTTTTTTTCCTGCTGGTGTTTTTCGTTTCGGCCAGAATGTTCCGGTTTGCAGTTACCACCTGCTTTTTAAAGACGTTAAAATTATGCGCGCAAACGTCGTTCGTAAAAAGATGCGCATCGATTGTAATGCCATCTGCATACCAGCGCACGAACAAATTTGCGCTCACAATGTTAAGTATAGGACACGCACAGTTCATCACGCTCACGCAGGTCCATCCGCGTTAAACGATAACGCTGAACCGTTTACGGGACCGCTGTAATACGACGTTCTGCGCAAAGGGTTTTGCCCCTCACGCAAATGCGCATTTGCGCGCGCAAACGAAAATGCGCGAGGAATGTACTAGGGGCAAAGTCTGCAAGAATAAATGGGAAGTGAGATAAAGTTGTGTGTGTTGTGTGCATGTAGGTGTGTGTGTGTAAGAACTGATTATAGAGTAAAGGGGTAAATTTAAGACATTTTCAGAATCCTAGAAACTTTTTTTCCTGCCAGTGCTTTATTATCCACTAGGTATAAAGCCTGCCCGGAGGGCAGTCTATTATTGTAGAGCATATGGCTGCCCAGTGCTCCCAATGATGTGGCCGTTTATCGCACCCAGTTTCTGACCCCCAGCTCACATGGATATATATATTGCCCCCAGCTCACATGGATTTATATACTGCCCCCAGCTCACATGGATTTATATATTGCCCCAGCTCACATGTATATATTTGCCCCAGCTCACATGGATATATTTTCCTCCAGCTCACATGGATATATATATTGCCTCCAGCTCACATGGGTATATTTGCCCCAGCTCACATGGGTATATTTGCCCCCAGCTCACATGGGTATATTTGCCCCCAGCTCACATGGGTATATTTGCCCCCAGCTCACATGGGTATATTTGCCCCCAGCTCACATGGGTATATATGCCCCCAGCTCACAGAAGCTGGATCTGCGCGAAGCCTCTACCCATTGGCCGCACGCGCATCCAGAAGAACAGGATGCACACGCACCAGCTGGGTAGAGGCTGCGCACGCATCCAGGAGATCCTGTAGAGCCGGATGCGCTCGCAGCAGACGGCTATAGGCTGCGTGTGCATCCTGTAGAGCCAGATGCGCGTGCAGCCTATAGCCGTCTGCTGCGAGCGCATTCGGCTGTACAGGATGCGCGCGCAGTCTCTACCCGGCTGCTGTGTGCGCATCCTGTTCTCCTGGATGCACGCGCGGCTGACGGGGAGAGGTTGCGCGCGCATCCAGCGTCTGTCCGACGCTACGCATCGGGTTTCTGTTGGCTGCACGCGCAGCCAGCAGAAACCGGATGTGCGGCGACGGACATTCTGTTTCATAGGTATGGATAGGGTTATTGATTTTATGATCACAACAGGTAAGAAAATTTTTGGGGGAGAGACGGAATGGAGTGAGGTTAACCATAACAATTAATGCTAATATCAATGCAAATAACAGCTGAATACTCTTTCATCCATTTTTTCTGCCATTTTAAAACTTTTTTTAATCCTGGTGTTTACTTAATATTGAGTAATTTAATAATGTGCTGGAAAAATTTATAAAATATTTTAAGCTTAAGTTTAAAGCAAAATATTTCAAAAGAATTGTGATTCTTCACATAAAAATATTTAATGCAATAATGTTGTTAAAATATGTCACAAAAAGTTTGATCACTGAGAGCTGTGCAAAATTTTAACGCAACAAAATATTTTTAGTTGTAGAGAATTTATAAAATAATACAAAAACTAATAAAACATATTAATTTCAATCATACATTAATAAAATAATATAACAAAAAAGTTTTCTATTTTGAGTGAATATGTTCATAAAATATTTTTTATTTCTCTAAATATCATACATTATTTGGAATCCTGTATTGGATACTTAGACATACCAGTAGGATTGGATTGAAAGAGTTTGCCTTAGGGGGTAATGGAAACAAATAGCCCTTTCTCAATCAAACCCAAACCTTTAAATTTCATCCTGCTCCTTCTATAATTTTATATACAATATTTAAAAGCAATTCTGTCACACAAACATAATACACTATGACTATGATAAACTTATGGTAAGAATATGTAATTGGTACTAATATATTCCTTATAACTTTGCTACAAATGAGCAAACCCCATGGAAGCCACTTTCCTGCGGTTATCTGTGTACAGAAGATCATTGCACCTCATACTGCAATTAATATCTTCACTACAAAGTGGTTTTCCATAAAACAATTGGCCGGAACCAATGGTTTTATGGAAAACCAATTTACATAACCTCTTAACCCACACCCACACCTACACACACACCTTCTCACGTTGACACCTATACAGAGAGTCTACACATATAGGGCAGTATTCCAAAGTTGGTGCTAACTTAACCAGAGCTGTTGTAAGCTTACCAGAGCCATTATAGTCTATGGAGTTGTTAAGTTTACAACAGTTCTGGTTAAGTTAGCACCAACTTTGTAATATTGCCCATAGGCTCTAAATGCACTGCAATATCTTTACAGTGCATTTATTGCCTGTATGCATTATTTGCCAGAGAAAGGCTCCCTCTGCTGGTCAGTTAGGGTAATGCAGTTGGGACTGCTAAGAGTGTCCAAAGTCTCAACAATTCAAAGAGTCAAAGAGTTCCAGTACAAACATTTGTCATGTCCAATGTACAGGAACTTTAGTGACATATTCTGGAGCTCATGTTCAAATGAATTTAATTTGCAAGAAATAAAATTTTGTTTGCAATCCTCCAGAATGAGATCAGATTGAGTTAACTCGAATTAGGGTACCTAAGGGTGCTTTTTGATGATTGCGTTAACTCAATCATGGGAAGTGAAACGGTTAATCAGAAGAAGATTGGCGCTAGGAAGTTTTCACCCTCAAGTCCTGTGGGCAAGTGGCCAAGAATTCAACCACCCTTATGCTCTACTTTCCATCCCTCTCCTGCCTAACAGATGCTCTATGCGGCCACAATTAACGATGTACCAGATATCTGATAACTACAATTCCGATGATTTATAACTAGCCGATTCAGTTTCTGAAGATGAACTAAAATATAGCTGACAAATCAGGGATAGGCATCAGTCTACATGTAGAAGATGTGGGTTAAGGCTTTGTAAACCAAGGTGAGTAGGCTTTCTCATCATATATAACAACTAACAAAATAGTGGCAATCTAAACTAGTTTTACTTAAGATTGACTGTAAATATAACACTCCCTTGCTCATTTTCAACTGTAGGTTTATATCTTTTTGTGGTTTTCTTCCAGTGCTTTACATCCAATATTTCAGTGGAACCAAGACTTGTGCATCATATGTTTTTTCTATATTGAATTTGCAAAGTATACTTTTAACACTACTGTAACAATGATATAATCATATAAATATCATAAAAATAGCATTACACAACATTAGTTTACTGTTCTTGCATATAAAATTCTTTAGCGATAATACTAAAATAAATTGTTGTGAAAAAAAACTCTGTGCTTCTGAGATTGGACTTTTTTTTATAAATAGAAATTCTGTACATGCCATTAATGCTTTGATATAAACAGTACCTTTAAAACTCTTAGGGCTATATTCCATAGTTGGAGCTAACGTTAGCGCCTCGATATGTAAATATTAGCACCAGGATAAGTGTGTTTAATCTCCCTGGCAGTTTTCCTGAGTGTGGCTCGGGGTTAAATTTTACTGCTGAAAGCAGTAAACCCAAGCCACACTAGGGCTGGATATATACTTGTCCCTGCGCTCCCTCGCTGACTTCCCGCAATCGCATTCTCCTCCGGCCAATCGTGGCATCCTGCTTCCTTTCTTGAGAGTAGGGAACCAGGAAGCAGGAGGCTGCGATCGGCCAGAGGTGACACCGGGGACAGCGAGGGAGCGCAGGGACAGGTATGTATCCAGCCCGAGTGTGGCTTGGGGTTACCGCTTTCAACACGGAAATTTAACCCCGAGACACACTCGGGATTACCACCAGGGGGCTGCATAAATGCACCGATTCTGATATATAAAATATATCAGAATCAGACGGCCAGGGAGGTTAACGCATGCCTCCCATTACTAATCCGTTTGCGCATCATTTTTTGCATTAGCTTCCGTGAGCTTACTGTACTTTGGACATCCTATACCTAACATGGGGAGTGCAAACCTCCATTAGCATTTCAAAAAGGAAAGTATTCCATATTGCTAGTGCTAATTACCGCAGGGTTGCGGACAGTCATGTTTTACCACCTCCTAAAAGCTGGTGCTACATGATTCTGTATTTGCACCCCCTAAACCCCCCCCCATTAAATCCGATACTCACCCTCATCCCGCAGCGAGAACGGTGTCTCAATCTGCTGCTTCTCGTCGCTGGGAGCAGAGTGAGACTGGGAGCAAACAGTTCCCAGTCTCCCTCCGTGCTGAGGGAGTGCCTGCCCCCAGAATATTGCACTAACTGGGGACACTACGGAGAAATCTGCAGGTGCAGATTTTCCCTGTTAGCGTCCCCATGTCAGCGTGATCTAGGGAATATAGCCGTAGTGTTCTTCAACATCTAGATAAAGCCACCAGTTATCCAAAGCGAAATTTAAGTCTGTATCTAACAGGACTGCTGGTTTTCTTCGATGGAAGGGGAACAGTCTTTGGTTTGATAGGAGAAACTGTTTTCTTCTTTTTTTCAGGAGATGTGACTGTAAACGACATCTCTGGTGGCTCAGAGTATTTGATCCTGGGAAGGAAGTGTGTGGATATGTGTTGAGGCCTAACCCGCGGACTGCAGCCTCTCTTTGCCTTTCCCCTCTTGTTCAGTGCCACATACCATCTTCGTCCTGTCTTTTCAGTCCTGTATATAGCCGAAGAGTAGGTGTTATAGCTGTTTTCCTGATACCTCTCAACAAATTTGCACTCGTCCATAAATCTCGGCTGAAAAACAAGAGAAAAAAAATAATCATTACTAAAGGACATTCTTAAGGTTGGGCATGAAACAGATCACATAAAAAAGTGGAGCAAAAAAAGCCAGTTTTATTTTACACCTTGGTACAGTTTATAAGTAAACCCTATCTAGACTCAGGGTTGAAAGCAGTTTTTCTAGGGCTCCCTTATTAAGGCTGTCTTAATGCAAGCAAGGTTATACCGTAATGGCTGCTCTATTGGACGTAAATGCCTCTGAAAGTATACACTGCGATTCGTAATATAGATTTTTAAGGGTTTTTTGCACCTCTTCTACTTGGGCCTGCAATTTGAAATGGTCAGTTCTTTACACATCCTTGATGATTTGAGTGAAAAAAAACAAGGTTTATATATTTTTATACATATACTGTATATACCACTGTATATATAAATGTATATATATATATATATATATATATAGTGTCTACAAGGGTTGTGGTGAAGGACTAAAAGTGAGATAAAAAGCCTCCACACTATAATAAGTGTGTTTATTATTTCAGAAGCCACTTGAACATCACAGCAATTCAATGAATTCCATCCCAGAGCTCCTGTGCCACATTCCCCATATGCAGCAAGGAACCCTGGGTAGGATATTCTGTGTAATAACAGATCCAGGATGCATAAAAGTGAGACAGAGGTCATTTGCATATCCTACCCAGGGTTCCTTGCTGAGTATGGGGAATGTGGCACAGGAGCTCTGGGATGGAATTCATTGAATTGCTGTGATGTGCAAGTGGCTTCTGAAATAATAAACACACTATACAGTCAGGTCCAGAAATATTGGGACATCGACACAATTCTAACATCTTTGGCTCTATACACCACCACAATGGAGTTGGAATGAAACAAACACAATGTGCTTTAACTGCAGACTGTCAGCTTTAATTTGAGGGTATGTACATCCAACTCAGGTGAACGGTGTAGGACTTACAGCAGGTTGCAGATGTGCCTCGCACTTGTTAAGGGACCAAAAGTAATGGGACAATTGGCTTCTCAGCTGTTCCATGGCCAGGTGTGTGATATTCCCTCATTACCCCAATTACAATGTGCAGATAAACAACAAACAACACCTAACAAAGCCTTCACAGTTCTGGAACAAGATCCTATGGACAGATGAGACAAAGATCAACTTGTACCAGAGTGATGGGAAGAGAAGAGTATGGAGAAGGAAAGAACTGCTCATGATCCTAAGCTTACCACCTCATCAGTGAAGCATGGTGGTGGTAGTGTCATGGTTGGGCATGTAGGCTGCCAATGGAACTGGTTCTCTTGTATTTATTGATGATGTGACTGCTGACAAAGCAGCAGGATGAATTCTGAAGTGTTTCGGGCAATATTATCTGCTCACATTCAGCCAAATGCTGCAGAACTCATTGGACGGCGCTTCACAGTGCAGATGGACAATGACTCAAAGCATTCTGCAAAAGCAACTGTAGCGATGTGTTAAAGTTTACTGTGGCAGTACCCATTTTTGGCCACAAGATGGAGACTATCACGATTAAAGACCCTGGACACTTGAACTACATGTCCATGCATGCTTTGCGAAGAAACAGGAAGTGGGTGGGTTTGTGGAGAGCTGTACATCCTGCACCTCGTGGAGAACAGGCAGAGCGCGCCAGGGAGTCAAGGAGAGCGGATGCACAAAGTAAAGAGAGAGACCAAAGATAGGCCGGAGCGCAGACAGAGTGGATCGGGGCCTTCAGGATTGGCTCACTCAGCTTGCGGGACACAGACCTCACCCTCTATGCTATTCAAGTGCAGCTGAAGGAGAGAAGACCCCAGGAGTGAGGAGTACCGCGGTCGATCGAAGCGGGGAGCAGGCGGTAAGCTGGATGAGTCGCGGCTGACAGACAGAGGGCCAGACAACAGATCCGGTGGTCGGCATCCCCCGCAACATCGAGCGGAGAGGCGTCCTGGGCCAGCCGAATCTCAAGCTTGCGCTGGATGGGTGAGAGGCCCCAAGGCCGTGTTTAAATAAGAGCGTACGCTGCTGTTTCCTTCTAAAACCCACAGGCCCCAACTGACTAGTCGAAGACATCGCTAAAGTAAACTCACTGGCCAGTTGAGAAGTACCCGGGTACCCTACACACACAAATACATATCACCTCATGTTCTGGGACTTAACCTGTGCAGGACTCATTTTCCTTTTCCGAACCGGGACAAGGGGGCAAAGTTAAAGTTACATTCCGAACATTTTTCCTCTTTTTGTTCCCGCTGCGCGTTCACCGTGATACGAGAACTGTGTATTTTATTGTGTCTCGCTACGCGTTTTTTCCTCGAATTTCGTATCTTTTAATTTTCTGCTCGGTCGGGGTTTTTTTCCGAAAATACGAAGCCCTCGTGTTTTCGTTTCTTTTACCGCTACGCGTTTATCGTGTTACGAAAGTACTGTAAATCTTCCTGCATATACCGTGTCTTAAGAGCTGCAAACCTTTTAGTAAACCTTTTAAATTGTAAAACTGTCCAGCGTGTTGGAGTATATTTATTCCCTAGTGCGGGGAGACTGACCCGTGGTTCATTTTCAGCGGCTCCTCCGGGAGTGAGCGCTACACGTGGGCTTCGTCCGGGATTCAGTCTCTGGAAAAACCGCATCTAAAGGGTTAAATATGGATCCAGACACTGCTGCCGAATGGTGTGGGGAGCACAGTAGTCAGTTAGCATGTTGCATAGTCATGGATATTCCTGCAGACACTTGGGCCGAAGATCAGATTCGCCAGGCCGTGGCCACGCTAGCACCAGATCATCGGGGGTTAATTCTGGACATTAAGAAAAACCCAGATACCTCTCACACGCATGTTCTTCTCGAATGGAGAAAAGGTATTCCAGCATGTTTTCGGGGCGCGAGCGTGAAGCTGACCGATGAGGTGGAAGTCCAACTGATTCAGCCAAGTGCGCCACGTGGCGAAGCCGAAAGTGTTCCCGCGCCCAGTCCGTTGGCCATGATCGGGCCTGAATTTATCGTGGCTATTGGAGATTTGCTGGCTAAATGTCAGAAAACAAGCCCTCCTCACACTAATTTCGGTTATCGACGGTTAAGGAACTTTACAGGAAATGTACCAACTCCGGCGGGAGAAGAAACCTTTGAGGAATGGGTGGAACAGGCGATGCAGGCACTGGATGAGTGGGACGTCCCTGAGGCCCAGAAAAAGCAAAGGATCACCGAGAGTTTAAAGGGACCTGCGTCAGAAGCGGTGAGAAACCTAAAACTGAGTAGAAAAGATTGTACTGCTTTGGATTATCTGAACGTTCTTGAAGAAGTGTTTGGGCGAACAGAAAAGGCAGCGGAACTAGTATATCAGTACGAACACACCTATCAGAAGAGAGGTGAGAGAATGATTGATTACATGAGGCGCTTGGATAAGATTCTGCACCAAATACTCCTCAAGAAAGGGGCCAAACCGGCTGACGTAGATAAGATACGAATAAAGCAGATCCTGAGGGGCTCTCAACCGTTAGATCCGGTGATGATGCAGCTGAGAAGCAGAGCAGTCAATCAAGAGTTGAAGTACCTGGAACTGATCCGAGTTGTACGAGAGGAGGAGGCTCTGCTGGAAGAGAAATCCTTCAGGCGGGGAGAAAGGGCTTATGCACAACCTGCAAGATATAACGACGGTCTGCAGCCTGAAAACGACTCGTTAGACACCTATGGATCTGACCTGGATGAACAGGAGCAGTTAGTCGGTTTTAAATTCGTCGAAAAGGCTGCTAAAGAATCGAACTCTTCTGAACGAAGCGAGTTGTTCAAGACTGTAAAGAAGGTACAGGAAGCTCAAACTGAACTGCAGAAAGCGCACGCTGAATTGTGCAGGGTGTTGATGAAGGTGACCGAGATGCAGGGGGAAATGCAAAAGTTCCTAACAGGTATGCAGACGACTGAAGTTGCCGTGGCGTCTGGTTCAAATCTCTTATCAGAACCGCAACAAGCAACCGTGTCTCCACTTTCGAGGAAGAGATGTTTCGGTTGTGGAGAAATGGGCCATTTCCGTGCGCAGTGTAAAGGCCGGAAGCCTGAGAAGGATAAAGTTGAGTGGCTGCTGAAAGCCCTAGAGGGACTGTTATCTACTCCACCAGCGGGAAACGCCAGAGGGCACCAGTAAAGGAGCAACCTAGGTGCCCAGAAGTTGAATCTCGCTCCAAGAACCAATTTAAAACTAAGAGGGCAAGAGGGCCCAAAGTCAAGCCAACTGCTGAGCCTGCCAGAATGGAAAGAGTCACTCCCTTAGCATCCGGGTCTACGTCATGGGGAGGCAATGCACACCCAAAACCTGCACGGGCCAAGAAAAAGGCCAGGGTCCAGCAAACTGGGTCTAAGCGTCCGGATACCTCCACCAAGTTTCCTGACCAGCTGATAGGTCCTTCTCCGATTGTGCCAATCCAAGTGGAGGGAGTCTACACCAAAGCTCTGTTAGATTCAGGGGCTCAAGTGACTTTGATTTATAAAGACTTCTATGAGAAACACTTAAAGCACATTCCTCTGCAAGAATTGAAGGATTTGGAAATATGGGGTATCGGCACTGAGAAACTCCCTTATGACGGGTATCTGCAAGTAAGGTTGGAGATCGGATCTGAAGTCATCGGACAGTCTGGGGGCTGTGACGCCTTGGCCATTGTGTGCCCCCGACCCTCGGGTGCAAACAGAAGCTCTCTGATAGTGGGGACGAACACGGACCTAGTGCGGCGTCTCCTGACCCCCATCGTAGTGGAAGAAGGGTCAACTCAAGGAGTGCACCCCATGTTACGACCGGTCTATCAGAGGATGGTTGAAGAACGGAAAGCACCTGCTGAGGTGGGAAGACTGTGGAGACTGGGTGGGACAGAGAAGGTTCTGCAAGCAGGAGAAGTAGCGAGCTTCCAGGTTTCAGTCAAGTTGAACGGATCGCAACCAGGCCCCTATGTGGTGCTGGGAACCGATGTCAGTCATGGGAGTGAAATCGGAGTCGAAGTAATTCCTGAAATAATCTCCACAAAAGCCTTGAAGAGAACACGAGGAAGAGTCTCGGTCAGTGTGTGCAATGTGACAGATTCTCCAGTAGTCCTTAAAGCACGAATGCCTATCGGGCAAGTAGAGTCTGCTACACCCCTCTCCACTGATTTAGGAGGGGGAGTGGATAAAGAGATTTCGGATGAAAGATTCTACCCTAAAGACGCCCCCATCTCACCTGAGTGGAAGAAACGTCTTCAGTCTCAAGTTCTAAAGTGGAAAGAATTATTCTCGAAAGATGAGTTCGATGTGGGCCTGGCTAAGAGTACGGAACACCGCATTCGGTTGCAAGAAGACAAGCCGTTTCGTGAAAGGTCAAGGCGAGTTCCGCTGGGAGACTTGGATGATCTGCGAGAACAGCTAAATGAGTTGCAGAGAACCAATGTGATTCAAGAGTCCAGGAGCCCATATGCATCTCCAATAGTGCTGGTCCGGAGAAGAATGGTTCTGTCCGCTTGTGCATAGACTATCGCACCCTGAACCGAAGAACCATCCCCGACCAATACGCCACTCCTCGGATTGAAGATGCCTTACAGTGTTTGTCTGGAGCAAAGTGGTTCAGTGTACTAGACCTTCGAAGCGGATATCATCAGATACCGATGCACCCTGAAGACAAAGAGAAAACTGCGTTCATTTGTCCACTGGGGTTCTTTGAGTTCAATAGAATGCCTCAAGGTCTGACGGGAGCTCCAGCCACGTTTCAACGGTTGATGGAGAAGACAGTCGGGGATATGAATCTAATCGAAGTGTTAGTGTACCTGGATGACATAATTGTGTTCGGGAAGACTCTGGAGGAGCATGAGCAACGTTTGGAGAAGGTTTTGAAGAGGCTCCATGAAGAGGGGTTGAAATTGTCTCTGGAGAAATGCCAGTTCTGTTTACCTCAGTCACATATCTGGGACACGTAGTCTCGGCAGAAGGTGTTTCGACAGATCCTCGAAAGTTGGAGGCCGTAGCTTCTTGGCCTAGACCTCGAAACGTCACTGAACTTAGATCTTTCTTGGGATTCTGCTCATACTATCGAAGATTTGTGGGAGGATTTGCAAAGATAGCTCAGCCGCTGAACAAACTCCTACAGAAAGAAACCACCGAAGAAGGCTGTAAGGTCTCTGACCGAAACCCCTCCGCTCCAGGACCAAGGAAAGCTAAAGAGTCCATACAAGGTGAATGGACTAGTCAATGTGAAGGTGCGTTTGTGAAGCTGAAAGAGAATCTAACCCGAGCTCCTGTTCTGGCCTACGCGGACCCTCACAAGCCGTATGAACTACATGTGGATGCCAGCCGAGAAGGTCTGGGAGGAGTCCTATATCAGGAGTATGATGGATTGCTGAGGCCTGTAGCGTACGTGAGCCGGAGCCTTGCGCCTTCTGAGAAGAACTATCCTACTCACAAACTGGAGTTCCTAGCCTTGAAGTGGGCAGTGGTGGACAAGTTGAAAGACTATCTGTATGGAGCTGAGTTCGTGATCAAGACGGATAATAATCCTCTCACCTATATTCTTACTACTGCGAAACTGGACGCAACGGGACATCGGTGGTTGGCCGCTCTGTCAGGGTTTCGGTTCAGCCTGAAGTATCGCCCTGGGGTGAACAATCGAGATGCTGATGCTTTGTCGAGAGAAGACCCTACACTACAGAATGGACTCAGGTAACTCCAGACGGGGTGCAAGCTTTGTGTCAAGGAACAGAACGCCGGGTCAAGGGAGGAGTTGAAGCGGAGGCCATAGGAGTCATGGCCGCGGCTGTTCCTGAGTTCTACTGTAACCCTACGCAATTGAGGGATGAAAATCTACCTACCTTTTCCAAGCAGGATTTGAAAGCGGATCAAGCTAGAGACCCTTTGATTGCATTGACCATAAAGGCCCTGACTACAAACCAGCGAGAGATTCTGTTAACCAATTCCCCGGATGGAGCCAGATTGGTTTACAAAGAGTGGGAGCGGTTGAAGATGTTGGATGGGGTGGTCTACCGAAGGGGCCCCTCGACCAATTCCGAAGAGATTCAACAGTTATTTCTCCCCACTAAACACAGGGAGAGTGTGTTGCGATCATTACATGATGAGCATGGACATTTGGGTGCGGAGAGAACTTTTAAGTTGGTGCGAGATAGGTTTTATTGGCCTTGCATGAGGGCTGAAGTTGAGAGTTATTGCCATTCCTGTCTGAGGTGCATTCAGAGGAAAACTCTACCAACCCGAGCTGCTCCAATGAGCCATCTACAGAGTCAGGGACCCATGGATTTGGTGTGCATTGACTTCCTGTGCTTAGAGCCGGATGCTAGTGGGCAAGGGAACATTCTGATAGTGACTGATCACTTTACCCGTTATGCCCAAGCTTTTTCTACAAAAGACCAACGCGCTCCGACAGTGGCGAAGGTGCTGATGGAAAAGTTCTTTGTTCATTACGGCCTGCCAAGAAGAATACACTCTGATCAGGGAAGAGACTTTGAAAGTAGATTGGTCGGGCAATTGCTGGAGTTGTTGGGAATTCAAAAGACTCGAACTACGCCATACCACCCTCAAGGTGATGCTCAGCCTGAAAGGTTTAATCGCACGCTGCTAAACATGCTGGGGACCTTGTCTAATGTGGAGAAGCAGAGTTGGAGTCGTCACATAGCTACTCTGGTGCATGCATATAACAGTACGGAGAGTGATGCCACTGGATATTCACCGTACCGTCTTATGTTCGGAAGAGAAGCTCGACTGCCGGTTGATTTGGCATTTGGGTTATCTCTAGACCAGACGTCGGTAGCTTCTCATAGAAACTATGTGGATAGACTTCGGAAGAATCTGGCTTCTGCGTTTGAACAGGCTCGTTTGACTTCAGGTAACAGGGAGCAAAGGAACAGAAAGAACTATGATCTGAAGGTTCGAGTACAGGATTTACAACCCGGTGATAGGGTTCTGTTGAAGAATTTGGGTGCTGCTGCGAGACACAAGCTGGCGGATAGATGGAGTTCTCAGGTTTACATTGTTTGCAAACAACTGCCAGGTCTGCCGGTGTATCAGATTCGCCCTGATGGAAAGGCTGGTCCCCTCAAGAATTGGCACCGAAATCACTTGTTACCATTGAGAGAGGCCGTGAGGGTACCAGTGGAAAACGAACTTCCTCCGGCGAATCCGCGTGCTCCACGTGTCCCTCCTGTTACTCGGTCTCAACAGACCCGGGCTGTCGAAGAGAGCGAAAGGGACAGTGAGGAAGAAAGTTTCTGTCTGGACTGGATACGTTCACCGGAGCCTGAAGAGATTACCTCAGTTCCTGAACGATGGGAGAGTAATTTGAGGCCTGAGGCTCCTGAATTCTTGTTGGAAGTCCCTGAGACTGTTGATATCTCCTGAGCCGCTTGAATTTCAGTGGGAAGCCCCTGAGGCTGTGGGGATCCCGGTAGCTCCGGAAGCTTATTCAGGGGATTACGGCTCTATGCCTTCACTGGAGGGATCATATTCTGAAGAAACGTCTGCTCCAGTGATAGAAAGAGAAATTGAGCCAACGCCCATAGTACTTCCACCTGAAGAGGAACGGAGGGAGCCTGAACAAAAACGCTCTATTCGGCCGCCCCAGCGACTTACTTATGACTCACCTGGACATAGCACTGAAGAGGCCATCACCACTGTGCAGAGATTGCCCGAAGTGTCTGCTATGTTAGCTGAGGTAGCCCAGACCATGAGTCAGCTTGAGAAAGTGTTTCTAACCCACTGCATGTATGCTGCTGAACCTGTATATGCTGTAAACTGTGTGCAAATTGTAAAAGGATAATGTAACTGTTGTACCTCCTTGGAGAGACCCAAGAGTTCTAGGAGGGGGCGAGTGTAGCGATGTGTTAAAGTTTACTGTGGCAGTACCCATTTTTGGCCACAAGATGGAGACTATCACGATTAAAGACCCTGGACACTTGAACTACATGTCCATGCATGCTTTGCGAAGAAACAGGAAGTGGGTGGGTTTGTGGAGAGCTGTACATCCTGCACCTCGTGGAGAACAGCAGAGCGCGCCAGGGAGTCAAGGAGAGCGGATGCACAAAGTAAAGAGAGAGACCAAAGATAGGCCGGAGCGCAGACAGAGTGGATCGGGGCCTTCAGGATTGGCTCACTCAGCTTGCGGGACACAGACCTCACCCTCTATGCTATTCAAGTGCAGCTGAAGGAGAGAAGACCCCAGGAGTGAGGAGTACCGCGGTCGATCGAAGCGGGGAGCAGGCGGTAAGCTGGATGAGTCGCGGCCGACAGACAGAGGCCAGACAACAGATCCGGTGGTCGGCATCCCCCGGCAACATCGAGCGGAGAGGCGTCCTGGGCCAGCCGAATCTCAAGCTTGCGCTGGATGGGTGAGAGGCCCCAAGGCCGTGTTTTAAAATAGCGTACGCTGCTGTTTCCTTCTAAAACCCACAGGGCCCCAACTGACTAGTCGAAGACATCGCTAAAGTAAACTCACTGGCCAGTTGAGAAGTACCCGGGTACCCTACACACACAAATACATATCACCTCATGTTCTGGGACTTAACCTGTGCAGGACTCATTTTCCTTTTCCGAACCGGGACAAGGGGGCAAAGTTAAAGTTACATTCCGAACCTTTTTCCTCTTTTTGTTCCCGCTGCGCGTTCACCGTGATACGAGAACTGTGTATTTTATTGTGTCTCGCTACGCGTTTTTTCCTCGAATTTCGTATCTTTTAATTTTCTGCTCGGTCGGGGTTTTTTTCCGAAAATACGAAGTCCTCGTGTTTTCGTTTCTTTTACCGCTACGCGTTTATCGTGTTACGAAAGTACTGTAAATCTTCCTGCATATACCGTGTCTTAAGAGCTGCAAACCTTTTAGTAAACCTTTTAAATTGTAAAACTGTCCAGCGTGTTGGAGTATATTTATTCCCTAGTGCGGGGAGACTGACCCGTGGTTCATTTTCAGCGGCTCCTCCGGGAGTGAGCGCTACACAACCAAAGAATTTTTGAAGGGACAGAAGTGGAATGTTATGCAATGGTCAAGTCAATCACCCGACCTGAATCCCATTGAGCATGCATTTCACTTGCTGAAGACAAAACTGAAGGGAAAATGTCCCAAGAACAAGCAGGAACTGAAGACAGTTGCAGTAGAGGCCTGGCAGAGCACCACCAGGGATGAAACCCAGCGTCTGGTGATGTCTATGCATTCCAGACTTTAGGCTGTGATTGACTGCAAAGGATTTGCAACCAAGTATTAAGAAGGGAAAGTTTGATTTATGATTATTATTCTGTCCCATTACCTTTGGTCCCTTAACAAGTGGGAGGCACATCTGCAACCTGCTGTAAGTCCTACACCGTTCACCAGAGTTGGATGTACATACCCTCAAATTAAAGCTGACAGTCTGCAGTTAAAGCACATTGTGTTTGTTCCATTCCAACTCCATTGTGGTGGTGTATAGAGCCAAAGATGTTAGAATTGTGTCGATGTCCCAATATTTCTGGACCTGACTGTATATGTATATGTATATATGTATATATATATATAATATATAATATAATTTTATATTATTATATAGATAAACACTTCCTTTGTTGATCAGACATAAATAAAATATATTCTAACATTTCTGTCAGCGGCATTCACATTTTTTTCAGATATTTATCTCTCTTTATATATCATCTTTTTGTTACATTGCCTCCTGTCCACCTGTGAGGAACGTTCTTTGCAAATGTCAAAAATGTGTTGACTATATTTATTATTCTTAACTTTATTAACAATTTTGAAAACTGGTGATGGTTTGATAAGACTTTCTCTGGTAATCTAATTTATATCTTGTGTTTCAGGATAAAACTCCTACAAATTGGTGCATCTTAAAGTTAAATAAACATTATAATTAGTAGCAATATTTTCTCCAGGACACACGTTTGCAAGATTAGAGAGGTAGATCAGCTATCCCAGAAGGTATATGTCAAGTGAAATCATCCTATTAATATTATGGAGAATCCAACGATGCATCTAATAGATCTGTGACACATGGTAGATAATGGCGATTACCAAGGATGACCTTTATAATTCAAGTAAATTAATTCTTATTCAAACAAGCTTGGATTAGAATTGAAGTGTCAGATTTCATGGGAAAAAAGAAAAACTCTCTGCAATATATTCAATGATATGTTTTAAATCAAGCTTGAAATCTACAAAGCAACTGGTAACTTCCATTTAATTCTTTTGATTATACGGCTGCATTTTTAAACAAAAGAAGTTTCCATTTTTTTGTTATACTTCATAATAAAAAAAAATTACATCACCAAGAAAGAAAATGCAAGGGTGAATTTGCTGATTATTTGAAAGTCTGGTAAACAAAATGCATATGTATATATTTATAGAGAGAACATGTCATTGCGAAAAACACACACCTGAACTAAAAGGTTGATTTCCCCGCTATTGAGGTTGACCACTTTGTGAGCATCAACAGCAAAATCATTATTCAGTGTGATTGCTTCCTTTTTGTGGCAATGTGGGTTGATCGCAAGAGGGTGCAAATGCGAGAAACTGATGGCCGCGACTCTTGAACTGTGCATAAGATAACTAGGAAATCTGTGCGATGACTGCCTGCTTGATTTCAGGGTGGGGGACTAGTGAAATTGGCCATTCCCAATTAAAACACTTCATAAATAGGGATGAGCTGTTCAGTTCGATTAGTTCAGAGTTCGATTCGAACATCGCCTGTTCGCGAACTATGAACATTTCCGCGTGTTTGCCGCATGTTCGCCCACAATGCACCACGATGGACCACAATGCACTTTTCCACTGGCCTGAGCTTGTAATTGGCTACAGCCTTGCACCTGACCACAGGTCCGGTGCAACACAGGTTCAAGACTATGCCAATCACGGCTCAGAGTCCTGATTGGGCAAATTTTGACCAATCATGGGCTCACAGAGCTAAGTCCCGCAGCACACTATATAAGGCTTCACACAATGTGTTTGAGAGGAGATTGTTCTTGTGTTAGTGTGTGTTGTTAGTGTGTGTTCTCACTGCCAGTCTGTAATTTCTACAAAATATTTGGGAATTGTTCTAATCCGTGTGTTCTCACTGCCACCCAGTATTTTTGGGGGGTCAGTAATTTCTAAAAAACATTTGGGAATTTTTATAATCCGTGTGTTCTCACTGCCACCCAGTATTTTGGGGGGTCAGTAACTTCTACAAAATATTTGGGAATTGTTCTAATCCGTGTGTTCTCACTGCCACCAAGTATTTTGGGGGTCAGTAATTTCTACAAAATATTTGGGAATTATTATAATCCGTGTGTTCTCACTGCCACCCAGTATTTTGGGGGGGTCAGTAATTTCTACAAAATATTTGGGAATTGTTCTAATCCGTGTGTTCTCACCGCCACCCAGTATTTTGGGGGTCAATAATTTCTACAAAATATTTGGGAATTGTTATAATCCGTGTGTTCTCACTGCCACCCAGTATTTTGGAGGGTCAGTAATTTCTACAAAATATTTGGGAATTGTTCTAATCCATGTGTTGTCACTGCCACCCAGTATTTTGGGGGGGGGTCAGTAATTTCTACAAAATATTTGGGAATTGTTATAATCCGTGTGTTCTCACTGCCACCAAGTATTTTGGGGGGTCAGTAATTTCTACAAAATATCTGGGAATTGTGGTAATCTGTGTCTTGTCACTGCCACCCATCAGGGGGTCTCACTGATTTATAGGAGGTTTCTGGTAATTGTAATCTGTGTCTTGTCACTGGCTGCCAGCTATCAGGGTGTCTCACTGAGTTATACCAGAGTTCTGGAAATCTTTAATCTTTATACCAGAGTTGAATCAGAATTCTGCAGCATATCTCCAATTTTTATAACAGAGTTGAATCAGAGTTCTGTATATATTTAATCTATATATCACTCACCATGCCAGAAAGACCAAAAAGGACAGGCAGACGCTCCCAGGCACAGATAAGAGGGCAAGCAGCCTCTGTGTCGGGAGGCTGTGCCTCTGGTCGTCATGGACGTGGTGCATCCTCTGCAGGGGCACAATTGTCCTTTCTAACTGGTGCTGGCCATCTTAAGCATCAGTAACATACATAGGATTTGGTGGATTGGCTAACCAGGCCATCCTCATCCTCCGAGTCCTCTGCCAGCCAGGCTTCTAGTGCTTTACAGTCCACCTCAGCTGCCAAAGCATCTAATGCAGCCTCCATGTCCACAGCTACTCCTGCCGTAGCCTTGCTATCACACACGGAGGAGTCAGCTGAATTGTTTGACTACAATGACAGTGACATGCTGCTTGAGGTTTTGCAGCAACTACAGAGCTCTGATTCAATCTCTGAGGTTGAGGAAGGGAATATAATGAACCTAGAGGAAGGGGGTGCCAGTGACGCACAAATAACTGGCACTCATGTTGCCCCAGCAGCTGCAGCATACTGCCAAGTTGGCTCCAGTGACGAGGAGATAGGGGGTGATGACAATGATGGTCACAGACTCCACCTGGGTGCCTGATCGAACAGAGGAGTCAAGTGAGGAGGAGGCACAACAAACACGAGGCACAATGTCCTCTATGACCAACCGTAGCACTAGCCAGTCCAAGGCATCAGATGTCAGAGCTGCTCAGGTGCAGAGCGCTGTTGTCTCAAAGCATACATCCAAGAACTCTGCTGTCTGGGAGTTCTTTAAGAAATGTGCAGCAGACCCCACCGTTGCTATTTGTAATCTATGTCAGCTGAGGCTCAAGCATGGGAAAGACACCGGATGCTTGAGTACCACGTGCTTGAGGCGACATATGACCACCTGCCATGCATCCCGTTGGCGCAAAACTTTGCATAGGTCCTCCTCACCTGTCTCTACCCCCACTATATGTCCTGGCATGTCATTGACTCCAACCTCCACTGACAGGGATGATGCTACAGTAATTGATGTACCAGGTCCTTCCTCACAATGAGACAGCATCCCATCAGCTGAAGGTTTACGCAGTCAGATTACATTGCCCCAGCTGCTGCAGCGTAAGAAAAAATATAGTCCCAACCATCCCCAATCACAGTGTCTAAATGCCAGCTTAGCAAAATTACTCGCATTACAGCTGCTGCCTTTCCAGATGGTGGACTCTGCTCCCTTCCGTGAATTTGCTGAATGTGCTGTACCACAGTGGCATGTTCCAAAACGCCATTACTTTTCACGGAAGGCCATTCCAGCACTATACCAGCACGTTGAAGACAATGTTATCGAGTCATTGGGAAAGGCAGTCAGCAGCAAGGTGCATGTGACATTAGACACATGGTCCAGCAAGCATGGACAGGGCCGTTACATTTCCTTCACGGCACACTGGGTAACTCTGATTGCAGCTGGGAGGGATCAAAGATAGGGCTCTGTGCTGGAGCTTGTCCATCCACCACGCCTCCAGAAAGCTGCTTGTATGAGGTCTGTCTGCTCCACCACCACCTCTCCCTCTTCCTCCTCCTCATTCTCTGTCTCTGGTGATGTGGCAGTTAAACCGAGTTTAAGTGGCAGGGGCTACGCAATGGCTCAAGCAAAAAGATGCCATACTGTGCTTGAGCTGGTTTGTTTAGGAGACAGGAGCCACACTGGGCCAGAAATTCTGTCAGCTCTGCAGGGGCAGGTGCAGAGATGGTTAACACCACGCCAGCTTGAGCTGGAATGGTCATCTGTGATAATGGCAGTAACCTTCTCTCCGCCCTACGCCTGGGTAAGTTGACGCATGTACCATGCCTAGCATACGTCCTAAATCTGGTGGTACAGCGTTTCCTAACCAGGTACCCAGGACTGGCAGAGCTTCTCAGCTAGGCCAGAAAAGTCTGCAGCCACTTCAGACGGTCATTCCCAGCAAGTGTTCGCCTGGCAGAAATTCAAAGAGAATTCCACCTTCCCACAAACTGTCTGATCTGTGACGTGCCCACCAGGTGGAACTCGACATTAGCAATGCTGCAGCGTCTGCACAAGCAGCAGAGGGCCATCAATGAGTACCTGTGTGAGTATGGCACAAGGACAGGTTCAGGTCAACTTGTTTCCCCCCCCGCAGTGGCTGATGATTAAGGATGCATGCACTGTACTGTCACCATTTGAGGAGGCAACGAGGATGGTGAGCAGGGACAGTGCATGCATCAGTAACACAATTCCTTTAGTGTTCCTGCTGGAGCACACTCTGCAGGGAATTATAGATGTGGCTCTAGAGGCAGAGCAGCGGGAGGAAGAGGAGGCCGTCCCTAGCTTTGAAGGCCCCAGTCTTTCCGCAGACAGCATTCCAGCGGGTCCTCCTCAGATCAGACAGGAGGAGGATGAGGAGGAGGAGGAATATTTAAGTAGTGGGGGCATTGAAGGTGGGGATTCCGCAAGGGAGGGTTTTGTGTGCCCAGAAACACAAGGACTAGTACGTGGCTGGGAGGAGGAAGTGCACGATGGGGTCATCCTCCTCATTGAGCAGGAAGACTCGGAAGCTAATGCCACCTCCAACCTACGCTGCATGGGCTCCCTTATCCTGCAAAGCCTGGTAAAGGACCTCAGGATTCATGCTATCAAGGAGAGGGATCATTACTGGTTGGCAAGCCTTCTTGATCTACGATACAAGGGTAAAGTTGCAGAGCTCATCGTGCCCGCACAGAAGGAGGACAGGATGAAAAAACTTGAGGACGCTCTAAAGCGACACTTGTGTAACACCTTTCCAGGCACTGGTAGGTTACCAAGTGATGACACAGGTGCTTCTGAGGCTGCGGATGATCAGAGGAATAGAGGTGAAGGCCGGGGCCGCTTGACTGATGCCTTTTTAAAAAGTTTAGTCCACGACGCCCAGGGACGTCAAATGTAGGCACCCATTGCCAGCGTCTTATGGTGCAGGACTACCTAGGGGCAAGGGCAGACCTTGATACCTTTCCAGCAGATGATCCACTGGCTTACTGGGTGTTGAGATTGGATCACTAGCCAAAACTTAGCCAAAATGCTATGCAGCTACTAGGTTGCCCTTCATCCAGCGTGCTTTCTGAAAGGACGTTCAGTGCCGCTGGAGGTTTTGTCACAGACAAAAGAGTGCGTCTGTCCACCGACTCTGTAGATCGGCTGACATTTATAAAAATTAATCAGTCCTGGATCAGCAGCTATCAATCCCCTGATGCTGACGTAACGGAATAGATCGGAGATCTCTTCTGCATTCACAAAACCTCCAACACTGAACTCTTCCACAATACCACAAAAGGGTTACGGTGTGAAGGCACTTGCTGCCATGAAAGGCACATTATTTGGGTGCACTGATGCCTGTGCCAGATTTATATCATTTTAATTTTTTGAACCGCAGGGTCCAACCCTGCACTCTTCCACAATACCACAAAAGGGTTACAGTGTGAAGGCACTTGCTGCCATGAAAGGCACATTATTTGGGTGCACTGACGCCTGTGCCAGTTTTATATCATTTAAATTTTTTGAACCGCAGGGTCCAACCCTGCACTCTTCCACAATACCACAGAGGGGTTACGGTGTGACCCTAAAGGCCCAATTTTTTTTTTTTTTTAAAGACTTTATTTATGGAAGTCAGGACAGTTCAACGATACAGCAGTACACATGTTGTTTGAATGGTAGTCCGGTCCGGACCCAACTCGTCAGTATTACAATAGCAAAATACACTGCTGGAGTCAGAGAAAAGGGAAGCACACAGAGGAAGAGGGGGGGGGGACAGGGAACCAACTACCGGACAACACGAGACAATGACAAACGTGACAAACAGACAAACAAACAAAGGCACTAAAGGAGTCAAGAACACGCCGGGGTTCGATCATATAGTTCCCGCAACCCAGGTAAATCCACTATTCCGTTACATTCCCAAAGATTCCCAAGCATCCCAGACTTTCCGGTACGCCGGCATTGTATGATGTACTTTCGCCGAGAGTTCATCCATCAACTGGATATGGTCCATGATCTGTAATAGACGTCTCTGTGGAGGAAGCCTCGAGGACCTCCAGGATTCAGCTACTGCTTTCCGTGCTGCAAGTAAGATTTTGGAGAGGAGGCGGTTGTGGTGCATGGTAAAGTCCGGGACCGGATTAGCAAACAGGTATGTCCATGGATCTTTTGGCACCCTGGTTCCAAAGACCTGTTCTAGCAGGGCCTGCACCGAGTCCCAGTACTTCGATATTGCAGGACACGACCACCACATATGGGCCTGAGTGCCCCTTTCCCCGCATCCCCTCCAGCAATCATCAGGGACAGCCGAGTTGGTTTTATGGAGGAGCACTGGTGTGGTGTACCACCTCATCATAGTCTTCAGCCCCTGCTCCTGTAAGGTCGTGCAAATGGAAACCTTTCGCGCTGCCTCCCATATGTCCAACCACTCATCCCCCTCGAGGGTCGATCCCAGGTCTCTTTCCCATGCGGCCATGTATGTAATGATAGGCAAGGAGGGTGTGCTTACCATGTGGGCATATAGTCTCGAAATAAGGCCTCGGGGTGGGTCTCCGGACAGGCACAAACGTTCGAAGAAAGTAAGCGGAGAGGAGCCCGCTGTTTTGTTTTCCGTAGTAGAAGCAAAATGATGGAGCTGCATGTAGCGGAAAAAATCTTGCGGGTATAGTCCGGAGCGGGCTGATAGGGAGTCGAAGGAGTATAATCCGGCACGATCCTGTAAGTCTCTGATCCTGAGGATGCCCCCCTCGACAAATCTGGAGAACTGGTCCGGAGCTTGCCCTGGAGGGAACAGCGGATTTCTCCATAGTGGGAGCATGGATGACGATGCTTGGCGTAGCTTTTTGGAGGAGGCGAGAGAATCCCACAATGCGATGGAGTGACTGAGCGGAGGGCACAGTATCGGCACTTTGGGACGTACATTTTTTGGGAGCCACATCCAGTATTTAGGACTCTCCGGGAACATGCATGCTGATTCAAAGTCTACCCAGCGATGGGTGTTAGGCAGGGAGTGTAGCGTTACCACTTGGGACAGTTGCGCCGCCTGGAAGTAACATTGTATGTTAGGAAGTCCGAGACCACCCAGCTCCCTTGGGCGGTAAAGAGTAGAACGTGCCACCCGGCGCCTCCCTCCCCTCCACACAAATGCATCAATATGAGATTGTAAAAACCGGAGGTCACTTGGGTCGATGGGAGATGGAAGCGCCTGGAACAAGTATAACAAGCGAGGTAATAGATTCATTTTAATGCAATGAAAGGCCCAATTTTAAAGCACCTATGGTTACTTTCATCCAAAGCCTGCTTAAGTTTCACCATAATTTAGCCAAAAATCACTAAACTTGTTCTGCGTGTCCTAAAAGGTATCCTCTTTTAATACAGACTGCCGCCCCAAGCAGTTGTTAATGAATAAACTAGAAAGTGTGTATATATATACACTACACAGAGTGGGCGCCTATTATTGGGTGATCAGTTAAAGTGCTAAGCGTGGTGCAAATAAATAGTCAAATGCTGCCTATAGTATGGTAAAACACATAGAAAACAACCAAAATATGTGTCAAGACAAGGTAAAAAACAAAACCATACGGCGCATCTAATTCAGTTAATAAGTTAATGGGCGTGTAAAATCCATAAAAGATATTAGTGTAAAATTCAAAAAAAATTTTAAAAAGAAGAGTGTTAAATATCATTAAGAAATATCTTTTAAAACATCATTTAAAGTGCATAGAATAAAGTCCAGGTCTAAAGTCAAATGTGCAGAAAAAAGTGCTCAAGTGTGTAACAGTTCAGTACTCAAAAATGATGATGAGGGATGATGTGCTGATCTTCTCTAAAGTGCTGGTGTCGAATCCTTTTATTCGTCAGTGTCCCTCAAAGAAAACATATCACAGAAAAATAATAGTGCAGACGGTCATGGCAGAATTGGTCAAATTATTGAAGTCAAAGTCTAGACCACTCACATTTGTGGGAGCCTGCAAGATCCCGGCTCAAGGAAGAACAGCCTGCAGCCAAATATAGGGTGGCACTTCCCTTCTTTCTGTCCGTAGTAGATACTAGATAAAACAAAAAGAATCGGGAGACGGCACAACCATAGCATAACACTGTGTGTATATAGAAATGTGAAAAAGGAAGAGTAGATCACACTCACCGATTCTGGAGCCTCACAGTGTTAGGCTCAATGGATGTAGCCCTGGGCTCTCTTAAAGGTGGAAACCCAAACCTCTTTATCTCGGCGGCAGTTGATCCATGCATCCAAGGAAAAAAGTCAGAGAAAAGGTGGCGAATGTGGAATTGTAAATCAATATATTTATTGGTAACAAATAATAGAATCTAGGACAAGGTCTACCGAGACGCGTTTCGGCTTAAAAAAGCCTTCCTCAGTCGGTATAAAAACTTGGTAATGTCCATAAAAATCAATATAGAAGTACTTCTATATTGATTTTTATGGACATTACCAAGTTTTTATACCGACTGAGGAAGGCTTTTTTAAGCCGAAACGCGTCTCGGTAGACCTTGTCCTAGATTCTATTATTTGTTACCAATAAATATATTGATTTACAATTCCACATTCGCCACCCTTTCTCCGACTTTTTTCCTTGGATACATGGATCAACTGCCGCCGAGATAAAGAGGTTTGGGTTTCCACCTTTAAGAGAGCCCAGGGCTACATCCATTGAGCCTAACACTGTGAGGCTCCAGAATCGGTGAGTGTGATCTACTCTTCCTTTTTCACATTTCTATATACACACAGTGTTATGCTATGGTTGTGCCGTCTCCCGATTCTTTTTGTTTTATCTAGTATCTACTACGGACAGAAAGAAGGGAAGTGCCACCCTATATTTGGCTGCAGGCTGTTCTTCCTTGAGCCGGGATCTTGCAGGCTCCCACAAATGTGAGTGGTCTAGACTTTGACTTCAATAATTTGACCAATTCTGCCATGACCGTCTGCACTATTATTTTTCTGTGATATGTTTTCTTTGAGGGACACTGACGAATAAAAGGATTCGACACCAGCACTTTAGAGAAGATCAGCACATCATCCCTCATCATCATTTTTGAGTACTGAACTGTTACACACTTGAGCACTTTTTTCTGCACATTTGACTTTAGACCTGGACTTTATTCTATGCACTTTAAATGATGTTTTAAAAGATATTTCTTAATGATATTTAACACTCTTCTTTTTTTTGAATTTTACACTAATATCTTTTATGGATTTTACACGCCTATTAACTCATTAACTTATTAACTGAATTAGATGCGCCGTATAGTTGTTTATGAATAGATTAAAGGAAAACCATTTACTGTCATTTGAAACGTCATTTTTTTGTTTTTAAATGTTTGTTTGTTTGTTTTTAAATGTACAAATCCCGCCACTTCATGGGCAGGTTATGGGGACCTCCTAGGCACGATATTTGAAGGAATTTTCCGTTTTTATTTTTAACCCTTATTTCATGGAAAACTCACAGTCCCTTTCAAAATGTTTTTTTTTAAACTTTTTGTCCTTGTTTCCTGTCCCCCAGGGCACTACCCGGACCCCCATACACCTTTTATGGCAAATATCTTGCATATATGCCCTCTTGCAGGGCACTCTAAAAGCCGAACTTTTGAGTCCCATTGACTTGCATTGAGTTTGGTTCGTGTTCGAACTCGAACTTTCGAAATTGTTCAAGTTCGAATGCGAACCGAACACGGGGGTGTTCGGCTCATCCCTATTCATAAATACAGCTACCAACAAATCAAGTCTGAGTGTGAATACAAGTACTCAGATGTGAGTGAAATGGACGATTTTGCAGTAGGGGTGTTTGGAATTATGTTTTTTTACTGTAAAGCAGGGATTTTTACAGTAGCGGCATTGTGAGTTAAATATTTACTGTAAAATAGGGATTTTACAGTAGGAGCATTGTGATTTACAGGTTTACTGTGAAATAGTGGATTTTTACGGTAAAATGGGGGATTTTACAGTAGGGGCGTTGTGAGTTCTTGGTTTACTGTAAAATAGCGGATTAGTGTGCAAAATGGGGAATTTTACAATAGGGGCATTGAGAATTACAGGTTTACTGTAAAATAGTGATTTTACAGTAGGAGCATTGTGATTTACGAGTTTACTGTAAAATAATGGATTTTAATATAAAATTAGGGATTTTCAGTAGGAGCATTGCAATTTATGGGTTTACTGTAACACAGGAGATTTGTCAGGGGCATTGTGAGTTACAGGTTTAGTTTAAAATAGAAGATTTTTACAGTAACTAGGGGGTTTTAAAGTAGGGGCATTGTGAGTTAAAGATTTACTGGAAAATATTGATTGTACAGTAAGGGCATTGGGAATTACAGCTATACTGTGAAATAGCAGATTTTTAATGTAAAATAGGGAATTGCACAACAGGGGCATTGTGAGTTATGGGTTTACTATAGAATACGTTATTTTTATAGTAAAATTGGTTATATTACAGTAGGGGTACTGCGAGTTACAGGTTTACTATAAAATAGTGGGTTTTACTGTAAAATATAGGGGATTTTACAGTATGGCATTGTGATTTGGGGTTTACTGTAAAATAGTGTATTTTATAGTAGGGACATTTAAAGTTACAGGCTTACAGTAAAATAGATTATTACTGTAAAATTGGTGATTTTGCAGCAGAGGCAATGTGAGTTACAGGTTTACTGTAAAATGGGGGATTTTACAGTCGGGGCATTGCATGCTACAGTTTTAATGTATTGATGCAGCACCTCCAGGACCACCATCAGGACATTGTAGCCCATGAAACAGTCCAGGGACTGGGGGGCCCACTGTCAGCGGCTGTGTTTATTTTAGGCCGCAGGCCTCGGAGGAGGTACTGATGATGGCCAGCAGGCCCCCTCTGATGATGTGAGAGAGGGCACGATGGACATTATCAGCCCATGCCCCAACCTGAAATATTCCCTGGCGATCCACTTCCTCTCAAGTCGCGCCGTCACGTGTATTCTGCGGCGCTGGGAGGAAGTGATCATATAACGTCATTTCCTCACAGCGCTCCATGATGCACGTGCATCCGCGGAGGAGAGCGAAGCACAGGCAGTGGCTCCCAGGACCCAGGTAATTCAACACCCGGGGATGGAAAGAAAAGGGGGGTATGAAATGAAAATGGAAGGGAGAGTGAAATGAATACGGGAGGTGAAACGAAAATGGGGGGTTAAAGCAAATAAAAGGGTGTATGAAAAGAAAAGGGAGGGGTGAAATTAAATGAAAACGGGGGAGTGATGTGAAATGAGTGGGGTGAAATGGAAAGAGTGGGAAATGAAAAGGAAGGGGGTGAAATGGACTGAAAAGGCAGGTGGGGAGATAGGGAGGGGGATATGAAAAAGAGACTCACTGCCTTTACCGTTAGAGTTCTATTGCTGTGGATCCTAAGTACGTTCATACTCATTGCCTTTACCATTAGAGGTTTATTGCTGTGGATTCTGTGTACGTTCATACTCACTGCCTTTACCGTGAGAGTTCTATTGCTGTGGTTCTCTGATATGCTCATCACAGTGCACATTACTGTGAGTTCTATTGCTGTGGTGCTCTGTGATATGCTTAACCAGTGGAATAATATAATTTTACATGATTATAACCCCTTCGCTGCTGAGCCATTTCAAGCCTGTGTGTTGAGCTCATTTTTACCGCTTTTTACTGCTTTTCTTCATGTTTAAACGCGATTTGAAGCCACGTTTTATTATGTGACCCAGACATATTATATATCATTCTTTCCGGCAGACTCCGCAGATTCATAATATATCATTATTATATGTATACATCATGTCCTGCCTGTATATTATAACAAAAAAATGCAATAAAATTAGAATTTTTAATAATCTACAGGGTGTAAAGTGTTTCTTTCACATTTTATCATACGAGTTTTTGCGTTTATATTTTCTATGGGGTGCACTTGATAAAAAAATTAGAAATGGGGACTCGTTACATTGTTTTGGGGGGAATTACGTGATTTTTAGCAAACACACCCCATAGAAAAAATCATTAGTGCAGCATCATTGTTCACATTATAATTGAAATGTGAACAATATTGCTGCATTAATAAAAAACACACAATTTTTTTTTTATTCATTTTTTTTTCTTTTCTTTACTTTAAACATGGTCATGTTTGGTATCATTCAATGACCCCTCTAGCTGTCAATTTTTGGGAGATAGGGGGTTCCTTTGAACCCCCATATCTCCACAAGGGGCTTTCCCAGGGCAGCTAGGCGTTCCCCGGCTATCTGACGTCATTACGCCATGTGCGATGACGTCCGGTAGCGAGGGGGGTCCCGGAGGTGGAGCCGCCATCCAAGAGGCGGCCCCCACTGGAGCTAGACTTTCACGCACTTTTCCAACATTCCTAAGCCCTGAGTCACATGCCATGAAATGGAGGGGGAACCACAGCCCAATATATTTACTACAGTACGTATTTGAATCACAATACATATATATATATATATTCATACAGAAATTAAAAATATCAATTCTTTCAGACACTGCCCTTCAAAGCGATGCCTGTTTTTTTTTTTGTCAACCCTCCCGATCGGGAGGGAGAGGCATCCAAAAGGATCCCCCTCCTTTTCAGGCAATCTTACGGCATTGCTGGAGGGGGTCGCCTGAAAATGATGTCATTGCGCATGGCACGATGACGTCATTTACGTTGGGGGTGTATAAATTTGGTGTCTGACTTCCAAGAAGTCAGAACGCCGCGGGACCCCGGACAGAGAGGTAAGTATCTCTCTGGGGGCTCCCGCAAGCGGAGGACGTGTGGGGAACGTTCCCCGCATATAGCGGGAGTCAATGAAGATGTTCCCCACACGTCCTTCGCAGGAAAAGGGTTAAGGTTTTGGGAGTAACACGCTTTAGTACGATCTTGATTTATATTATTTTTTAATCACAATTACATACTGTCTTAAATTATTTGAACCAGATAGATGTGCTGCTGTGCGAGCATATGTGTGCGATTTTAAGATATTGGGCCTAACATTCTGTAATGTTATCACGATCCACATTAAATATTGATTTCCTATGGGAAGTGGCTGTGGCATGATACCTGGGGTGCTAACACTTTTTAAACCAGCAGGGGAATGTCTCTAATAGACTTTTCCCCAGCAAATCATGCACAGCGCTCAGAGCTGTAGTAACTCCATTTGGCCAGTGGATGGTGAGATCTGCCTCCAAATAAGTTATTACAGTAAAGAATTACATAGGGAAAGTTCCCAAATATGTCTTACTGTATAGTTAATAGACATGTGCATTCGTTTTAGTACTAAAACGATTTAGTCTGAATTTTGGAATAATTTAGTTTTCGTATGACCCAAGAGATACGAAACTGCTCAGTCCAAAAAACAAAAGAAACGAAAGGAAAATGCATTACATTTTAGTTTCAGTCCTTTTTGTAATATTACATTGATGAGTGAAGGAGACCAGCAATGAGGAGCGCAACATCGCAAAGCTACAGAAAATGTTTGTATGTGTATTCCTTCCCAACCCCTACCTGAAAATCTGATAGAGCTCCAGAATACTCACTCTCAGTGCAGACAGCCAGCACAGGAGAGGAAACCTTTACTTAACCCTTGCATGTCTATGAGACAGACAAGATGATAAAAGCAGCTGGAGAGGGAAAACATTCAAATAAATCACACTGAAAGCTAATGACAGAGTATAGCAGGGAGGACCGGATACTAAAAACCCCTTAATAACAAGCAGCAGTGGGAGAAGAGAGGGACTTTATAAAACGTGTATTATCTCCCCTCCCGCTCTGCATAATAGGGGCTTAGGTCTGATACATTTTATATTATCCAGGATCACTATCCCCCTTTCCTCATCTATAATACACGGTTTATATAAAGTCCCTCTCCTCTCCCAGTGCTGCTTGTTATAAAGTTTTTTTTTACGTCTGATACATTTAGTATCCAGCTCTCACAGTTACTCTGTCATTATGAGCCTTCAGTGATTTATTTGAATGTTTTCCCTTGATTTAAAGTGCTTTATTTTATATAAAGAAATTGCACCAGTCATCTCTTCTCTGAGCTTTCAGACCAATTTACGTTAATATTTTCCCTCTCCCCTGCTTTTATAATCCTGTCTGTCTCCCCCACAGAGATACAAAGTTTAAGTAAAAGTTCCCTCTCCTGTGCTGGATAAGCATTGCATTCCGAAGTTCTGCACATGCCAATGCAGTAGGATGTTCTATACAGAGAGTGGCATTAATTAATGCAGGAGGATGTTCTATACATTATACAGAGAGTGGTATTAATGCAGGAGGATGTTCTATACAGAGAGGGACATTAATTCAGGAGGATGTTCTATACATTATACAGAGAGGGGTATTTTTTTGAGCCCTTTAAATCCAGTGGCTGTGAGCGCCGAGATCAGCTGTTTGTTACATTATCTCTCAGTACAATGTATCAGGCTCAGCTGTTACAGTAACTGACTGCTGCTCATCACAGCGCTCAGAGTTTCAGTAAAACAAGGAAATAATATTGTTATAGCCGCTTATATATAAAAATATAATTGACTAGTTTTACTGAAACTGAGCGCTGTGATGAGCAGCAGTCAGTTACTGTAACAGCTTTGCCTGACACATTGTGCTGAGAATGAGAGATACTGTAACAAGCAGCCGATCTCAGCCCTCTGAGGAGCCACTGTAATAGTAATTGTATCTGCTGGTTTTCGGATGATTGAAATTAGTTTGCATACTAAAGAACTGAAAACGAATTTCCTTAGCAACTAAATAAATTGTGTTTTAGGACTAATCCATTAGTTCAAAATGAAATTTTGTGCTGTGCACATGTCTAATAATTAACTAAAAATGACTTGAGGGGTTATTCGAAGAATTGCACCAAATGTGGCATTTCCCCATACGGTGCAATTTCGTTGCAATTCCGCCATTCATAAAGCTAGCAATTCGACGAATATTGGCGAATTGCCAGCGAAATACGAAGCAATTCGGTGGCAGTCAAACTCCCCATAGAAAAGCAATGGTTAATCTATTCAGAGAATGCCGAACAGCAGAGAAAAGTTGATGATTTCTGGTGGTTTCGTTCGTTAGGTTTAAGCAGGCGAATCCCATAGGTTTCATTGTAAAAAAAAAAAATCCTTTTTAATAAATTTTTAGTCAATCGTTTATTCTTTTCATTTGCAGGAAAAAGTCTTTATTTTTTTAGGCATTTTTCAGGATTTTGTTTCAGTGACATTTTTGATTCCGATTTCTTTTATTTTTTTATTTTGATTGTATGACAGACCTTTATATATTATTTTCATGCATTTTTATGCAATATTGTTGTTTAAAACACCTTTTAAAAGCTTTTTTCAGGCTGCATTCGGTGGGTCGTTGGCTGCATTCAGTGGGTCGTTGGCTGCGTCCGGCGGGTCATCGGCTGTGGTTAACAGTTTATTGGATCAGTTTGGTGATTTTTCAGACGCGTTCGGCAGTTTAATGGATTGGTTCAGTGATTTTTTTTGGTGGCGTGCGGCGGATCGATTAGGCGCTCTTCGAGAACCCTGTGGTGAATACTGAATTCACCACAGAGTCGGCGAATTGAGCTCGCCAAAGTATACCGAATGAAAAAGCACTGAAATTTCGGTGCTCTTTGAATAACCCCTTTGGTAGTGATTGGGTTAAAGAGAACTGTTATGCAGTTGAATATGAAGTATTTAAGGTACATTTAACATTACATAATATTCTTTTACGGTTCCAGCTATTGTTCACCACTGCTCATCTTTGCAGTGGCTCTGGGTACAGGCTAAAGCGCAATCATAGCAAAGTACTATAAAGATAACATTGTATTGTGAGAGATTTTTCTAAAACCTCACTGCAGATAAATGAAAATCATTATTTCTATTGTGTGTAGATTCGGTTGGCTAGACAGGCAATACTGAAACATTGTAAGGCATAGGTTGTTATGTCTCAATTATAAAATAGAAATTGCAATGTTTACAAACCACGTGGTAGAAAACAAGTAAAAATGTAAATTCTAGTTTTATAACAGCCGCAAAGTCACATGTGGTGATTTTGCTCTAACAGCGATTAGGCAGTGCTAATTATATGGATTTTCACACTAGGTTTAAACTGCTTTTATTGGGAATACTGAGGATTATGTGTACTATGAAGTGTAACAAGACACTTTCACTAATTTGAGATCATTAGAAAAGAAAATAAAACATGACCTGCTGTGTCATCCATATCATATTGCCTCTCATTGCATGCTGTGGCTCATGGCCAAAATAACACTGGCTTACAAGTTTTAAACAATGATAATGTGAGTGAATCAAGGGACTCCAATTTTGTCTTTCCAACATTTCACCCACAAAATTACCGGTAAGTGAAATATTTGCAAGAAAAAATGTCTTTTTAGTGCTACTGTTCATTACAAAACTACTTTGTAAATTAAATTTGAGTAGTTTAGACAAATGCATCTCTTTAAGAGAACAGAAACAAGTTAATGAGAGCACTGAGAATGAGGAGCGACTTAAGTATCCTGCCATTTGATGTGCCCATGCTGCAGGTCTCACAAGGTTTTAGCTCAACAACAGCATTACAGAGAAGACGTTACCATATGGTAGTTAGGCTGCTTTCACCCAAAAAGGGCGACGGACTGAATGCCAAGGAAGTCTCCTCTGCACAAGAGATACAGTGAGGGGAAAAAATTATGTGATCCCCTGCTGATTTTGTACGTTTGCCCACTGACAAAGATGATCAGTCTGTAATTTTAATGGTAGGTTTAATTTAACAAAAACATCCAGAAATTGATTTGCATTTTAATGAGTTAAATAAATATTTGACCCCTTCGCAAAACATGACTTAGTACTTGGTGGCAAAACCCTTGTTGGCAATCACAGAGGTCAGACATTTCTTGTAGTTGGCCACCAGGTTTGCTCACATCTAAGGAGGGATTTCGTCTCACTCCTCTTTGCAGATCCTCTCCAACTCATTGAGGTGTTGTGGCTGCCGTTTGGCAACTCGAAACCTTCAGCTCCTTCCACAGATTTTCTATGGGATAAGGCCCGTGTCAGACGAACGCAATGATCACATCCGCGTTACCGCACAGTTTAACGTCCGTCGTAGCATAGAATCATGAGCAATAGAGACCCGCACACTAAGTGCGTCTGCATCGAACTGCGCATGCACAACGCATGTGGCAAACGGACGCAAGTTAGGCAAGAATGTAAAACCGTTAGGACGGACACGCAGAGTGCACCACGCCCACCACGTCCGCATAGCGTTCTGTGTGCGTGATGAGGAGACGACAGACGCAGCGCATTTGCTACATCCAGCACCTTGACGCACAAAATGCCTTTTCATATCCTTTTTCATATTAATTTTGTTTCCTATATTTCCCTTTTTTTCTACGTCCGTCATAAAAAACGGACAGTATCTTCCGTCACAACGTCCGTCCGTTGTGCACGCACGCAGAGTGCCCTCAGACTGCGTTAGTCTGACATTAGCCTTAAGGTCTGGACACTGGCTAGGCCACTTCAGGACCTTAATGTGCTTCTCCAGCCACTCCTTTTTTGCCTTGGCAATGTGTTTTGGGTCATTATCATGCTGGAATACCTATCCACGACCCATTTTCAATGCCCTAGCTGAGGGAAGGAGGTTCTCACCCAAGATTTGATGTCCATCGTCCCTTTGATGCGGTGAGGTTGTCCTGTCCCGTTAGCAGCAAAACACCTCCAAAGCATAATGTTTCCACCTCCATGTATGAGGGTGGGGATGGCGGTCTTGGGGCCATAGGTAGAATTCCTCCTCCTCCAAACATGGCGAGTTGAGTTGATGCCAAAGAGCTCGGTTTTGACAATATCCTCCTGTGTATTTCTGGGCCGATTCCTCACCGTCTCATGATCAATGAAACTCCACGAGGTTTCATCTTGCATGGAGCCCCAGACCAAGGGAGATTGACAGTTATTTTGTGTTTCTTACGTTTGCGAATAATCACACTAACTGTTGTCACCTTCTCACCAAGCTGTTTGGCAATGGTCTTGTAGCCCATTTCAGCCTTGTGTAGGTCTTTGGTCTTGGCCATGGTGGAGAGTTTGGAATGTGATTTATTGCTTCTGTGTACAGGTGTCCCTTTACGAGAGTGCTCCTAATCTTAGCTCATTACCTGTATAAAAGAACCCGGGGAGCCAGAAATATTGCTGATTGACAGGGGATCAAATATTTATTACACTCATTAAAATGCAAATCAATTTATAACTTTATTGAAATGCATTTTTCTGATTTTTTTGTTGTTGTTGTTATTCTGTCTCTCACTGTTAGAATAACCCTACCATTAATATTATAGACTGATCATTTCGTCAGTGGCAAGCATACAAAATCAGCATGGTCATCAAATATTTTTTTCTCTCACTGTACAACAACCCCGACGATCATTTCATCCTACTTTATTAGGTGGGCACCCCTAATAAAAAAATAAAATTTCAATCTTCCACAGTGTGTAAAGTGGTTTTTTTTTTAAATTTTATTATCCGAGGCTCTGTGGTCATATTCTATTGGGTAGATCTGTTAAAAAAATTAGAACGGGGAACCCATTTTTTTTTTGGGGAGAAATTGCGTGATTTTAGCTAAACCCCCCCAAAAAAAAATCATTAGTGAAGCATCATTGTTCACATTATAATTGAAATGTGAACAATAGTGCTGCATTAAAAAAAACTAATTTTTTTTTATTATTTAATTTATTATTTTTTTATTATTTTTATTTTTACTTTTTTTACACTTTTATTTTACTTTAACCATGGTCATGTTTGCTATCATTGGAAAGGCCATGCTCTGGCCTTTCCAGCAATATCAGCCATGACCCCCTAGCTGCCACCGATCAGGAGATAAAGGGGTTCAAAGAACCCCCCTATCTCCTGCAAGAGATTTCCATAGGAAATCCCTTTGCAGCTAGGGGGTTCCCGGTTAACTGACATCATCGTGCATAGCGCGATGAGTCAGTTGACCGGGGGGTGACCCAGAGGTGGGGGCTTCCATCCAAGATGGCGGCCCCCACCGGAAATAGGCCGCGATCGGGCACAAATTAGTGCCCGGTCGCGACCTGGCAACTAAGGGGTTAACCCCCATACATCGCTGGAAAGGTCAGGCTGTGACCCTTCCAGCGATTCTGGCCACAGCCGCCGGGGACCAGGCGATCGGGAGATAGAGGGATCCGAAGGATCCCTCCCCTCCAGGCGCTTCCCCTGCTCCGGCGGGGGGGGACGACGCCTGAAACTGACGTCATCGTGCCACCGGCGCGATGACGTCACAGCGCCGGAGGAGGGATCACACTGATCTGACTCCGCGGGAGTCAGAGCAGCGTGGGAGCGACCGGAGGAGGTAAGTATTAAGCGAGGGGGGCTGTAAACGCCGAGGACGTACATTTACGTCCTGCGGCGTCAAAGCCTGCCTAATGCAGGACGTAAATGTACGTCCTGGACATTAAGGGGTTAACAGTTCCACTGTTTTGCATAAATGGAATGCTTAGAAGTTGACACCTGTATTAATATGGATTTTTTTTCTTTCTTGATTTTTTTTTCATTTATCTTTCAAGATCCATGTTTATTCTTCTAATGTTTCTATTTTTTATATATTTTAAATAGAAGCTAACCCTAACAAAATTACTGATGTCTTTTTTATAATGATCTAGATTGTTTTTGATGATCTGTATTGTTTTTCTTATGTGTTGCCCCTACTCCTAATATAAATATTTTGATAGACATAAAGAACATTTGCCTTTTTATAAGATGGCCGATGGGAAGAGATTTGTAGAAGAAAACCACTTGCCCACACAGGTCTAGGCGTTATATGGATATTTGCCCACTTTTAAGATGACTGCTGATTTCTATATTAAGAGGACTATTGTCATGGCATAATGAACAGAAAATTGTTTGGTGTACTGGGGTGTTATTTAAATGATAGGGTATAAGATCCTAAGAAACAGTTCTTGAGGAAGCCACAATGGCAACAAGACACTGTCGAGGTGTTTCCAGAGGTGGACCTCAGTATGCATGGTTATCAATCGGGGCGCGGTAACAGATAAAGCGGAAGGCAGTCTCGTAGTAAATTTTCAGGTCAGGGGTTGTACAGGCGGCAAAAGTTCGTATACGGTAATTCAAGCAATGGGTCAATTCTGTAGGATGTATATCTTTCTATAGCAGGAATCTCAAACTCTGTCCCCTGAGATGTTTATTGCCTACAGTTCCCAGAATTCTTTGAATGCAATTGATGGACAGAGAATGATGGGAGTTGTAGTTCAGAAACATCTGGGAGCCAGAGTTTGAGATCTCTGAGATATAGGAATGCTGGGAAGTGTCTCTATGGAAGGTCAGACAACAACTGAGCACCTGAGTAGGGGTGAGCCAGGTATTTATGCCCAGAGTTCTGCCCTGATACTCCTTGCCCCACCCTAAAAGAGGGTGCGATCCAGGTCCCGGGGAACCACGGACACCTGGCTTGAGGCCACAGCCCCTTGGCACAGCCCCCGGCCGCTGTCACCACCTCCTTGTCCAATGCTTGCAGGGGAACTCCCCAAACGGAGGCGGGGCAAGGCCTGGCCACTGAGCCAGTGGCACCATGCTGGGTCTGCCTTCCTTCGCCGACTCCAAGGCTGTGGACCAGACCAGCATGCCTCCCCTCTGAAAGAGCATGTACAAGGAGCAGCTGTCGTGTGGATGCTGGGAGCCGCCGGAGGCAGAAACGGTGCCGGACGCATCCACAGCCCAAGCAAAGGGGGCATCACGACCGATTGCCAGCCATGTCAAGCCCACTGACCTCCAGGACTGCCGCAGGCAGACATCCCGGAAATTGGCATCGACCACCGACATGGTCCCACACCGAGCGGCAGGAGAAGTGAGACCAGGCAGACACTCCTTACTTCAAGGCATCTCTTGACCCATACACCACACTGGGCTTATACTGTGGCAGATCAAGATTATACAAAAGTTGTGAAGAAGGTCAAGGAGTGGGTTTCTCTTGATTTCTTTCTTAATTGCAAGAATGATTAGCAGATCTATACAGAAGAAAAAACGAGCACCAGAGTTTTACTATATATATATATATATATATATATATAGGACTAAAGATGTAAGCAACTAGATTAAATGGTAATGATACAGACTATGGGTCTTATTCCCTTCTCTGTGCGAACATGGGGCGCTAACGGGAAAATGTGCAGATTTGCCTGTAGTGTCCCCATGTTAGCGAGATATTCTAGGGCAGGCGCTAGCTCAGCACCTCGTCCTGGAACACAGCGCTAACTGCTGGGATACTCGCAGTAGTGCGGTTTCCAAGCATCACCTCCTGTAATCCATGGGATCTCCATGGAGGGTTGCGGCATCCAGGTCGTGAGCCCTGCACAATCTCGCTCTTGCGAGATCGCACAGCGCCGCGGAGTGATCGTGTAGGGATCACTCTGCTCCAGGTGACAAGAAGCAGCAGATCAGGCCACCATTGTTACTGCGGGATGAGAGGGGAGTATAGGATTTATTGGGGGTTTTTAGGGGTTGCTAAATGATTTTGCATAATCATTTAACACAGGCTTTTAGGACTTGCTAAAATGTTGCCATGCGCGGCCTGACGGTAATTAGAACTAGCACTTTGTACAACCTTACTGATCAAAACGCTAATTAATGATTATGCTCCCCGTGTTAAATATAATATACACAAAGTACAATAAGCCTTTGGAAGCCAGCGAAAAAAAAATCAGTGCTCAAACCAATTACTAACTGGGGTAGCGTCAGTAATGTAAAATGGGTGGCATGGGTTAAAGACACTTATAGCAATAATGCTTACACACCCAAATGCTAACGTTGGCGTTCAATAGAGAATAGTGCCCTATTCTGAGAACACATGTACTGTATAAGCTTCAGTGGCCTAACAGTGCTTTAAAAAAGTCCATTCGCAATGGCATTTGTCAAATATTTAATTGAAAGACACTGCTTTATATGAAACACTGACAAATATATTTATGTCTGTAAAATTTTGTGGGGAAAAGTGATCCATCTATATAATATTTTATGTATCATGGATAATAACTTTAAACAATGATTCAAATTGCCTTGAGGGGATTCTATTATTTCCCTTTACTTTGTCCCGGAAAACATGTATGAATAGTTTAAATTAATATTGGAACTGGAAATATATAAATTTTAACTCCATTAGTGTTGAATTTGTTGTTTTAGAAATTTTGGAAATTACTAGATGCCGCTGATGTTATGAGTTTTGCATTAGGTATGTACATGGATGAGTACTGGTTATGATTTTGTCCAAGAAATTATTTTTTCTCCTTCCCCGAAATTAGATTCTATACAAACTTAAATATGTTAATTGGGATCATCACATAGAAGAAAGTTGTGTTTCAAAGACTTGCTATTTTCTGTTGCATATGTAGCCCTGTAGTTAATTTGGCTCTTTAGAACTGCAGCGGTTATGCCCTAGACTCTAGGGCATAACCGCTGCAGTTCTAAAGAGCCAAATTAACTACAGGGCTACATATGCAACAGAAAATAGCAAGTCTTTGAAACACAACTTTCTTCTATGTGATGATCCCAATTAACATATTTAAGTTTGTATAGAATCAGCCAGAGTGCAACGTATGGGGAAAGACTTTGATGGACATATGGACTTATGGACTATGTCTCCCAGAAACCCTTGGGGGAGAGGAAGGAAGTAAGGTGTCTGGCGCCAGGAAGTAAAGGACAGTGTGTGCAGCGTGGGGAGAAGAGAGTGAGCAGTGAGAGAAGGCAGTCGGCTTGTGTGACACTCTCTGGGATCTTGTAAGTTGGAGCGCGGAGAACCGGGCGGCATCCATTGCTGGAGTGATCGGGGATCGTGCATATTGCCTTGCTGTATATCACGCTGAGCTGTTCCTGTCCTAAGGGTGTCCGAGAGAGATCGCGGGTGAGGAGTCCGCAGGCGGAGCGGAGTGCTGGCGGTATTCTGATTCTTACTGAGGAGACCAGGATCGAGAGTGTGAACTTCGACAGCATCGGGCTCCAGACGGCTGAGAGGACGGATCTTCTGGCGAGGGACCTTTCATCAGCATTTCACCGATCCGGGACCAGCTGTTCAGTGATTGGGTGAGAGGCCTCCAGCCTATGATATTGCTAACAGTGTGCACTTATTTGTTTACTACATTTTTTGGGCCCAACGTTGACTAGTCGAAGACATTCATCCATCCACTGGCCAGTGGACTTAGTACCCGGATACCCTAGGACAAAACTAATAGCTATGTATTTCTAAATGGGTCTTTGAAGCAAAGGACTGAGAGTTACATTAATGGTTTAGTCGCTATACAATTACACATTCATATTACCCGTCATTTATATCGTAGAGTGGTTTATTTTTACAGTTAAAGTTACATGTGTAATTATTGAGATTATTGCCTACAGTAAATTATATCCCAGAAAATCTATAAAGGTGTGCTGGTGTGCAGTTAATTGTTAATGCGGTGAGACAGGTTCCGGGTTATTCAGCGGCTCCTTCGGGGGTGAGCGCTACACATACTTGAAACTACAATAGGGTTCAAAAATAATTCCTGCACTGTAAACAAGCTGATAAGACAATCAGCAAGATATGTGGCACCATCTAGAGTTTAGAACCATTCATCCCAGCAATATTTCTGTAAAGAATAAGTTAATACACGAACATTTAAAATGAGCAATTTAGTATATTTTTATCTTTAACTATATTGGAATAACAATATTTAGTCAAAATTGTGCCCTATATTTGTTTTCTTTAGAGCTTGATAGTGACGTTGATAATTATTGGAAAAAAACTTTTTTTGTTAATGTGGTGTTACATGGTTATTCTAGTGAGAAATACAATGCCATGTTTTGATACAGCACATCATTTTAATCTGACTAGCCAGAGAAAGCATGTGTTTTAGCTCCACAAAGCACCATAACCCATTACACACGGTCAGCATGTAGCCGACAGTGCTGCGTGTTGCAGCTGGCATACTAGCAACATGCGTATTGGTTGGCTGTGTACTGACCTGAGTGGAAGTGTGGTTTCAACTCTTTTGCAAGTGCTGAAATATAATGCTTTTTGCCATTTGGGTTAAAATGCCATAATATTCCTTAAATTTAAAAAGAAGCAAGGAAAGCCTATTTGAAAAAAAAAAGTATTAAGTTGGATTATTAAAACTGTTCCAGAGTTCCACTGGTTGTTGACAGCATTTCATTTGTAACTGAATTAGCTACACAAAATTAAATCAACTTGAAGAAAACTGTTAAGATGCTGAAAGCTGTCGTCAGTCAATCATAATAGCCATCTTGAAGCTGACTGACTGTCAAATAATGCTCATTTACAGACTACTGCAGAAGTCGAAAGCAATTAAGTAATAACAATGCTGTTCGAGAATAAAGAAAGGCTGACTGCCAGGATTGTGATACTTGCCGAGATCTTGTGTAGAGCCATAGAATCTTGTAAGCTACTCAAAGACACACATTCAGTATTAATTAGACTTTCCAATACGTGGGTAAATTGCCACAGGAAACCCGTAAGATTAGCAAAAACTGATATTGCTCAGCAATTTAGTTGCCAAAAATGCAAATTAATTTTCTCTAAGAACATACAAGTAGATTTAACATAAATACAAAATAAGTAACAATAGTTTCCTGGCCTTGACATTGTGCACACAGTCATCCAGATATAGGCATTTGTTGCAAAAGACAAAAAGGGGACTTTAATTATAAGGGAATTCCATCGACCGCAATATTTCTTTATTTACTTTAATTATTTGATCTGTGTATGAGGGGGTTAGCAATGGGGCATTAGAATTCCGTATGCCCTTATTAAATGTATAGTTAAAACATTTCTATATGCATTTGAGTACAGTGAAGTTATAAGTGTCCATTTGCCTCTCCCTTCATGTATATCCATCAAGGTCTTTTATTTAGTCCAAGTGATTGTCCATAGATCTTTATAATGGTTAAGTCCCTGTCATGTTAAGATGATACAATAACATATTTTTTTTATGTTTTGTTTGTGATCGGGGCCGGGTGTACTGCCCCTGCTATTCTTGTCCTCTAGGTAACCATCACGACATTCGGAAATCACCCATACCTCCCACATGGATGGTTAACAAGATCCGCATTTGTGGGATGGACGTAAGGGCAAGGGAGCATTCAAGATGGCGATTCCGATATGTGAGGAGAGAGAACCTGCAGATCGACGTATGAAGGGAGGAGAATCCATGAGTGGAACTTTCCGCGCATGCGCCTGCATGTACGTCTGGGTGCGAAAGTCCATGACGTTGAAAGGAAAGCGACAAGCGGAAGTATCGGGAGCACGAGTGAACTGCACGAGGAGGAAATTCAGCGTTACCTCATTTGTGATATCTGTAATTGTAATTATGTGCCCTATATATGTAGGACTTTTATTTATTTGCTTATATGATCAACTGATGAAGCTGCTTTTGCAGCGAAACACGTTTTGGTAAATATTTTGTTACTTTTTAAATTCAACAGGTTTTTATTGAGGGAGAATAAACAATACAGATAAGCGTAAATGCAATAGAGTCTCGTATCAGATATGGTGCGGATGTGAGACCCGTCATCAAAACATGTATAATTGCAAATGTTTCAAAACACTCCCTCAGTTGTTCTATAGTTTAAAGAGCAATACGTAGGTGAGACTACAACATCTAATGCTGAAATGTAAAGAACAGGAGAGAAGCGTCAAGAAAAAAAAAGAGAGAGAGAGAAAAAAAAAAAAGGGAGGGGGAAAAGAATAAAGAAACATCCGTTGTTTGATGTACTGTTGGTGGAGAGGGGAAAGCCCCACAGAAATGCCCCCAAGGGGCATTAAAGGGAAAAGAAGAGGGGGAGGGAGGAGGAGAGAAAGGAAGGGAGAGGGGGTAAAGCCGCAGGCCCAACCTCGCCAGACCTTCGTCTAACCTGAGAAGGCAATGCGAGCAGAGGCCGGAGAAGCAAACGCCGTCAGCCCTGGCGACCAGCCTCAAAGTGGGCCATTCTATCTAGAACCACTGCCGTCAGGCGTTCCATCGTAACCATGTGCCAAATTTTGGCTTCTATCAGCTGGCGCGGGGGAGGGGGGGCCCTTCCAGGTCTTAGCCAAGCAGATGCGTGGCGCAGCGCACACCCTGGAGACCAGAGAATGTTCGCTGTGTGCAAGGCGTGCCTCGGGGTGCGGGCGGTTAAGGAGTGCTGTCCAGGGGTCCGGACATAAATGTGTCCCTAGTGCCCTGCTCAAGTCACCAAACACCTCCGTCCAGATAGTCCTGACCATGCCACAGTCCCACCATGCATGCATATACGTCCCCTCTTCACCACATCCCCTGAAGCAAGTCGACGGCGTCCCCGGGTACATCTTTGCGAGGCGCCGCGGGTGGATATACCACCTTGCCATGACCTTGTAACAGTTCTCGCGAACCGCGGTACAGATTGTGACCCGGGAAGTCCTGTCAATAATGTCTGCCCACTCGTCGCCCTCCAGAAAGCTCCCTAGATCCTCTTCCCACCTCGCAACGTAAGGCACCTCCTGCGGAAAGGTCGCATCAAGGATGAGGGAGTAGAGCGAGGATATCAAGCCGCGCCCTCTATGCTTCCGACGACAGCAGGTCTCATAAAGGGTCAGTCTGCGGTCCGGCGTCTCTCTAAGGGTTCCCCTGACAAAATGTAGCAGTTGGAGGGCTCTGAATGTCTCCGAGGGGGGTAGCGCTTTCGACTCCCTTAGATAACCGAGGGTGACCGGGCGGCCCTGCAAAGTCAGATTGCGCAGTTCTGTGATGTCAGATCTGAGCGACCAATTGAACGCCCTAGGAGGGTTTCCCTCCGGGAACCTCGGGTTGTAGAATAAAGATTGGAGGCCCGTGCCCGGGGGGGGACAGACCATCTCCATCTCTATAGAGGTTCCATAAGCGCAGTGAATGCTGCAGCGTGGGGCTGTTGTGGAGTGTCCGGGGAGTGGCTTTAGGGGCCCATTGAAGCGTGCACAATAGCTGTGGTCCCCCCATATCTTGTTCTAGGGTAGTCCAGAGCGGGGCCCCGCTTCGTAGGTTAATCATAGAGAGCATCGCAAATTGGGCCGCTTTGTAGTAGGTGTAGAGGTGTTGGACTCCCATGCCTCCCCATCGTCTGGCTTGAAACATAAGGTTTTTAGGTAACCGGCCTCGACGACCTCCCCAAATGAAAGAGTGGATGGCCGACTGAAGAAAGGCAGGTTAGCCCTGCGAATAGGGATTGTCAGTGTTCTGAAAAGGTACAGCAGCTTCGGGAGCAGGGTCATCTTGACCGCATATATCCGGCCAAAGAGCGAAAGGTTCAAATGGGACCACGTTGACAGCAATGCGTGGAGGGTGGGAAGCAATACCCCGTAATTAGCTGTGTACAGCTGATCCCAAGTGGGAGTCAGCTGGGTCCCCAGGGAGCCCATAGATGAGCGGCACCATCGAAAAGGGAACCGATCTCTAATCACTGCCTTCTCCCCCTCCGTTAGGTTAAGGTCAAGCACCTCGCTCTTGTCTGCATTAAGTTTATAGCCCGAGACCCTACCGTAGTCCCTCAGGGCCCTCATCAGATTGGGGAGGGTGGTGATGGGCGAGGTCAGGGACAGGAGAACATCATCAGCAAAAAGAGACAGCTTGTATGGTTTTCCCCTTACTTCCACCCCCCGATCATCAGGGTGGTCCCTAATATACGCCGCCAGGGGTTCTATAGATAGGGCGAATAGGAGCGGCGACAGGGGGCAACCCTGTTGGGTCCCGTTTAAAATAAAGAAGGGGGCCGAGAGGAACCCTCTCGTGTCGACCTGCGCCCTGGGGCCTGCATATAAAGCCTGTATTGCCGTCAAAAGGTCTCCCTGTATTCCAAAGGAGGTCAATGTCGCCCATAAATAATTCCAGTCAACCCGGTCAAAGGCCTTTTCGGCGTCTAGAGAGAGGAGAAAAGTACTTCCGCCCGAGGTTTTAGCGACCTGGATCAGATTAAGGGCCCTTCTGATATTATCCGGGGCCTCTCTACCGGGGATAAAGCCCACCTGGTCAGGATGGATAACCTCGGCGATATAGCGACCAATTCTGTTAGCCAAAATTTTGGCGTAGATCTTCATGTCCACGTTTATCAGGGAGATGGGCCTATAACTGGGGCATACCGCTGGGTCCTTGCCTGGCTTGGGGATGACCACAATGCGGGCTAGGAGCATGTCAGAAGACGGGACCTCCTTTCCCTTCACGTAGGTGTTAAACAGTCTGGTCAAGGGCTGGAGCAGGGCCGGACTCAATCCCTTATAGTAGGGGACTGAGAAACCGTCTGGGCCCGGGGGTTTAATCACCTCTGCAACTTCCTCCGTTGAGATGGGGGCTGCCATATCCACGCGCTGTGGGTGGCTGAAGGAAGGCAAATTGGTGCGACTGAGAAATTCCCGGATAAGTTCCTCCCCTGCTGGACCCGGTGTCGCAGTAGTGCCGTTATAGAGGGACGCATAATAAGAGCAGAAGGCCCTTGAAATGTCCCGGGGGTTAGAGGTCATCTCGCCAGAGCTAAGGCGTACCACGCGCACTGTACGCTCCCGGGTCTGCTGCCTCAGCCGGCGGGCCAGAAGGGTGTCAGGTTTGTTGCTCTTCTCAAAGAACTTTCGACCCATCCACTGAAGAGCCGCCTGAACCTGACGGGACAACAACATGTTGAGACTCCCCCTGGCCTCCAGCAACTCCCTCAACAGAGTGGCGTCCCCAGTCCTTTTATGCTCACGCTCTAAGTCGCCCACCTTAGTTGTCAGTGACACCATCTCAGCCGCCCTTTCTCGCTTGCGGCGGGACGCTATAGCGATAAGTTTGCCGCGCATGAACGCCTTGTGCGCCTCCCACACTGTGGTAGTAGCCATGCCTGGGGTGAAGTTGCATTTGAAGAAGTCCGTCAGGTCAAATTCATGGTATCTTTCAAACCCGGGTCAAGTAAGAGGGAAGCATTAAAACGCCACACACTAGCCGAGCCCGATAACCCCCAACCCAATAGTGCTATCTCAACTGCAGCATGGTCAGACCACGAGATTTCGTGAATGGTGGAGGAAACGAGGGCCGTGATGTTGTCTCTACTGCAAAAAATATGGTCTAATCTGGAATACGAGTCATGGGGATTCGAATAAAAGGAATAGTCTCGGTCTCTAGGGTGGAGCAACCGCCAAGAATCATACAGATTGGCCGCCTGGGCTACGCCACGGAAGGTCTTGGAGCTACGGAGAGGAGCACGGTTAAGTGCTGTCTTACTGCGATCAAGGTAAGGATCCATGACCGCATTAAAATCTCCTCCCACAAAGACCCCCCTATTCGGTAGCTGCTCAAATCTATCCTCCAATGCCCTCCAAAAAGGGCCCCCAGGGGGGGAAGGGGCATAGACACTAACAAAGGTGACCGGCTTGCCTCCGATCGTCCCAGTCACCCGCAGGTATCTGCCATCCATAGCTGAGTCCTGATGGGTAAGATGGAAATGAAGACTTCCTCGCATCAGTATCGAGACTCCTGTCTTGCGGGAGCTTCCAGCGGAGTGATAATGCTCGGGGAAACCCTCCCTCCAATATCCCGGGACTCTGCCCCGCGTAAAGTGAGTCTCCTGCAGGAGGACCACATCTGCGCAAAGTTTCCGGTAATACCTGGTGGCCCCTCGCCTCTTGTTCGGGGACAGTAGACCCTTTACATTGTGCGAAATCACTTTGAGGCGGGCCCGTGCCTCGCCACCCCTCTCAGGCATGAGAGAGCAAGCAGATGGGAGTGATAGAAGGAGAGGTGAGAAAAGGAAGGGGGAAAAGAGATAAAACCGGAGATAAAAGAGTGGAGGGAAAGGAGAAGGGAGAAAGAGAGAAAGAAAAAGAAGAGGAGAGAAAAAGGGAAGAAGTAAAAAGAGACAAAGAGAGAAGGAAAAAAAAAGGGGGGGAAAGAAAGAGAGAGAAAAAAAATGGGGGGGATAGAAGACACCAAAAAAAAATGTGTCTCGTGGTGTGGATTGTACCGACCACTAGGTACGCACTCGGAGGCGAGAGCGACAACGAGGAGAAGGCCGCCATCCCATAGACTCCCATAAGGGGGGACCGTGACCTAAAATTCAGCATCGAAATCCCTGAGAGCCCACCCAGCCATCCCCCAAGCCAACAGGTGAGTCATTGTCCAGACACAGCTGGCCCATCAACCCCCCCCCTGCCCCAGAACAGCCGGGACCAGAAGCTGTAAAGGTCCCCGGGGGCCCGGAGCCTGGAGGCTTCTACCAGAGAGCAGCTATCCATCAACAGGACATCTTCCGTAGAACTGGGATCCAACTCGAAAGGGTCCGTCAGGTATACTCTCCCTCCGGGTATCTGGTGCTCTTCCCAGCTCTCTAGTCCGCATCGTGGAATCCCAAATTAGTACTCGGGGGGACCAAGTGAAGTCCAGTAGGTAAAGTCCCGTGGAGAGGATGTGAGATAAATCCCTCTCCTACTATGTAGGGGGACGGGGGGGAGATGGCCGCAGCGCCCTGGAGGCTAACGCACTGGTGAGTGTCTCCGATCCTGCCTCCGCAGCCCCCCCGGCCCCCCCCCCCCGGCCTCTCCCCGCACAAAGAGATCCGGGGGTTCCGGGATGCCCAGCGTCTCCAGGACAGTCGAGCTATCTGCTGGCGAGCGGAGAGACAAGAAAGTACCGTTGTGAGGAATGAGAAGGCGGAATGGAAACCCCCAGCGGTATCTGACGTCCCTCTGGCGGAGAAGATCCGTAAGGGGCTTGAGCGCCCGGCGTTTCTGAAGTGTGGATGGAGCCAGATCATTGTAGAAGTGAGGAGTGACGGCGTCGAGGGTCGGGGCAGCGTTGCGCACCGCCTGGAGTATAGCTTCTTTGGTAGTGTAATAGTGACATCTTAGTATCACGTCTCTAGGAGGATCCGTCTCTGAGGGTTTCGGGCGTAAGGCTCTGTGGGCCCGGTCAAGTAGCAGTTCCTCCTCTGGTGTCTCGGGCAGAAGCGCCTGGAAGTAGCGATGGAGGAAGTCCCGTAAATTCACCACCGTCTCGGGGATGTTACGGAGCCGAAGGTTGGAGCGGCGGGACCGATTATCCATATCCTCAACCGCCTCCTGTAGGAGTTCGTATTTGTTTTGAAGGTCCGCCAGATCCGCTCGCACCACAGTGTCCGCTGCCTGGGCCTCATCCGCTCGCTGCTCTAGGGCCGTCGTACGTGTCCCGAGGGTCCCCAGATCTGCTCTCAGACCATCAATTCCAGCCCTAAGGTCTGCTTGTAGGTCGTCTTTAACAGTCAGAAGGAGTTGACGCAGGTCTTGTATGTCCCGGCGCGTGCACGGTGCGTCTTGGGCCGCCGATTCCTCGGCGGGTGTCGCCATCTTTGGAGATGTAGAGGCCGCTGATCGAGCAGGGGTGAAACACCGAGAGATGTCCTTTTGACCCGGGTTACGTCCAGATTTAGTCCCGGGCATGACGGGGGGACTCGCGTAGAGAAGTCGTACTTCAGTAGGTCGCTTAGAAGGCTTCAAGGGAGTCTCTTGGGCTTGGCGCTACAGCTTCAGGCAGCCATGCGTCCTGCCCAGCAGGGCACAGTCCCTTATCAAAAGTTGCGTTATAGAATTGCGCCCATGCAGTAGTGGGCTCCGCAGGGACCGTCCAAAAAAAAAATATATATATATTTTTCTTTTTATCTTCTTTTTCCCCTTTTCTTCCTTATCCTTTCTCTTTCTTTCCCCCCCCCTTTTCCCCCCTTCCTCTCCTCCCCCCTTCCCCTTTCTTTTCCTTTTGTCGCAACCCAGACCGTGTATAAAGTTCCAGTGGTCCTCGTGATGTCAAGCGAGGGGGAGAAAAAAAAAAACAGGGCCCCAAGGAGCACTCTCAGTGTGGCTCCGAGTCCCAGGCAAAAAAATTTATAACGGGAGGACGATCAGTGCCAGTCTCCCAGAAAAATTATAGTAGGGAAAAAAAAAGGGGAACCTCTTGTGATTGTAATTTAAATTGTCCTTCTCCTTGTTTCCCCCGTTCTTCTCCTGCCCCACCCTGGGGAGGTATGCCGCCGTTCCCAGTCAGGAGAAGGTGGGTTGCGGTGAGGGACCGAGTCTCCGAACAGAGGTCTCCGAGCAGTGGACGGTGTCCTCCACCGTTCTCCTGGGAGGGGCTCGTCTGGCCTGATGGTCTCGCCTATTAGGATGATCTCCCGGCGTCAGAACAAAGGGGGAGCAGGGCCAGAAGCTGCCGTCGGTGTCTGTCTGCCCTGTGAGGACTGCGCACCTCCGGGAAGGCCGCACCACGTGTCTCCGGCCCTCACTGTTGCGTGGCACGGTGTCACGGGAGGTGGAGGGCTATGCCAGGTCCGGGCGAGTCTCGGGCGGCCCCACGTTGGTAGGCTGACAGTGGAGCCTCAAGGTGGTTCCCGCCCGTCGTGGGCGGCTCCCTCTCGGCTCCGTCGGGTAGGTCGTGGGCAGGAAACGGGAGTTCAGCCTCCCCCGGGGGGTATCTCACTTGACTGGGAGTAGAAGTCTAGCCGCTTCCCAGGCCAGGCAGCAGGGTAAGGAGGGAGAGCTCGGATCCTGTCTCCTCCGTTGTCCGGTGTAGAGAGGCGAGGAAGGGGAACAGATCGTCCTCTCTGGGATCCCAGCCGGCAGCAGGCTGCGAGTTCTATCCCCACCCGAGGCTCCCACAATGGCCACCGCCTCCAGGCCTCAAAACGGGTCGGGTAGCAGCTCCACAGGGCGTCCGAGCAGAGGGAGACGACCCAGATCGGGCTCCACGGATCTACAACCGTCTGGGTGAGCGAGGGAATCCGTTGGGGAGAGCAATAGGCTCCAAACGCTGCGAATCTCACTCGGTTTACACGGAGCTCTCAAGGTATGCAGCCATTAACCTCGCCGTCCAGCTCCGCCCCCCATTTTGTTACTTTTTAAACCTTTTTTAATAAATATTCATTCTCGTTTACTGGAGAGAGAAGGATTTTTTTGCCTTACCCAAAGGGGATTGGTGTAACCCATTTACACCCAAGCGCAACTACAGAGCCAGTGGATTCAACACAGGCTCTTTATCACGTGAGTTCATTTTATTGTGGGCTAAAATATATTGTCTAGCCAAACAATATCACGCTATGGTCCATATTTGTGTTCCCTCTCTATGGTTGGTGTGATCCATCTTTAAGAACGTATGAAAACGGGACGGGGTCATCCCTGAAGGGACCCACTGCACTAATACTGAGCCTTGAATATATAGGCTCTACTCCATGTGAGTGAGCCATCGTCACAAATGTCAAAATCGTAAAAAATATTTGTAAAGGCATACTGCGCAATGTGTGTGTTTTCTCCTGTTTTTTTACATGTGCCAAAGAACGTCAGCATAATGAACAAACGTACATTTGGTTACTACGTCTAATGCTTCAGATATACACGGTATATATATACTGGGTGTGTTAATTGTGTTTTCTACCTCTTATGGTTTGGGGGATTCGTTCAGGTGCTTTTCTCATCTTTTTGTGCTATAGGCAGGGCCGCCATCAGGGGGGTACAGGTATTACTGGTGTATGGGGCCCGGTGCCTCCAGGAGGCCCTGAAGGGTCACTGCCAAACTTGGCTATGCCTAGTTGCCATGGGGACCCTGAAGCTGCTGATCTCCAGTTATAGACTGACTAGAAATATGGGCACTGAGGGCCCGGGCCGGCAGCACAGCGTGCCCCCCAGGTTCAGGGCTCTCCACGTGCCTTTGTAACTAGTTACACGTGGCATCACTAGGCGCCGCTAGCAGGAAGCTGGCCGTGGCCCCGCCCCCAAATGCCAGACTCGCAGGGGCCCTGCTGGAACCAGAGAGCTGATGCAGAGATGTGAGCCTGGGCCCAGCATGGAGCTCTCCTTCCCCTGTCAAAGGCAGACCCAGAGGCAGCAGAGAGGATTCCACTCACCATTGTAAGTATTTGCTCTCTTGGAGGCTGCCCTGGGTCTCCTCCTGCAGATAGCTGCAGATTATACCGGAGGGGAGGGAGAGAGAGATAGAAAAAAAAAATGGCCCTGCACTGACATGCGCTGCCCACAAGAAGCTGATGAGAACTTCAGGGTAAAGAAGGCCTTCCAAATGTATGTACAGCCTGTGTGTGTGTGTATATGTGCAGCCTGTGTGTATGTGCCGCCTGTGTGTGTGTGTTGTATGTGCAGCCTGTGTGTGTGTGTCTGTGCAGCCTGTGTGTGTGTAGCCTGTGTGTGTGTGTGTGTGTCTGTGCAGCTTGTGTGTGTGTGTGTAGCCTGTGTGTGTGTGTGCAGCCTGTGTGTGTGTATGTGCAGCCTGTGTGGGTGTGCAGCCTGTGTGGTGTATGTGCAGCCTGTGTGGTGTATGCGCAGCCTGTGTGGTGTATGCGCAGCCTGTGTGTGCAGCTTGTGTGTGTGTGCAGCCGGTATGTGCAGACTGTGCGTGTGTGTGGTGTATGTGCAGTGTGTGTGTGTTGTGTGTTGTGTGTGCAGCCTGTGTGTGTTGTGTGTGAAGCCTGTGATGTATGTGTAGCCTGCATGACTGGTGTGATTGTGGGCGGCATATATGGTGTGTGTGTGCCGTATGCTGCATGTATGGGGTGTGTGTGTGCTTTGCGGCATGGGTGTGTGGGGTGTGTGTGTGGCATATATGGGGTGTGTGTTTACAGCATATACGGGGTGTGGATCACATGGTCTCCATGTGTTTGTGTCTGAGCAATATTATAGTTTTAAATACAAAAATAAACCGTCTGCAGTGGGGCCCGTTCAAAGCTTCAGTAAGGGGCCCCAAGATTTCTGATGGCAGCCCTGGCTATAGGCATTTGTTGGGCTATAGTTTAACTTGAAGCCACAGTTGCCGACTTTTCTCCCAGCAGTTACGCATATGGGAAGCAAAGTGAATTTGGAGAATCTCCTCACACCATGGACAATTCTTGCCATGACCAATAGAGAATCTTTGCCATCGTTTGTAAAATGTGAACTTCTCTTAGAAAGTCCATTTTAAGTACTGATTCCAAAAATCACATCTGAGTATAATGTTTGGTTTGAGTTTGAAATAGCAGCAATGATTAAATCATAAAAAATAAATTGAAAACAAAACTTTTTTTGCCAAAGCAGAAGATATTTTTTAAACTAAAAAACACGCATCCTCAAAAAAATGTTAAAAGAAAATGCACATGCAAGCGATTATTGAAAAATCTTAAAAAATATAATTTTGTGTCCATGTACAATGAGATGAACATTCATAAATCAAAATCAATGTGACCACACAGAAGTCTCTCAAATGGGAACTGCCAAGGATTACCTGTGAGCGAGTTGGTATAAATGTAATCACCCCCTGCAGCTACTGTGAAGCGAAATGAACAGGTTTCAATACTGATTACCTTTTTAAATATATTAAAGTTTTAAATTATGTTTCACTTTACTTTTTTTGCATATGTTGAATAAATTATAATTATTAATTTTTTTATTTCAAATAATAATACGACAATTAGAACATTTCTGTTGGAGTGCACCTGTCACTGCTGACATAAAGGCAGATTCAAGAAACAACCTATATTCTAAAATAAACATCTTTTTTATTATTATATTTACATCTGGAACAAATGCATGATTGCTGATGCAACTTTAATTTAAATCCAGAACAGGATACATTACAGTGTTTGCACAACCAGCAGTTATGGGAAGACGAAGCCTGTCACAATGACCTCGCGTATCATATATGAAATTCGACAGCAGCTGTTTCTGAAAATTCTAGTGTAAGCAAAAACACATATTTTAATAGCTTTGCAAATGTGTATACAAGAGAAAGTGTGATTTTAAATCCATTTTGGGCTGGCATGAAATTAAGCTAAACACACGTGTATTTATTTGTTTCCTTCCTCACCCCAGCCACGCTCTCATGGAATAACAATATAAACCCACCAGTCTCTCTCATGACTGAGCAGCAGCATGAGCATATGTGGATTGCTTAGAAAGCAGCTTTTGGTTTCATTAGGTAGGAATCACCTACTAGAGGTGCCATGACGTGGCAGGTGAGCTTAAAATTGAATGGCCATTCAAGTAAACAAAACCTCTGTGTTTTGTTTCACATGGAGTTATAGGGATAAGGGCAGATGACATCCTTTTTTCTTGTTATGTTTTATACATTTTACTGGGCTGGATACTTCTGGTAGTTGTAGCCACCCTGGTAAGGATCAGGCGCGATGCTGCTTTCTCTGTATGTATGCATATTTTGTCGTATTTCCAGTCAGGTCATCCTTGCAGCTGTCCCATTCCGTGTTTTTATTTTTAATCCCAAAGTTTGGTGGGTTTTCATTTATACCCTCCCGTCTCTTCTGGTAGTTGCAGCCTCCCTGCTAGGGATCAGGCGCAACGCTGTTTTTTCTGTATGTAGGAAGATTACCACTTGACCCCTGGTCCTGATATCCTTAATCTCTAAATTTATTCCACTTTTTTATTTTACAAAATATTCATTAGCATTCTTTCTTTAATTGTCATATACCTTTAAATATTTACAAGCAATATTACATTAAATTATTAATAAAAGTGGAATGGGTGTTTAAGGCCATAGCAAAAATGTAGAGAGAAAGATAAAGATAACGGTGCAAACCGAATGTACATTCCCTTCAGATATATATATCTAAACCGAAAACAATTGATCCTCGGAAGCGGAGATTAAGTAATCAGATTGGTGCTGCAGGGCAGAGTGAAAGAATAGTTTGCAATTATTTTCCTCCATATGGTATATCCGGACTACAATCATCCAGAAAAAGATCCAGTATGAAATATGTAACTAGGATAATAACAGGATTAACTATGGTGCTTTACCACCACACAAAAATAACCTCAAAGAAAAACCAGTACCAACTTGTTTCCTTGATGTACCATACAATGAATCACTGCAAAGGCACGATGAGGGTTAAATCCAATTGATCTTTCACGTTTTTTAAAAAAAATGTTTTTATTAAAGATAGAGAAGAACATTCCAAAAACAAGTGCAAACAAATACCCCGTCACAGTTGAGGCACCACTCCCATTCCATTTTATATTTCATCCCAAACAAACCCACCCACCCAACAGAAACATAAGGATGAAGAGGAAGAGAGTGAGAAACCCACCCAAAAAACAAACCATGTCGGACCGGGGAGCTCAAAGTACCACCCCCAGCACTGTCCCCCTTGTATTGACTCCTCATAAGAAATTCATGTGCCACAGATCTTAGAAAAGGTAGAAACTGTATCACGTAGAACTGCAGTGAGGTGATCTAAGAACTGTACTTCCCGGAAGTGGGCAAGTACCATAGACTAAGGAGGTGTGACCGGGTGTAGCCATCTATGACCCAACACCAGCCTGACCGCCAGAGCCAATTTCGTAAAGAGCTTCCATTCAGGGGTTGAGAACCCTTCTAAAGGCTTAGCAAATAGGCCCATGGATCGCTCATGAAGGTCTGAGAAAACACTTTTTTTTCAAACGGTCGATGTACACAGGTCCAGAACACTTCCACCTTAGGACATAGCCACCACTTGAGAATAAAATCGTCCCAATCCCCGCACCCTGTCAGCAGATATCCGTCACAGAATTCCTCATTCAAAATAATTTTTTGTAGACTTTTCCTGGTATTGGACACAAGACGAAACCTTAAGTGTTGCTTCCCAAATGTCACCCCAATCCTTGGCATTCAATTCCTCATGTAAATAATATTCCCAAGCTTTTATATAGGCCAAGGACTTCCAGTCTATCCTGGCAGTAATGTGAGAGTGAAGGTGCAAAATAAATCCCGCAGGGTATGTAAGAGTCCATGAAGCATAATTTCATGAAAAAAGGTCATTGAGGAAGTAGGGCCTTCAAAACATTGGGTGCTTCTGCATAGCTGCTGTAGATATCTAAAATAATCCGTCGTAAGCAAGGAACAGTTTGCTTTTAAGGAATCATAAGACAGAAGGGTGCCATCTTCTAACAGATGTATAAGTCGAGATATCCCTCTTGTAGCATATAGATGGAAGATGTGGGGATCCATGCCCAGGGGGGCAGGGTTGAGATATAATGGAAGTAGTGGGGAAGAGAGTGCCTACAGTTTGCAGCGGTCATCTTCCATGGTTTGACTTTATTTCACTACCAAAATATTTTCGATACAATCCTAACAATTAATTGATACATTGGAAATGGCCAATTAACACACCACGGCTTCTCAGCATTAGAAATGAGAGATTCAATAAGAATTGGAGTAGTGCAGTTTCATCTGAAACTAATTGCATGCAAAACGGAATAGTATATAACAAATCAATTCAGATTGATTCATTATAATAAATTTGTTTCGCCATGACGTTTCACACAGTTGGAAAGATTGACAGTAGCCTGAACCAATCACTGCATTCCTTGTTTTGAAAAAGATAACAGTGCTTGGCCAATCACCGTTCCGCATTTGTCTTCAGTCTGCGACCAATCAGATCATGTTTTAACTCTTGATTGACTTGCTTTACAGACAGGCGGGTTTAAATTCCACTGGCATAACGGTTTCCTGTTGCTTTGGCTAGTGTTTAAGCAGAGAGACCTAGAGCAATTTGTGTTTTCTTCTGGGTGATAACTAACTGCCATTGTTGAGTGCATTACCCTTGCTGTCTGGTGTCGAAACGGATAGAGGTGTGAATTTGTTTCGTAATGAATCGAGATTCGTTATGAAATTTGTTAATTTGTATTTCGGAAGAACATCCGAAATGATGAATTGATTTCATCCGAATTGAAACAAAAAAGTATAAAATTAATTTGATTCATTATACTATTTCACGAGTGAACAATTGATTTAAATGATTCCTGAGCAGGATTTTATTTATCTGGGTTTTATTTAGTAATCCGAAATTCGAATCCATATCAAATATCGAATGGATCCCAACTTGCATTACATACAAGTCAGTACTAAAGCAAACTACATTATGAAATTAATCTGATTTGTTTGACTGTTTCACAAAGGACCCGGTCCCTGTAAATTGGCCTGTGGTGCCGAATCTGTTGTCAGCACCAAAGGCCAATGGACAGCTCAATATTTAACCCTAGCTTGCCTTTTAACAGCAAAATTTGATTCATTGGGGCTTTATTTAGTGATCCAAAATTTGAATCGATATCAAATATTGAATCGATCCCAAACTACAATGTTTTGTTTCAGCGATCCGAGATACCAAATGAAAGCAAAATAACGAAACAAAATTAATCAAAATGTAACAAAATTATGAAACAAAATTCAGAAAACTAAATTATTTTTAAAAAAAACAAAATTTTCAGCCAAGTACATCTCTAGAAACTGATCTCATCTGTCAGCGGCACCTAGCTCCAGGGGTTAAAAAAATCTCCAATTGTTTAATTATATATATATTTTTAAATCTCTCTTTTCTGTTGCAGTGCAGTGCCCACACTTTGTGTGGTATCACTGCCCGTTTGTATTGTGTCCTGTGCACAATCAGGTAATTTTTTAAAAACAAATTGTTTAATTTAAGAGTAAAATCTAAATTTATTTAACAGATTTAAGAAATCTTGTTATGGTAAGGTGGGCTGGTGGGGCAATCAGCTCTGTCAGCCATCTAGGGCAGTGGTTCTCAAACCTGTCCTCAGGACCCCCAACCAGGCCAGATTTTGCAGATAACCTTGGGGAAATACAGACTGAATCCTGCAATCACTGAGCAGCAAATCACATCACCTGTGCTGTGCTTCAGATATCTGGAAAACCTGGCCTGTTAGGGGGTCCTGGAGAGAGGTTTGAGAAACACTGATATAGGGTAGACTGCAGCCCTAGTTTAAATTAGATTTAGGTATTGTTGTGAGGGGGGGGGGTTCTGATAGATTAGGGAAATATAGTAGTTAGAAAGAACCCTTCTTTTTAAAAGTTTACACCCCAAATCTATTTTTTATCTTAAAAGAAATTGCTGTTTTTGTATGTGTTAGTGTGTTAATTACAAAGAGTTCTAGTACATAATATCTGTATTTTTTTGTAAATAACAATTATAAACCAAACAAAAGTAAGGGTTAAAATTGTAATTTGTAAAAACTGCAGGAGGTTTTAAGCTGGCCTTCCTGCCTGGCTTCTAGGCTATGTTAGGCAATATAGGACATATTATAATTTGAGTTTGTTTAACAGACCCACTACAAATTACTGCATAATCTATTATTAGTGACCCATCTGCTAAATAGTTTCTTTTATTAAACTGTAATTTCTTGTTATTTTAAAATATATTTGTAGACTAGCCTTGAAGCTAGTAGGAATTTGTCATAAGTTAAATATATATATTAACAGCCAAAAATCTGCATTTTTCTTAATTTTTATAGCACTGTATATTAAATAAAAGTGTGATCTAGGTGCAAAGCTGTGTTTGTAATATTAATTTTTAATTAGTTGGTTAGATTAGCAGCTACACCTCCTAATTAGTGATTTTATGTAATTGTAACCTATAAAATTTGCATCCTAGGAGTGTGAAGATGTGTGCCCTGTTCACACTGTGCGATTTATCGCGCGGATTTTGCCGCGACGTCGCGCTGTGTAGCTTCTCCAATGCATTTCAATGGAGCTGTAAACATCTTGCAGCGCAATGTCGCGCGACGTCGCATGTCGCAGAAGCATGTCGCTGGTACATGACCCTTTTTTTTGCGATTTGCTATCTGCGATTTTGCGATTTGTATTGGACGGTGAAGGAGAAATCCGCAGGGGAATGTGTTGGCACTTTATAAATATTTATTGGCGCTTTATAAATGTGTTGGCGCTTTATAAATATTTAAGGCTGATGCTTATGCAGTCGATGATATCTTGTTTTCATCGGCCGTTCCAGGGTGAACCCCCTAAAACTACATGTACTGTAGTTAGTATTTTACCAGGAACGAAACATAGAGATTTCTCTTTTTCAAGTATATCCTGGGTGGCGAGTATGTACCGTTTGGTGTCTTGCCCAATAACACTTACTGGAGAGATGCTCTTGCTGAACCTGTGTCTCCATGGTTATAGAGCAGTGGTGTTACCTATACTCCACCCAGCCGGTAGTCGCAGTAGTACTGTCACATTCACTCTTGCCACTACCAGCACTGTGGTCATGACCCCATCTGTGTTCTGTTGGGGTGGCAGGCAAGTTCCAGTGCAGGCTGTGATGATTAAGAGTAGTACAGTAGCAGATGTTCCATATAGGCAGCTAAAGAGGGATATTTATGAATTAGAGCAGGAAATCGGCCGCTATGCTCGCAGTCGCAGCAGTATTTGTATGGAGCAGGAAGCAGGAGATAATGTTGAGACTCATAGTCAGTCTACCAGTAGCCATGAGGAAGAGGGGTGTGCTACAGTTTCGCCAATCGCAGGCATTCTGTTGGGGACATTTCTCTGACTCACAACATAGCAGCTGTAGCAATTTGCCTAGATCGTGTGGAGCTAGACTACGATTCTGAGCTGGAGTTTAAGGATTTTGCTGTTGAAAAGAGTTCCAGGCAATATTCTCAACAATCGCAGCAGGTTGTAATACTTTCCTCTTCTAAAAGGTCACCATCACCAGTGCCATTGTCATCTTCTGATCTACTGGTAGAAAAGTCTCCCCTCATTGCACCTGCGATCTCAGGGAATACAGGCAGGCAGGCCAACATTGTGTGACAACTAGTTCCACTCAGTCCTAAAAAAAGAGGTGGTAGAATTTTCCGGAGTTGCTGCTTGCCTCCACGTGTGACCAAGGGTAAAGGGCAAGGTAGCACTTTGTCATTATTCCCTCACCTTTTCCCTCAACATTTGGAGAGACCCTGCGGAGCTGCTGTCCTTGCTGCTTAACAGCTTTCAGCACCATAGACAGCTCCCGCCAAACAAAGCCAGACTGAAGGAAAGAAAAAAAATGCTGCATTCAGCAAAGAAAGTCTTGTTGTTTTAAAATAATTAGGAATCCAAAAATTTCACCAAAAAAATTATTTTATTACTGGCTGCTATTTTTATTGTAGTACTGGCTGTATTTTATTTTGAGTATCTTCAATGTCTTCCTGGCTGATATTTTATTTTTGGTATTTTCATTGTAGTACTAATGCTGCTGTTCTTGGTGCTGAAATATACTTCAACACCAAGGATAGGGGGATTACGTATCTTTTTTATTTTTTACCCTACTCTAAGTAATTAAATTAAACTATTTCACATTCCGAAATAACTAACTAAAACGTAATACGAATCAATCCAAAATCCAAATTATACTAATCTCCCAAAATACGAAATAACTAATAAAAACGAAACACGAATGGATCCGAAATACGAATTACCAATCATCTGAAATAACGAATCAATGCGAATCATGGTAAAAGAATGAACACACGGAAACAAATTGAAAAATGAAACAAATCGATCCGAAACAAAACACATTTTTTCATTGTGCACATGTCTAATTCCTAATGCTAGTTTCTAACCCTAACCAACCCTAGCTTCTAACCCTAATTTCTAAACTGAATCTAACCCTAATTTCTAACCCTAGCGTTTAATCGTAATTCCTAACTCCAATTTCTAGGCCTAATTTCTAAACCTAAATTTGAACCCTAATATAACCCTAGCTTTTAACCCTAATTTCTAACCCTAGCTTGTAACCATAATCTAACATTCATTTCAAACTCTTACTTTTAACCCTCATTTCTAACCCTAATCTAACACTAATCGAGCAGCATTTATTGATTCCTATAGCGTCCTAATCGATCTAAATCAATACGAAATTATGAAACGAATCGATAGTTCAACGAATTTTGTCCAAAACAAAACAATTTTTTTTTTTAGCCATACACACTTCTAGTATAGGAGTATTTAATTTACAGTAAGTAGGCACAACCCTCAAGCCAGAAGCTTAGTGGTAATAGCTACAGTAGCCTTCACACTAACAATTGAAGCTGTTTAATCTATCTGCTTAATCCTTTCCCACCACGGGGCGTACTATGCCATCCACATGGCGAGTGGGCATTAACGCTCGGTGGTAAGGGGTTAAGGGTTAGGTTGTAATGGGGGACCCTAGCTTTCCCATATCTCCTAGTGCGCTCTGTCACTTAAATCATGCCAAATAAAAAGGAACAAACAGTTATGCATATATATCGATGGCTTTAACTCCGTTTATAAAACTGTGAAAGGAACTGTCAGCAAGCCGTTTACACTTTGTATCCTGTAAACTGCTGGGGGGGTTAGATCATTCTCAATTGCCACGTGGGGAAATAGTTCACCATAGGTGACTATATGTTTATTTTTACTTATACTTCTATACATCTATATTTTCCATACTTCATTTATAAAAAGCATTGTTAAAAATGTTGTTAATTTCCTACCTGAAGTACCCTTTAAATACGTTGTGAATGCGCACAGAAAGCCTTTCCGTAAAGCACTACACTGTTTACAAAATAATTAGACCATGACGGAACTTGCTGCCAAACCACCGAGGAACAGATGTTGGTTTTTTTTTTTTTTGCTTTATCTTGTTGTTTAGACCAACAATCATTAAACATTTGGGTCAGGTTTCCAGATTTATTTGTGTGACTTCTGTTGAGCTAAAAAATCACACTTTGTAACCTTGGACTGTAACCTGGTTAATTGGAATCCACTTACAGGGCTGTGCTTCCTGTCATAATTAACCAGAAGGTGGATGGTTTAATCTAATTTCACTTAAGTGCCCTTGACATACGTCATGCCGCAAAAGGCATAATTAAGATTCAAAATGGATTTGCTCTAGGTTACTCAGGAGGTAAAAAAGCTTCAGTTTGTAAAATAATGCAAGGATTGTGGGGAACGATGGAAAAAAAAATGAAAGGAAGAAACTCTGCTGTGTAACAGATCTTGCTTTAGGATATGTTCTTAATTGATGACTTCCTCACACGATTATGAATAATGCAGGTGGGAACTAGTCACGGCATGAAGAATCGCCTCAGTATGACTATTTATTTATTTATTTCAGAGACACCCTTACAACAAATGCATGATCTCTCTTTATTTATTTCCGAACTACTTTTGGAAAAATCTGCTTTCTTTTTTATTTAATTTATGATGGATTCGTGTTTGGTTTTAAGTCGCTCAGAACTAATGTACATGAACTACGTTGCATGAGTTTAACCCCTTCACTGTCAGCTGTCAGGAGCCAGTGTTTTTTTGGAAAATCATTTTAATTAATTATACAGTAAGAAATATTTGGAAATATTCCCAATGTATTTCTTACTGTTAGAATCTAATTGGCAGGCAGATACTCCCATCTGCTGGCCAAAAGGAGTTATCGCTTTTTAGGGTTCTGTGCATGATCAGCTGGGGAAAAGTCAGATAGAGAAAATCTCTAGCTGGTTTTAAGCAGTATTCGCACCTCAAGCATCATGCACACGGGGCTAAAACCTTTGGGGCACTTTCTAGACCCCAAATGCAAATGATATTCATTTGCAACAAAAAAATAAAATTTGCAATGACAGGGCATAGCTCCAGATCGTGTTAGCACAATCTCAGGCTACGTGTCTTTTACTGCTGATCATATATACACAGTCACGGTAGTGAAGTGGTTAACTGCCACATTGATATGATTGTTTATTTTCTAGGACATTGCACTAGGTTCCCGGTATTTAGTTAGATGACAACTCCAATAACTCTATGTACAAGAGCAGAGCATGTTTAGAATAGCATCCAACATCTGTCATCTTTCTGGTGGCACTGCTAATCTGTTTTGCTCTTGATAATTTATTTTGGTAGCCGTGTACATGATTATTTTAGTGACACCATAACATGCATGCATTTAGTGCTGCATATATAAATTGTATTCATATGCTAAGAAAAGCGATCCGTCCTTCTTGCTCAATTCTGATGATGTCATCTGAATAATGTTTCAGAACAGTCATTGACCTATTGGCGTGTTTGACTAGGAAGTGGATACTGTAACCAGTTCCAGTATATCAAGTGTATAGATAACATAATATGTCAGTATCACATACACACATGTATATATGCCCATTGAAATTGATTACATATATATAGATTCAAAGATTTTAAAAACATCTGACTTAGTAAGAATCAACGGGGATTTGGTTACAAACTATGATCATACATTGTATAAGGCTGCCACAACGACAATGGACTTCATAGCGGCAGGTCCTATTCTTCCTAACCTAATGACTGCTCTTATGAGATTAACCCATATACTTAGGACATGCATTCTCCTGAAGCACTCTGCAGGTCTAGGTTTAAATACGTCCCGCAATGAGGCACCTGTGACAGCAAGAAGTGCACAACCAAGCAGGTGGCAGAACCTCATCTGTGACATCTTGCTGTCACCAAAAGAAAAAAAGATGCTACTTCACATCTCTAGCTCAGTCTACTGTGTGTGCGCAACCTGTCAGAAACGGGATTGAGTGTGTGCCTACCTGGTATTATAAAATGAAACAGGGGTATCAAATTGAAATGGCGATGCCAAAATGAATCTTTGCCTGTGTGCCCAAAAATCATTACACCAGTCATACTACGTGGCCCATAGCCAGTCCATCCTCCAGCCATCCATTGAACTGAACTCAACACTCATCCTATACTGTATATATATGTATATATCATCAACCTTGTTGCTTCCACCTGCGTATAACATAGACATATTCATGAAAAAGTACACACAAGGACATGACCCTCTGAATGAATAAATGTGGATATGCATTGCAAAGACAACATTTCAGTGTGCACCGGACTTTTCTCAAGACATAATTACACCTGTGCCTCATGTCTGGTTCTGGCATAAAGTGCAAATGTAGTATTATTTTGTTTCCAAATGGCAAAACTGGTATGAATAGCACTTTAGAGCATTTTCCTAGTTTTAAATAATTTCTACTCCATAATCACAACTTTGTCTCTTCTTTTTGGGTGTCAGTAATGTTTTTGGTTGCCAGGACAATAATTAGCCAATTATTCTTCAGCTCCCACTACTATTGATTGTCCTATGCAAAGTATAGAATACCTAAACGTTCAGCAAGCAGGACAAATCAGGTCCCAAATAAGCTTACAAACTGACCGTAGTACACAAGATATTAATGTTTGTGATATAGTAGGCTTACTGTATTATTATAGTCAGGATGCCTAGTATTACCGGTCTGTCACCCAATGAGGTATTTTACTATACATTTTATATGCTAATTATTTGGTTGGATAGATAGAACAATAATATCTTACGTACATGTTTTTTAAGTAACTGGAAATTAATTATTTATACATTGATTTTTTTAATCAAAGTAATTACATTCTACTTTGTAAATGTGGAATAGCTGTACACCTTTCAGAAAAGTGCTGTGCAAGCTTATGGGTATCATATGTGTACATCACATTAAACAGAGCTCTGACTGTAGAGCTATTATTAAGATATTTGTCCAGATCCACCATCTGAGCACTTTTAATGCTAAACATGAAGTGATATACCATTTATTATGAATATAGAAACTCTACTACTGTTTTAGTAGTTAGTTACTTTACATTTATATTCTAGTATGTCTGCTACTTTTATTCAAAGTCCATATCATGTACATTAGCACAAGTAACAAGAATATAATTATGAATATATATATTATTTATATAACATTCTATTCATTTTTTTCAGCATTACTCACATTAACATGATAACGTCGAACATTTACCGTGACCACAAGCAAATGGTTAAGTTTCCTTCTTAACTCCAGAATAAACATAAAGCTATTTGCTGATTTTATATTTGTTAAGCAAGCAATATAGTCCCTGTCATTCCATGTCATAATAAATCATTTATTTGTTATTCTAAGGCAACTGTCATCCAGTGAGTTTTCATCTATGGATTTTTCTACCACCTGTCCATTACTAATCCTACCCCAGAGAGTAGAACATTTGCAGTACTGTGCCGAAGAGCTACAATGCAGGATTCTTCATGATGTGAAATTAGGGTAGTGTTATTTGTGAATTCGACGAGTGATTATTCTTTCATTGTGTTTGATCAATTAGAAATGTATCTTGGTTACCATAGACTATATACTTAACCTACATGGTTGGACCATTATAATGTGTCAATGTGTATAAAGTCCTTTTTATATAGGTAGACAATGTTAAAATACTATACATTCCGTGAGACTGTAACTGTTAAAAGCTCATTCACTTTTGGCATGTTCATTACATTTACACAATTATACACAATTATGGACCATACTTGAAAACGAGAGAAATCTCTATATGTATCCTTCCTGGAAAAATACTTTATAAATAAATAAATACGCTGACCCATTAATAAACCCACCCATTGCCTGCTCTGAACCATAATTTGCCCGACTCTATACTTGAATGCAGTACACTCGACAATTGTGTCATTTTGATAATCTGGAGAGCCTGACTAATGATCTGACTTGCAGAGCCAAGTTTAGAAAACTCACCAAGCTTCCAGACATCAATGACACAAAATCCTTTAAATATTTCCTAAACAAAATATGTTTGATGATCTTTGCTAGCCAATATTCTTGATAAGAACCACTCTCTAAGAAAAAACCCATCAAGAGAAAAAATAGCCTAATAAATTTGTTTAAGATACAAGGGAATAAGGTAAGTGGGTCTAAATATTTATTCTGTGTTATATCAGTAAATAAATTACTTTATTACTTTTTGGAGCCCTTTTGGAGCTGTAGGGCGGAATATCAGTTTTAGGGATTTTCAGAAGATGTACCAGAAGCCAACAACTTCAGGATGCAATACAAGGAGCCCATGGCTGCTGACTGTGTGAGTGCCCATTAGTTCAGTTGCCCTTGTTTTTGGAGTTTCTGATCTGACCCTAAATATTGAGGAACCACATACAAGTAAATTCATTAACCCCTTCACTACCGAGCGATTTTTGTTGACTTATTTATCATAACATTTATTTGAAACACGTGAAGTTAACAATTAAATATAGGGCAGAATAGATGATTCGCACAAAAAATTATTATTCTAATATAGTCAAAAATATTAAAATAATGTTAATTTGCAAATTTTTAATATATTTGCTTATCCTTCACAGAAAAATTGTTGAAATGTAAGATTCTGAGCCCTAGATGGTGTCCCTTATCTTACACGATTTCAAACGGGGTCTGCATTGTCAGCATACAGGCAGAAACAATCTTTGTGTTAGATACAGTAACTATGATAGAGATAAATAATAATAATAAGAGTGGCAAGATCTCCTGCTTATGGGGATTTGTAGTTATCATAATGAGATTATTAGCAATACAGTTTCAACAAAAAATACCAATAGAATTTAAAAATAATATTTGTATGTGACATTTATTTATTTTATAAAGGATTTTACCAGGAAGGATACATTGAGATTTCTCTCGTTTTCAAGTATGTCCTGTGTTCAAGAACATTGAATTGTTACAGTGTTACAGAAATACAAAAGTAACAAAATGCAAAATATTAAAAAGAAATTGCACAAATATACAGATTAACAGAAAATAAATATATTCACTATGTTACATGTTTACAGGTGCATACTGTACTGAGGTATGTTAATAGGGAGCTTTTAAGTGACTTTAGACTGGGGGAAGATTTGATGGCGTCTGGGAGGTTATTCCATAATTGTGGTGCTCGGTAGGAAAAGGAGGATCAAGCCACTGTTTTTTTGTATTGTGGTATTGCAAGTAAGTTGCAGGTCTTGGATCTGAGGTTATAGGATGCGGGAACTCCTGGTGGAAGCAGCCTATTCAAGTAGGGTGGTAGCTTCCCAGAAAAGCTCTTAAACACCAGGTTGGAAAGGTGAAGAGTGCGTCTAGATTCCAGTGACGGCCAATTTAGCTCTTTTAACATGTCACAATGATGGGTCATGTAGTTACACTGTAGCACAAAGCGGCAGAATGAGTTATACAATGTAGTAAGTTTATGAAGGTGTGTTTGCGGGGCGGCTGCATACACTACATCTCCATATTCAAAAGCTGGCATAAGCATTTGCTGTACAATCTGCTTTCTTACCGCGGGGCTCAGGCAGGATTTGTTTCTGTACAGGGCACCTAGTTTGGGGTAAAGTTTAGATGAGTTTTTCGATGTGGGGGCCGAAGGATAGATTTGGGTCTAACCGCATACCTAGATATTTGAGAGAAGTGACTGTGGTCAACATGTCATTTGATCTTGTCCTGACACCTAGATGGGGAGTTTGTAAGAATGCCTGTGTATGGAAATTGCAATAACACCTTGTATCTGCACTGTACAGAGATTTTTAGTCATTATAACCCCCTGAATCTTATGCATGTACAGCAGTAAGGAACCCCTGCCAGCTGTAATTATTGTATTAATAATTATTGTAATGTAGCAGTAATCTATTTGAACTTTTTGTTACAGTGAGGTCTAGAGCTGCTATTTGCAGATGGTTTTATGTCTCTCCAGGGTGCTTGGATAGAACTAAAACAAAGGATTTTGTTTCTCCATAGGAGACCCACACTCCTGCTTTAAAAAGGAGTGAAAATAGTTTTTTGATATGCTAATGAGTGCTTTCCAATGGATTACAATGCAAAATCGAGATAACTTGATTTTGGGTGTGAAGGGGTTAAAAATATATTCCTAAAAGACGGATAGGTCTGCCATTAAAAGATTTGGGGTTTTGGTAAGAGCTTCTTTATGATGATTCTGGTAGTACGTAACTGACATTTTTTACATTTAAACACCCACGTGCGGGATTACTGAGAACCCAGGACTATCCACCGCGCGAGTAGAACCATACTGCTACCTAAACAGCTTGTATCTCAAATTAATGCGCTACGCTGTGTTTTTTTGTGTTTTTTCTTTGCGAATGGTTCTTATCAAAATTATTGTCTAGTGAAAAGCAGCGAACATATATTGCTTCATAAATATCCAAATGGTTTTTGTGTCAGTGTTTGTGTGCTTAGCTACATATTATGTGTAACTTTCAACAGGTGTGGATAATCTTTTGTAGATTTTTAAGTTACTTAACATCACCAAAGGCGTAAATTCTGTAAAACAGAATTTTTTTTTTAGTGATATATCAATTTGTGAAATTAAGTCCAATATTTAAATGGAAATCATTTTATATTACTAAAGATATAATCACTTACTACTTATGTATCAACAAACACATTGAGAAATCAATGTGTCACTCTCTTTTGTGTTTGCTCATTCCACATAACACCGTTATATATCTAGTTACATTCACGTTCTATCAATATACTTCCAATGAATAAGAAGGTGATAAGATTATGTATAATGTGTACAAAGTAAAACTATAGATTGCATTATATTATGTTTTGACGTATGCTATGTATTGATTACCTACTTATTAATGTATTTCAGCCTGTTATCTTAATTTGTACATTTTACAAACTATACCACTGTCACGGATAGATGATTTGATGCACCATATTACCAGCAGTCAATGTCAATGGTTATATAAACTCATCATATTTTCTTTTAATGCATTCATCACTGATTCAGTACAGGTAGCATTACATTTGCATACACCAGCCTTATTTTCCATGTCCCTTGTAGATTATAGGAAAATATAATATTGCAAAATGGGACTGGAAAACGGACAACAAACAGGTGGTGATTTCTGTGAGAAAGTGTCATTAGGCTTGATTTGAATGAGGCATCTAGCTTGAAGTAAAACTATATCATTATTTTGATTTGTCTTTTTGGTTATCTCACCACTTATGCCATTTGTCACAAGTAGTTTAAGACACGTTTTTCCCTTCATGCTTAGTGGCATGCTTTGACAAAACAAGCTGCCCCTAGAGAGCTTGTGATTGTTATGGTACTTCATCGCTCGAAGAGCCTATACTTTCTTTACGATGCCAGGATCACTACACAATCGCTGTTGCCGACTGCCTGTCATGTGAGGCAGAATGGCAGTGGATGATGTAAATGTCTGCACTCATGTAGTTGGCATATGATTGGCTGTCATATCAATCACATGACATTTTGAAGTCGAGGGTGTTCTCATCGGGATGCAGGACAACCTCGAAAGTGGTTAACTTGTGTTTTAAGGGGCAAACAGCCAATCAAAGCACAATTTGGCCATTTTTTAATCTTTTCACTAATAGTTGACTTGCCAAATGTGTAACTGTACAACGCACAGCACAAGTTCAAATTTTTTTTTAACCAAATCGTGTGAATAAAAACACATACAATTCCTTAGGTGATTTGACTTAACGTGGCTTTTTTTTTTATCTTTTCTCCACTGCAATATCCCTTTAATTTACTTCAATCCAGGTACTCTCACATTGGTGGGTGTATATCAGGTCTGACTCTCTCCCACCTGTGTTCAGTCAATTTATAACTACTGAGCAACAGCAGGGGAGACCTTTTATATTCTAAAACGATGTGCCAAATTATAATAGCTGTATTATGACTGGGTTCCATGGAGATTGCCAAACTATTAGAACCTTGCACTACTTGTCAAAATCCCAGCACCTTCTCCCTATGTCTTTAAAAGCTGATTAATACTCTTGCAGTCTAAGGGTATGGAAAGGTTATTATTATTATTGTCATAATTTATATAGCGCCATCAGTTTCTGCACCGCTTTACAATAACCAAAGGGAATGAGATACAGATTAACAGACATATGATGGAAACAAGAGGTGTAGAGGGCCCTGCTCATAGGAGCTTACAGTCTATAAATTAAATCTATGCTAAACAAGTTCTTTGACCATGAACAGCAAAGTGTTTAACCATGATGAACGTGCAATAAACAGTTTACTTATTTGAAGTATTTGTCTTTGCTTAATGCATAACTGCCTTTCCACATATCTGTCTGCCTCCCTTCATCGTGATTATACCAATTTGCCTTACTCCCCTTTTCTGTATTTGTGGGGCACAGCTGCTACAAACATTTAGACAATACATTTAGAGATGCAAAAAACACAAATGTTTAACTTAATGAAACAAGTAATTAAACAGACGGTGGGATTACTTACAGTTGCATGAAGTTTTCCTTTTTTTGACATGGCTAAAAATGCGTTGCTGAATACTCCTCTTATTCCAACAATCCCCTGGGAGACGGCAAATATTTCCAAAATACCTAGAATGACAGAAATCTCAAAATAAAATAACCCACCCGCGTCTGGAAGGAAGAGAAAAGAATAACAGCGCTCGTTTTTTGGGACTGTGTGCATCTATCTTTCAAGAAGCCTGTGTAACTCCATCAACCGTTTTATTAGTTCTAACTTGAAACCCAAGAATGCTCAAATGTTTATGGATTGGGTAAGACATCCAAATACAGATTCGTTTTAAGTGATAGTCCTACATGTGAGATCTCCAAAAAAATATATACCCTACAACTGATACGTAGAAAGAATTTAGATAAAGAAGATGAAAAATAAGAATTATTCAAGGATAAAATAATGATATATTCATTTGTACAAATTCAAAAGGGAAGTAGACAGTAACTTATTAACATTTATAGACACAGCCATAATATATTAAGTTAAAATGTGGATTACTACAATTGATAAGACTGCTAATAAATCAATGGTCTCCTATACTATTTATTATTTTTAATTTTATATATAAATTAATACTACCAAGAATGTTATTGAAAAAAACCCAGTGTTTTCTGATGATTGAGACAAATGACAGTGTTTCACAGAAGAAAAATCCTAACAGAGTAGAAGCTTCTCAGTTATTTACTCCAGTAATTGCTGCAACATTAGCAAGCACCAACTCTTTCTGAATTAGTCTATGTCAGGGGTCACCAACCTTGGCCCTCCAGATGTTTTGGAACTACATTTCCCATGAAACTCAGTACCTGAGCATCAAGGGGAAATGTCATTTCCAAATATCTGGTGGGCCGAATTTACCTACCATTGCCCGATACTTTTTTATATATATATATATATATATATATATATATATATATATAAAAAAGTATCGGGCAATGGTAGGTAAATATATATAGTCACATTAGGTACAAGGAAGCATCCCCTAAAGGGTACAACATATCAAACATATTTAAAATTGTGTTATTAATATCATCAGCATGATTATTATTAATTATTATTCTATTCTATTTGAAATATAAAAATATTCCATTATTTTTCTAATCTTACATATTCTATAATATTCTAGGCAAAAAACTTAATACAAGGAATAAAATAATTTCCAAAAAGGTATCAAGTTGACTAAACAAACAAAAAACATTAGTTTTGGCTGAAAACCTCAAAATACTGTATTTTGCAATGTCATAAAATTCTTGCAAAACCGCTCAGGGAGTCGGTATTGATTAATAAGCAAAGAAAACTAGTATTACAAAAAAAGATGGGTTCCTCACAGCTCCAAAGGAAGCCAACCCACCAGTAATCAATGAATTTGAAAGCGAGAGGCCGGTCACACCATTTTCATATTTCAAAAGAGCTGATTTTATTCTAGAGAGCATGACATTTCAACTCTTAACTCAATGCTTGTTCTTGCTTGAAAACAACTCATGTTAAGAGCTGAAACGTCATGCTCTCCAGAATAAAATGAGCTCTAATCTGAAGATGGTGTGACTGGCTTCTCTCTCTCAATAAATTCTTACAAGGCTTCCTGTTAGATTTTAGGTCTATAGCCCAGTCCAAAGATATAGCACATTAAAGGGGCACATTAGTAAACACTTTATCCATTTTTATTCTTTTATTATCCCAACACCTTCTTCTCCTGCAATTGGGCACGCAACTGAGGCTGCTAGTCTAAGGCCACTGGTATCCTGACAGCTGCACCTTATTTATTTATAAAGTATTTTACCAGGAAGGATACATTGAGATTTCTCTCGTTTTCAAGTACGTCCTTATGCTAATACCACTAGTAGTAAAGTATTACCACGGGCAGGTCACTGCTGCAATTCAATGCTAACCATTTCACTACCAAGCGATTTTTGTTGAAAAACTTATTATAGTAAAAATGGCAATGTTGTAAAAGCATTAATTCTGAGATAGTTAAAGGATTAAAATAACCTTACATTTGCTCTTTTTTAATTTTTCACATATGCTGTTTTCTTTTGCAGAATTTTTGTATAATGAACTGAACTCTAACTCTAACAGGGTTATTCAGAGAGCGGTGAAAAGCAGGAGAATGACTGGAGAATGGAAAATTCTAGGTCAAAATAGCCAATTTGGAAAGTGAGATAAATGGGAGAATTGTTCTGGTTTGGCTATTTTGACCTAGAATTTTCCATTCTCCAGTCATTCTCCTGCTTTTCACCGCTCTCTGAATAACCATGTAAGTCTTTGAACTTTAGATGCTGTCTTTTATCTTGACCAACATCAAAACAGGTCTGTATTATTAGCATACAAGCAACAATGCCCTTTGTGTCACCTAAAATAAAAGTGATAATGATAGACAATAAAATGGTCAGATCTCCAGGTTATGAGGATTTGTAGTTATCACAGTGAGATTATGAAGTTACAAAAAATTTATAGAATATAAATATAATATGCATATGTGAAATAATGCTTGTGTATGGAAATTACAGTAACACCTTGTATCTGTACTGTACAGGCAGTTTTCTTTCTTTTTTTGAGAAAGTATTTTACCAGGAAGGATACATTGAGATTTCTCTCGTTTTCAAGTATGTTTCAGCAATTATAGTCCCCTGAATCCTATCCTTATACAGTAGTGAGTGATCCCAGTGCTCTTCCTGTATTCTGTCCTCTCCCTGACTGTTGTAATGCCGCAGTAACGTTGTTGAGAATTTTGTTACAGTGAGGATGGGAGCTGTTCCTTGTAGCTTTATTACAGTAATACAGGGTGACAGGAGTGAGATTTCACACATAATTTAGTTTCTCCCCTGGGGCACACTAATCATGCATTAAAAATCGTGATTTGGAATAGGGCCCTAAAAGAACAGGTCTTATCCACTCATTAGTCATTGCAAAAAGCAGTCACCTTTGCAGGGACGTAGCTCATAACTGAAGCATATGCTTTTTAAGGCTGGGGTCAGACGAACGCAGTTTTAACGTGCGTTTAGCCGCACGAAATCACGGCCGTGCTAGCAGCAAATGACGTCCAATGCCGGGCAGCATACGACGAACGGCCGCACAAAAGTTCGTCCGTGCAACGCAAGTGGCAAACGAACGCATTTTTTCGAGAACGTCAAACCGCTAGTACGGACATACAGAGTGCGCTGCGGCCGCATAGCGGCGTGTTTGCGTGATTGGGAGACGTCAGACGCTGCTCATGTCCGGCCAACAAAACGTCCAGACGCAAAAAGGGTTTTATTGATGATCCGTACAAAATCACGGACGGAAATGCGCATCGTATGACCGCTATCGCGTATTCCGTGAAAAAATACGTCCATTCGTTCGAACGCACTTTTTCACAGACAACGTGAAAAATGCGTTCGTCTGACCCTAGCCTTAGTCTAGAGGTATACAACTGTGGACTTGTCTTGTAAATAGGAATCTGTCACTAAAGTTTAGATATAAATAATGGATGTAAGTCAGGAAAATGTTTGATAACTTTTATAAACTCCCACTATAATGTCCCGTTAAAGCTCCATCAGTGATAGTTTTAATCGTATCCTATCTCAGCCGTCACAGTAGGGATTTGTTCATCTGATGGATTATAAATCAGTCTGTGACTGCATGTTGCTCAATGCTCATCAAAGTTAAGTGAATAAGGCTTTTGCCATGTGGAACACGAAGCTCAACTCACCATTATTCCCAATAAAAACCTTTCACCGAGGCACCTGTGCAGAAATGTCAACAATTATACCACACACAGTGAAACCACACATAATATCTTTTGCTCTTAACTTCTGTCTTACAGAACCCAGGTACTGTTTGTTTACTAAATCTTATCAATTAATATTTAAGAACTAAAATCCAGACATGAAAAAGTCTCTGAAACAGCTATATTTATATTCAGGGACTAAGGCTGAGCAGAGCAGAAGTAGGATTTCCAAGAAAGTTTGGGAAAAAAAAGTTTTAATAAAATTATTTTAGAAGAAACTAAAAAATGGAAACATATATCCTAATAAACAGTGAGAATCATAGGCGGAAATGTTATATTTATTAGCCACTTGGTTGTTGTTTGCTGCAGCAGCTATTTAAATAGTGAGATATTCAGCCACACACGAGGTCAGAAAAAAAATGTTGTGAAAATGCACCTGTTACGTAAAAAAATATTACATTCTAGACATTTTTTCTTCTCCTTTAACACAAGGGTTGTAGAGTTATAGATCGTGATTTAAAATTGGTTAGCCCTGTTTATTTTCTTGGAAAAGTCTTTATCTACATAAAAAATTCTATTCAACCATTACTCCAAAACATTATACACTTGACAGAAAAAGCGGGATATATATTAGTATTTTTTGTTTCACTTCTAATATCTACATGCCTGTGTAACATTATCTGTTTGTTTGTGTCTGTCTTTGTATTTGTTTGTGAATTCTACATATTTCTGGGCTTTTAGGTTGAGAATCCATAAAGGAAACTTACAGAGTTGTGTTTTTTAATGAAAAATTGGTAGTATTAAATGAGCATTTTAAGGAAGTATAAAATATTGTAAGAACAATGTACAACTTGGATGAGTTTGGAGATGTTTGCAATTTACAGTTTATCTTGTGATAACTGCTTGAAACACCCAATTGAACCCTTTAACAAATTTTCGCTGAAATTAAATGAACAAAATGAAAATTAGCACATAAAATCCAATTTTCATACATTATTAATGCAAGATTAGTGGTCTCCGTGGGGAGGAGTAAAATCCTCTATGAGATTTCACTCCTGTCACCCTGTTTTACTTTATAGGAATAGTCTATTTAAAAAAAATCCCTATCCCTTTTCTCCTTTAAATAATTGGACAGATGCTGATGAAAGAATCTGCTCATTTATTCTTTTTATGTTTCTTGTAGGTTAGGTGAAAATACTCACCTTTTCTACCTCGGAGCTTGGATACTCATTCAAAATACGGAAATCCCTGCACCTTCTTCCAGAATTTCCATAGCGCTTGCGCAGAACAATGGAGTGATGCTGCAAGAGAAGTACCAATCCTCATCTGCCGTTTCCCAGAAAGATCACTTTTGTGAACATTCGGAGAAGGGATGATGTCAGCATGTAAAACGTGTTGACATCATCGGTCCCCGAGTTGCACCCGGCAGGCGGGATAATCTAAATACCGTCTGCTGAGTGACAGCTGTGTGAGCAGAGGAAACTACCGTTCTTCAAGCGATGCTAACAGAAAAACAGAACTGGAAGGAGAGGGAAGAAAAAGGGAGAGTCACGCCTGCAGTCTGACCTCTTTAATAAACTAACATTGTAAGGGTGGTAAGAATGACCCTTTAAAGAAGCTAGGATTAGCCCCCATTCTCACTGTAACAAAGAGTTCAGACTATACTGCTGCACTACAAAAGCCAGGGAGAGGCCAGAATAAAGGGTCACTCACTATACAGAATTACTGAAAATCCCTGTACTTTACAGATTGGAGTTTCTATAATTTCCATATGCAGGAATTTTGCCACATACAGATATTCATTTTATGTTCTGTTTACTATATTTGACAAAAAGTCTGTTACTGCCTGTATGTTTAAAAAATGCAGACCCCCACTTGAAATTATGCAAGACAAAGGATGCCATCTAGAGTTTAGAACCTTTTATTCCAGCAGTAAAGGATAATCCAACCGATGAAAAATAAAAACAAGAGAAAAATGTGCATTATTTTAGTCTTTGAAATATCTCAGAATAGCAATATTTATGCAAAATTTGAATTTTATCCTACATTTGAGTGTTAACTATAAATCACATGTTAATTAATATGATGTATTTAAGAAAAATTCCTTCAGGGTGAAAGGTGTAAGCAGCGGGCTCAAAGACCCATTTGGAAATATCATAAAAAGGTGGGGTTTATTTGATAAACAGCATGTTGTGCGGAGCGGAGAACCAGCATGGTTTTGACTGCCAATTTAAAGATAAATTCTCACATATATTCTCAAGTCAGCATGGTGTTTGGATATGCTGTTACAAAAGTGACAAGATAACACCCTAAGATTGACTGGATCATATTTACAATTCACCACTGTTATAACCTGAAACGTTTGTAACAGTAAGCTTTGTATTTCTGTTCATAAAATGGCACAATGATTTCTACATGGTTACACTTTCTATTACACAAATACACATATATAGAAAATGGATTTTGGTTTATAAGCTGTGATCAGATTACAGTATATCATCCAAAATAGTTCAGCTCACCGCTCTAGTTATCCAAAAATCATGCCGAGGTGCAAAATACCAGTGTAAATCGATATAGTGAGAGAAATGAGAGCACTCATGGACTTAAAATAAAACAAACATTTATTGGGAAAGCATTAAAATCCAACGTTTCACCTCACACAGGAGCTTTCATCAGGGGATGAACGCTCCTGTGTGAGCTGAAACGTTGGATTTTAATGCTTTCCCAATAAACTTTTGTTGTTTTATTTCAAGTCCGTGAGTGCTCTCATTTCTATCTATCTATATATATTGAATTGCTGTGATGTGTAAATGGCTTCTACAATAATAAACTTATATATATCTATATATACTATAATAGCATGTTAGGATGGATCTCACACTCATATTTAGTTTACACTGTCAGGGTTATTCAGAGAGAGGTGGAAACCAGGAGAATGACTGGAGAAGTGAAAATTCTAGGTCAAAATAGCCGATTTGGAAAGTGATATAAACGTGAGAATTTTTCTGGTTTGGCTATTTTGACCTAGAATTTTCACTTCTCCAGTCGTTCTCCAGGTTTTCACCTCTCTCTGAATAACCCTGTATGAACCGGCTGGGTGGAGTAGAGGTAACATCAATGCTCTGCGTGGAGAGAGCCTGTGGAGACATGAGTTTGATTCCAGCAAGAGCACCTCTCCAGTAAGTGTCCTTGGGCAAGACACCTAACGGTACATACTCGCCACCCAGGACATACTTGAAAACGAGAGAAATCTCAATGTATCCTTCCTGGTAAAATACCTTCTCAAAAAAAAAATAACCCTGTATGTATACTGCACCTTGAATTGTTCATAGTTATGACCTACCTCAGTCCAGTCTTAGTTGATTATCAGTATTTTAAAGTCCTTCTTTCTTAAAATATAAGATATAATAGATAGATAAGAACTCATCAGCAATATCACATTATTATATTCCTATACAGTAACAGGTCTATTCACTAACAGGTCTATTCACAGAAAGGCGATCCTCAGGAGAATGACTGGCAGAAGTGAAAATTCTAGGTCAAAATAGCCACACCACAAAAATTCTCCCATTTATCTCACTTTCCAAATCGGCTATTTGGTATAGATTGTTCTCTTCTCCTGATTTTCACCTTTCTCTAAATAACCCTGTAAAAGTGAAACTCAGGAGAACTGACAGAAGAAAACAATCTAGACCAAATAGCCAATATGGAAAGTGAGATAAATGGGAGAATTTTTCTGGTTTGGCTATGTTGACCTAGAATTTCACTTCTCCAGTCATTCTCCTGAGTTTCATCTTTAGTGACTAGACCTGTATAGGCTTATATCACATACTTAACTGGTGTCTCTCCCCACCCTCATGTCACTTCATCACAGTCATATGTTAATTTTACTTTGTTTGATGTTGGCAATTACACTGACATACTCGCTAAGTCACCCTGTAAAATGTTTTTCACTCATGCTATTTATTCAATATTTAATGCTTTTAATCGAGATCCTCTTTTTATTTTTTGTATTTTGTTTTCACTGAGAATTGTTCTAGAATTGCATTATTACAACTTTGATCCTGTCAACAGTTTCTTAAATATTTTTATTACTTTTTGATCAATTGTTTTACAAGATAGTAATATAAAACAGAAATTAAATTGGAAATGCCACTTTACCTAACACACATATATATATACTAATACATATATACCGATAGATATATAGCTTAAATATAATATTAGAGCTTTTAATTAAGGGAAGGATAATGACATTTTGCCCAAAATATGGATCATAATAAGCTTAATTATATATATATATACACATTTGCTCTAAGGTGCTCACAACAGAATTCTGGGAGTTCTGGGAGGCAATGATTAGTAATATAAATATTTATATATGCAGAATATTACTGTTACTGATTAGCTATATCACACTTTCTTAGCCATGTATATTAAGTATTGATGAGAATTTTAGCATAGTAGAATTTAATTAAATCAGTCTTATTCACATGAGTATTTACAGATGTGATATGCTCTGATTCTAGTGCTATTACCACCCAAATGTTGATTTTATTAATATTGATAGAAACAACTTTAAAAATATGCTCCAAAATACTTTTTATCATATACAGCACTTCTACTAAGCAATTCAGAGTGATCACTGAAAGGGAGGATTAGTTACCTATAATGGAATTAACTTGGCTTTTTCTTTAGCAGAATTTCTTTAAATATCCCTAATTTGTTATCTATCTATCTACACACACAAACACTAGTATTATGATAAAATATGTTGTTCTATGGTTGATACATAAATAACTACCCCCAATAAATCAAAGAAATTAATTTATAAGATGTGTATGATGTTCTTTTACTTATGCAAATTGCAGAAGAGAAGGGATGGGTTGACAAAATGATGGCCTGTAGTCACACTTTAGATAAAGAGTACAGTAGCAGAAATAAAGCATTCAACAATAACCTTCAGTGATATTATATTCCACCTACTATAGCTCCACGTGGTCAAGTCAGCTCTATCCCCAGCTCACCATTTAGTAAATAAACCTTCCTGAAAATAGTTTAAATCCCAGCATTGCCCAGCCAAAAGAAACCTTTGCAGTGCAAAACTGTCCAGTGTTTGAAAAATAAGCTTTAAAAGTATTGAAATCCTTTAAAAATAACAGAATTTCACAGTCTGACTCCAAAACCCTTTTTGCAAAAGCAGAATTAAAAAAAAAATACAAAGGTTACCTACAGTATGTTGATACATACAGGGCTGCTGCAATGAACAGCAATACAGCTTATTTATATTTATTAGAAGGCATTCTTCCTTTTAGATTGTGTAAATAAATGAAACCGTGAGCACCACAAAAAGGCTTATTTCAATCATCTAACTCCAAATATTTGTAAACACATCTGAGCAGAGCTCTTCATTTGTTTTGCTTTTTTTGGAACCCCAGATTTATTATTTAACTGTTTTCCTTCCCCATATAATGCTGTGTAGAAAATGCCAGGGCATTAATTTAACATGTTAACTGAATATCATAGCTTGAACATGGTCTCAGTTGACAGTCCTGGGTGTAAAGAACATATATGAATCCTATATATAGTGTTAATGTCACTGAGCATTAATGCAGGGAGGGAATGGGAACAAGGTACAGTGATGGAGCTGTGCTTTCAAATGCAATCAGCTATATGATCTGTATTGTCTGCACCAGTTCATCAAATGGGAAGGAAAACTGCTCTTAATTATTTATCATGAGCTTTTAAACGGTGTGCTTAAAGGACCAAGCAGAGGCCATATAGATATTACATGTCTTGCTGGGTTTTATGGTATAATATTGACCTGCAGGTTATTATAGTCCCCATGATGAATCTGACTTCCCAGTTTAAATATTTAGAAGGTACTTTGGAGAACTTCAGGAACTTTTATCTAGGTAGGTAGATAGATAGATAGACATAAAGACAGAGGATAGACAGATATAGCATTAAGAGACAGACATATAAAAGACAAATAGAGGGATAGATAGAGGGATAAATAGGTAGGTATAGGTAAAATAGATTAGAGAGTCTAAAAGACATAAATATATATATTTATTGAGAGTGAGTTAGGAGAAAGGCAAACAGGCATATATATAGAAGAGATAGATAAACAGAAAAATAGAGGGGGGAGAGAGTAGAAAGATAAACAGACTTATAGATGATAGAGAGATGTAGTAGAGAGACATACATAAGACAGGTAGATAGACATAGTAGATACAGACAAATAGTGACAGTGACAATGAATACTTAGTGGTAGATAGATATCGTATATATAATTTACTTAGTTAAATTTACATATATGTGATTATTTGCTATATATGTGTATGTGTGTGAACTGTGTCTGATGGTATTTCAGGAAATCTGAGGGCAGCATATGCAGTCCTGTGTGTGTCAGTGTATGTGTGTGTGTGTGTGTCAGTGTGTGTGTGTGTCAGTGTATGTGTGTGTGTGTGTGTCAGTGTGTGTGTGTGTCAGTGTATGTGTACGTGTGTGTGTGTGTCAGTGTATGTGTGTGTGTGTCAGTGTGTGTGTGTGTGTCAGTGTGTGTGTGTGTCAGTGTATGTGTACGTGTGTGTGTGTCAGTGTATGTGTGTGTGTGTGTGTGTGTCAGTGTCAGTGTATGTGTGTGTGTGTGTGTCAGTGTATGTGTGTGTGTGTGTGTGTGTGTCAGTGTATGTGTGTGTGTGTGTGTGTGTCAGTAGCTGGGATGGTACAATGTATCTTTTAATGAATTATCCTGTCAGGGACTCTGGGGTCAGGGAGAGAAAATTTGCCTTTTCACTTACTTAATCGATTTGCTTCGTGCGATCCATTGACTCTGCCATCCGGGTGAATCTGGAGATGGAAGCCTATGCCCACCCTGCAGTACAGGCTGCCAGTCCTGCGCCCAGAGGTGCTCCACAGGGACCCACCGATGCCCTCTGATCCCAGGCTGCCAGAAGAAGAGGAGGATGAGGAAACAGAAGAGGCAGATCCTGGAACTGAGGAATTATCACCTGGATATTTAGTCAAGCTGCTGGCTCCTTTTGCCCATTTTCCTCTGGATTTCTTCTCCTTGGTGGCTGCTGAGGCTGGGGTTAGTAAAAAGGAGGTGAAGAAGACTATCAAGAGCGTGAAGAAACTGTAAAAAAGAAATTTCATTCTTTCAATGCACAATGTCCCAAGTGCATTTTGCTGCCTGTGTACTGTGTAGTCCTTGCAGTAACATTAGCAGTAGCTGCAGTAGCAGTTCAGTGGCTGAGCAGTAATGTGCTCCTGGTCAGCTGTGTGTGTGTCAAACTGCCAGGCATGGACCCAACCTGAGCCCTGGCACAGCCTGAGATATTTATAAAGTCTGTGATCTCACAGCTTAGATGCCTGCAGCAGCACAGTCACACTCCTTCTTCCCCAGATGCTGCTCACTCAGATCTCTGCTTCCCACAACTAAGAAGGAATCAATCAAGTTGGGTATATTTGTTGGGGTCTCGACAGGTTGTTGGTGGGTACACTGTCTGCCACCCTTTGGAGAGCTTTCCATAGATAAAGACAGCCTGGTCAGGAAACTCCATATATCCCTGGATGAGGGTCCCCAGCTGGACACAGATGGAACGGATCTGCACATAATACAGGGCTTTGCAGCAGGGGCTATTCAGTAAGCCACAGCTAGGGGGGCTGCTGACAGGGTCTCCTGGGGATGGGCATCTTACTGATTCTTGCTGTGCATTAAGACCTTATGCACTACCAGCTCTCTCACAATCAATGGGACATAACCTGCACCTCTGGCCACAGCCTCCTGGGTGGTATCAGCTCTCCTGACATCCCTTGTAACAGTGAGTGCTCAGCCTCAGCAGCAGGCTGTCACTATTCATTGGCAGATACTACTCGTCTTCATTAGGTGTGTGACAGAGGACAACCTGATCCTATGCATCCTATGGTGCTCAGCAGTGTGTCAGTGATACAGTATAGACTATGGTAGGAACAGGGTAAGGTAGTGTATATGTATACATAAGCACACACTTGTCCCAAACCACACCTGCTTTTTAGTTCTATTAGTATGTGTGACCACTTAGTCATTCCAGAAGTGACATTTAGAATTGTTTAGAAAATTCTTATTAAAGCATCTCTTATCATTAAACACACAACACTCTTTTTATTATGATTTTTATTATTAATGTTGTTAGTGGTGGTGTAATTACTAGTAATATTGTATCTTTTTTCACGTTCTTTTAGAAACCACAGCTATTTTAATTATTGTATTTATTATTTAGTAATTAAATAACACCCTATTCTAAGTGTTATTACTTATCACATGACTTTCCAAAAAACATTTCTATTCATTATCCTTTATCCTTTTCGCAGACAAATTACATTTATCACACACACAAAGGGATTCACTTAGGCTGGTGTCAGACGAGCGTAGTGTTCACGTCCGTGATGGCGCCTAATAGTACGTCCGTGATAGCATGAAAGAAAGTCCATCGGAGCCTGACACACGAAGTACGTCCACACTGAACTGCGGACGCACAGCGGCCGCGGCCCACGGACGCAAGGCAGGCAAGAACGTACAACCCCTAGAACAGCCGCACAAAGTGCGCTGTGTCAGCAACGTCTGCATAGCTTTGTGTGTGAGTGATGGAACGTGGTCAGACGGACTGCATTTATACGTCCAGCATTTTTCAAAATGGTTTTGCTTTTTAAATTTATTTTCCCTCCTACATCCGTCAAAAAATACATCAGTGAAAAAATGGACTGTGTGGCCACTACTGTGTCTTCCGTACTGACGTACGTCCGTACTATGAACAATTCAATATAAAAAAAAATAATAAACAAAGTGCAGTATACATACAGGGTTATTCAGAGAGCGATGAAAACCTGGAGAATGACTGGAGAAGTGAAAATTCTAGGTCAAAATAGTCAAACCAGAAAAATTCTCACATTTATATCACTTTCCAAATCAGCTATTTTGACCTAGAATTTTCCCTTCTCCTGCTTTTCACCTCTCTCTGAATAACCCCATATGTCCTCTTGTTTTGCTACTTTGTTTCCTTTTAAATATACAATTATGTTTATCATAACAATTATTTGAACCAAGGGATGCAAAGTGAATTATTAAATATAGGGTAAAATAGAAAATGTGCACAGAACTTGTTCTGAGAGGGTTAAAAAATTAAAGTAATGTAAATGTGCTCTTTTTAAAAAAAATTTCAGATATTCGTTTATTCTTTACAGAAATATTGTTGACATGAAAAATTCTTAACTCAAAATGGTTTGTGTCAAATACAGTAATTGTGATAAAGATAGATAATAAAATTGGTGAGATCTCCTGCGCACGGTGGTTTGAAGTGATCATAATGAGATTATTAGCATTGCAGCTTCCAAAAACTACCAATAGACTATAAAAATAATATAATATATGTAATAATATAATATATGTATGTTGCATATTATAGTAACACCTTCTATCTGTACTTTACAGGGATTTTTCAGCCAATATATCCCCATGAATCTAATCCCGGTACAGCAGTGAGTGACCCCAGAGCTCTCCCTACTTTCTGCCCTCTCCTTTGCTGTTCTATTGCAGTAGCAGTGTTTGAACTTTTTTGTTACAGGGAGGATTAAGGTTGCCATTTGCAGCTTGTTTTATGTCTCTCCAGTTTGATTTGAGAGTAGGGATGAGCCGAACACCCCCGTGTTCAGTTCGCATTCGAACTCGAACAATTTCAAAAGTTCGAGTTCGAACTCAATGCAAGTCAATGGCACTCAAAAGTTTGGTTTTTAGAGTGCCCTGCAAGAGGACATATATGCAAGATATTTGCCATAAAAGGTGTATGGGGGTCCGGTTAGTGCCCTGGGGGACAGGAAACAAGGACAAAAAGTTTTAAAAAAAGATGTTTTTAAAGCAACAGTGAGTTTTCCATAAAATAAGGGTTAAAAATAAAAAAACGAAACATTCCTTCAAATATCGTGCCTAGGAGGTCCCCATAATATACCTGTGAAGTGGCAGATTTGTAGGATGTATAGAAACATCGCCATCAGAGACCCACACACGACACCTAGCCACCCTTAACCCTTTCGCTGCGGAGGACGCCCTCAGTTCGTCCACAAGCAGGTACTGTTGCGTGCGGAGGACGCGCTGAGCGCGTCCTCCCTTTGCGGCCAGCGATTGGCCGGATTCTGGCCAATCGCTGTGCCCCCTGGTGCGGGCTGACATCCTCGATGTCAGTCCAGCACCCGGGACCTCCATCGGCACCATTAGATGTCATCGCGGTGGCGCGATGATATCTTAATTCAGGCGACCCCTCCGCGTGTGCAGAGGAGGTGTCTGAAAGGGAGGGAGGGAGGTCCTTCGGACCTCTCTCCCTCCCGATCGCCGGGGTCCTGCGGCTGAAGGCAGGCACGGTTTGGAAGGGCACAGCCTGCCCTTCCAAACCGTGCCTGCCTTTAACCCCTTGGGTGCCGGATCACAATTCGGCGCCGAGAAGCGCCGGATCGTGATCATCTCTCGGAGCTGGCTGACATCCAAGCTTCCAGGAATGCCCCCTGACGACTGGCGTCATTGTGCATAGCACGATGACGCCAGTCCTGGAGTTAACCCCTAACTGCCACCAATGGTGGAGATAGGGGGGGGTTCATTGGAACCCCCCTATCTCCCGATCCCGATCCTAGGGGTTAATGTTTGGTACTGTTGGATCGTCCAGAGCATGGCCTTTCCAACGATACCAAACATGACCATGTAAAAAGTTTTTTGGTTGTTTTTTTTGGTTTGTTAATGCAGCAATATTGTTCCCATTTCAATTATAATGTGAACAATGATGCTGCAGTAACGATTTTTGTATGCGGTGCGTTTGTTAAAAATCGCGTAATTTTCCCCCCAAAAAAATGTAACGCGACCCCATTTCTAATTTTTTTAACAAGCGCACCCCATACAAAATATAACCGCAACTGCTCACATGTTAAAATGTGAAAAAAACACTTTACACGTAAATTATTGAAAATTCATATTTTATTGCATATTTTGTTATAATATACAGACAGGACATGACGTATACATATAATAATGACATATTATGAATCTGCCGAGTCTGCCGGAAAGAATGATATATAATATGTCTGGGTCATATACTAAAATAAGCCTTCAAAACACGTTTAAACAAGATGAGCGAAACCAGTAAAAATTAGCTCAGCACAGAGTCGTGAAATGCCTCAGCAGCGAAAGGGTTAAAATGCACAGGGACTGGCTACTATCCTGTTAGATGAGGGAATGTATTACATGTATAAAGCAAGGTATATATGACAATGGCTAGTCGGAGACTCTAGGGACTCAGCTTGTACGCTTTATGATATACATTTTCACGTTGTGTTACTAATGCAGAAGCAGCAAGCCCTTCCACCACGCTTGCACCAAAACTATAGATCTAACACAATAATAATTGTATGCTCACATAGGCCCTTCGGGAGAGGTACATGACATACAAATACTGGAATATTACATTTAAATCTAAGGAGTGTGATAAAGATTTTATTAAGCCCTTGATGAAAAATGACGTAACATCTACATCATTAATGATTGGCTTTACAGAGCCCTGGTCCTTAAGGGGTTAAGCAGCATATCAGAGGAACATGTAGTAGAAATGAACACTTCTTAGAATTCAGAAGCACAGTGTTCATACATGTGCAGGAGCCACACCCAGTCTGCAGGAAATGTATCAAATTCATGAGACCAGACTAATTAGAAGCAGATGTTATTTCCAAACACTAATTAACACCTGTTTATGCCGTTTGAGGGCCCTGCTGTAAGCACAGGTCATTTAGAGGTGAGAATATATCTAATAAACCATTGCTTATAATATTCTGCAGTAAAGAGACTCTTTTTTTTCTAGATTTTTTAGTATTTTTTTTATAACTCGAACCGAACGCCAAAAATTTCGAAGTTCGCGAACTGCCGACGTTCGAGTTGAACTCCGAACTGATCGAACCGAGCTGCTCATCCCTATTTGAGAGGAGAGATAAAACAAAGGATTCCCTTTTTCTACAGGGGGAAACTAAGCCTGCTTTAAACAGGTGTGAAAATGGGCATTTGCTATACAAGTGTTTGTTTTTCAATGTATTACAATGCAAAAATCGAGTTAAACAATGAATTCAGTTATAACAGGGGACAACAACCTTGGTCCTCCAAATGTTTTGGAACTACATCTCACGTGCTCATTATGCTCTCCTGGGCGGCGGGTCCCATGCCTTCAGAGGGCCGTGGCTGCTCAAGTCCTCTCCTGTGCACAAAGCTCCGGTATTGGGGTCTATAAACCCAAATTCGGAGCATTCAATAACTGCCTGCCTTTGGTATCTGATGAGTCCAGCAGAAGTAGGATGCTGTGTTAAGTGGAGTCAGCACCACCTACAGCATGTTGCTTCTATGAGACGACCAAGATAAGTCAGGACGTGTATTTTTGGTAAGTGTTGCGACCATTACTGATAGGGAATGGGCTGTCATTTGAGGCAGTGATTTTGAGGATGGGCATGTTTGGGGTCCTCATTGGAAGGAGGGGGGCTCATTTGATGCCCTCGTTGAGAGGGGCTCAGAGGTAGGGACTCAGTGAAAGGATGGGGGTTGGTTCTTGGGACTCTCACTGGGAGGTATGAGATCCTTGGGGCACTCATTGGGGGTTTGAGGGGACATATGGGGCATGCATGGGGTGGTGAGAGGTCATTTTGAGAGCTCACTGTGGGGTGGGGGTTGTTTGACGCACTCACTATGGGGTGGGCGGTCATTTGTGGCATTCACTAGACGGTGGGGGACATTTGGGGTACTCACTGGGAGGATGGGGGTTGCTTGGGGCATTCATTGGGGGGGTTTGGGGGCCTTCACTGGGAAGATGGAGGGGATTTTGAGGCCATCACTGTCAGGCCCGTCTTTAATATTGATTGGACCCTGGGCAAACAATTTCTTGGGGCCCCCGAAAGCCCGCCCACTGCATAATTTTGCTCTCCACCCCCAACATCCCAAAAAACCCACAAAAACATCAAACATCAAACAACATTTTTGTCTCAAAACTCACAGTAATGTACAGTGTGTATGAGCGTATCACAGAGCACCACAGCAATAAAACTCACAGTAATGTGCGGTGTGTATGAGTGTATCACAGCTCACACACACAATAATAGAGATAATTATTATTATACTTTATTTATATAGCGCCAGCATATTCCGCAGTGCTGATTAATGTGTGCCGCCAGATATGTTCTTTAGATAGAAAAGAATGACCATGCTTTTGTAAAAATGGTGATTAATTCAATGTAACAGTTTTTTGATTTTCTTAACGTTGGTCTGCAGAACAAGATTAGCCATGCAACAAGGGTTCACTTAGAAGTGACTTGGTTCATTTGTAATGGCTGAATAATAAATAAATAAATATATATATGTATAGGCTGCTCTGAAACCAAGTCCAACCAACTTGTACCAGCAATAGAGGGCCATTAAGGTTTTTTTTCTTCTATTGCTAAGAACACTGTGATATATACTGGGCATTCAGTAAGTGTTTATAGATGTATTGGGCCAATTCACCCAGCACATTAGGTTTGAGCTGCCTGTCACACATGGATCGGTCAGCAGGGTCCCTCAATGATACAGCTGGGGGGGTCTGATCTGACAATACACAGGGACTGGGGGGGTGCTAAACTCTAATGCTCCACCCCCCAGTCCCTGTGTTTTGGCAGATCAGACCCCCCCAGCTGTATCATGGAGGGACCCTGCTGACCGATCTCTGTGGCCACATAGATTAAGTACAGGCAGGCCAAGGACAGTGAGAAGAAGATCTGCTCCCCACCCCGCCTCCCTCCCCCTCTGATATCCGATACCTCCAGGGGTTTGTGTGGTTGGACACCCACAGGAGCTGGTGGAGCAGCGGCCGCATGTCCCCCAGTGAGGGGGGGTTTCCAGGCAGGGAAGGAGGAAGCAGGAGCTCCTGCTTTGACAGTCTACAAAGGCCGTGCCCTACCCCCCTCCCCAGGAATTAGATAGCCGCGGGGGGGAGGAAGGAGGGGTGGGGAGCAGATTAGCAGTCAGAGGGGGCAGGGATCTCTACAGCAACAGGCAAACCATGGAGGGCACACAGATGAAGTACCTGGCTTCTGCAGCGGGCGACTGACTGGGCAGGCAACACACAGTGCAGGCTGAGTGGATTCATCCACACGCCTGTGCACTGTCTGCTTTCCTTCCCTTGCAATTTTAAATAAGCTTGGCCGGCCCAGCACGTGCAGACGAGGCACGTGACTTGTTGAGAGCCTCGCTGTGGCTCAGTCACTCACTCTCGGTCTCCAGTCACCCTGCGAGTGTGCACGCACTGACCTGGCTGCCCCATGCCGTGTGAAGCCCCTGCTCCTTCCCGCACATGTGACAAGTAGCGTGGCGCCGGCGCACTGAGTCACCAGCATCACATGACTAACTATTCTGCTTCCGGATTCGCGCGGCTGGTAGATCGGCATCAGCGGCTGGAAAATAAATTTGTGCCCCTAAGAAAATCGTCTGGCGGCGAGCACGCTTTACGCGGGCCCAAGGGGCAGCTGCTTTGGGCCCCTCAACAATGACTGGGCCTGGGGCAACTGCCCCTTTTGCCCCGCGTTAAAGACGGCCCTGATCACTGTGAGCAGAAGGGAGTTGAAGGGGCCACTCACTCATACATACGTAAACACACTGCCTACAACCTCTGCCTAATAATTTTGTTTTCAGTATAAAAATCTAAAAGTGATTTTAATATTGTTTGCTAAAAAAACTGAACGCTTATCCCACCCATTTTATTTTAATTACCTTTGAGTATATAAAACTTCAGTGTATGAAAGAAATAAATAAATGCACAATAGCAAACATTAAGCACATTAATGACAAATATTGGGTGCATTTTCTGTCATTAGGGGTTAAGACAGGCAAATGGGGTGTGTGTGTAGAAGATAAATTCTGCAGTCAAGCCTCAGCTTTGGGTGGTTTGTTTGACGCCTGAAAATGTTCCATTAGCCAGCAGCAGGGGGGATGAGGTACAGCTGTTCGGTTTCTAAGATCCGAGCCTTTAATCAGATTTTTGGACACTGGCCAAATACAAATAATCACATAACTTTTTTATACTCTGCCTAGCAACAGTTGAGTCAGTGACACTGTTTAAAGGGACATAACACATTTTATCAATCAGGCACATATTAAATGACACAAAAAAATGAAAAATGTATGTAGCTTAACTTTGTTTTATTCCAAAAAAATATGGTAGGACACTGCCCCATTTGCACTATAGTCCACCACTGGTCGATCTGGAGACCAGCAGTCAGCAAATACGTGAGTATACTGCTAGATTTAGATTACAATAATTTACCTTAAAATTGGAGGGGTCGCGTTATATTCGAGACATCTGCATTGCATGTAAAAAAAACAAAAAAAAAAAAACTTGCCTTGCTCTGGATCCCAAGTCCCAGTAGTGGATCCCAAGTCCCAGTAGTCTCGCTGAAGTGAATGCGGGCTCCCTAATGCTTGCAAACACTTCAGGAATTCCTGGATTCGTGAGAGGTGGGATCCATCACGGCCAGAGGGCACGCTAGGTTTAAAAGCCAATCATTCACCTCGCTCGCCTCCGCCAGCCATCTAAAATCGCTAGTAAAGAAGACGGGTGGCTGGCGGCTTCATACTTAGTAACAACTGCAATCATTCTAGAGCAGAACACCCTGGCCTGAGGGGTAGCCTGACTGTATTAAGAGAACCTGGAAGGATTTTAAATGTGTAACAGTATAGTAAAATGTTGTTGCTCGCGTTATATTCGAGTCTTGAGTATGCTCTCCTTTCCATAATAAATCTCTATCCATCGTGTTTTATTTGGGTCGCGCTATACTCGAGTATCTACGGTACACAATCCCCAGATGCTGGTGACATTGGGTGGGTTGGAGGAAGCCCCTCTACTTCACACAGCGATTTTGCCAAATTGGGGCAGAGAGGGGGGGGCGAGGGGGCACTCTGCACATCCTGGGCGTTTATTGAGGAGATATCGGTATTTTGGTGAACCCTCAGACCTGACCCAGTTAATAGACCCTTTGGAGTAGCTAGGGTGGGGTAGATTGCAAGGCGCGTCGAGAGGCTGTCCTAGCGACCGCTGCTTGTAGAGCTGGAAAGCCAGCATGCGAGAGGCCGCTTATGACGCCTAGTACGGGACATGAATACTGTAAACACACGTGTCCTGTCAGGCTGTCACTCCCTCTTTGGAGGTCATTACATTCCAATCGAGCATTGCACCGGTTTCCTGTACATTTAAGGGCTTAGACAGTACCAGCAGGTTGTGGGTGCTGTACAGTGGGTCGGAAATTGGAAGATACAAGGATACACGTTTATCATCGCTTATATAAGGTTAGATATTTTTTAAAATGTTTCATACCCCATGGTTGTAACACTGGTTTTTATGCACGTGCACTTTCAAAATTTATTTATATATAAATAAAATTTTATTTGCTCCATATGCATTGGTATCAGACTTGGTGAGTGGATCAGGAGTGAGTCTAATATGCGGCGATGCAGCAGAGGCCAGACAAATTTGCAGAGCAACTGAATATTTTATTGAAATACACAGGGGTAGGGGCAACGTGTGTTAACAATACAGGAGAAGGGCTAGAGAAGAAAGAGACTGAATCCAGAATAAGGAATGGAGACTAAAATAGTGTAGGGAGAAACTAAGCAGAGGGGCTTAGCTTTTCCTATTAGACAGGAAAAGGAGCTCAAGGAGAAAAATAACTACCCTGCAATAAAGAGGCGAGGCAGAAATAGCCAAATAGTAGCAAGAGAGGGCTAGTAAAAGGAAAGCTAAGAACAGGGGTGTGGCTGGAAATAGACTAAACAGAGCAAAGACTATTTAGCTATCAGGGTTATTCAGAAAGCACGTCCGGTGGTAGCACTCGCAATTTGTGCACACACTACCCCGTGTGGCCCTCGCCGTCCAGTCTGTCAAAAGCTGTGACGGACGAAGGGAATTGCGGTCACACGGACCCACTCCATGCACTCATGTGACCGCAACCTTAGGCCGTAATTCACGTGAAAATATTGTAATTGGATTTCTGATATATTTTGTATTTATTCTAATTAATTCATCTGATTATATGTAGAATGCACCCGCTCATGTTTTTCCATTTTTGGTGTTCTAATGTACAGTAATCTGGCGCACCTTCCAAGATGCAAGCTGAGCTTAAAATAGGATGGATAAAAAGCAAACATAGCCCCCGAGCCGCTATGCTGTACAGCTCAAGCGCTGTGCTTTGCGTTCTGGTTGTGATCCAGCCCATAGTTTATGGAGGTGCTAAGTTTATATCAGCTCTGTTGTTTTTCTGGTGGTTGCTGCGCTTGCCTAGAAAGAAGGGGCAGAATCTGGTAACTAGAAATGAATCATAAGTGGAGTAGAATGTTAGGGTTAAGGTTTAGGGTTAATGTTAACCTTAACCCTAACACTAAAACAAGAACAAATAATAACAAGATGAGCAAGATAAAGATACACTACCTATAGCACGAAGCTGCCACCATCAAGCTTCAAAGGTGGCATGGTGTTCCTTGGATGGTGAACTTTACTGGCTTTGTGCCAAACATATCAGGAAAACTGGCATAAAAAATAAAGTAAAAAAATATTTCACTATGTGATTTCACAGAAATATTTAAATAGCGACAGGTATATGTAATTAATATATTTACTCAAATGGAAAGTGTTGCTTGACTATACACTCGCAGATAATATGGTGAGGTTTTTAATAAAAAATATACATGAAAATAATCTAATAATTGCACACAAGGGTACAGCAGATGAAATGTACACATCTTGCAGTTTTGGCCTCATTGACCCTCGACACAGCAGTCACTGGCAAGTAAAGAATACAGCGCGTCAGGGGGGACTCGAATGATACAACCTTCTCGAGTCAGCTTGGGACAGTCTGATCTGTATTAAATTAAAGGTAGCGCTGCACCTCTGCTCTCATATTGCCGTTTGGTGTGGTCTTCTGCTTGTCTATTCCCGACCTTCGCATCACCTGAATTGCCCATTACATAGTCCATACATACTCAGCAAAACTGAGTGTCATTGCTGTGGTGCTCACAAATGCTAGGGGATTATCCACTCAGTGCCATCTTTGCAAAAAAAAACAGCTAACTGCCCCGCAATACAGACTTTTCTTGCAACAGAGGCACTTAGTGGATAACTCCCATAGGGTTACAACAATAGTTGTAGTTCATTTAAAGGAACACGGTATTAAAAAATATGGTTCCCTTTTATAGTGTCTTCCTTTGAGTGAGCTACAACTATTGTTTATGAGGATATGAAAATAGTTTTTCCCCTGGGCGTGAGAGTACCCCCACCTATTTTTCCAGAAAAAAAGCACTGATAATAATAATATTTGAAACCTAATTCTCTATTAAATCAGCCAATGAGATTCTAGCAATGACAGGCTCACTTTAAGAAATATATTTACCAGTAACTACTAATGTGCAATACAGGCTGTATATTCAAACAGAAAAAGTCTGCATTTAATTTTTATTTCTTGTTTTCTTTTTGCAATATCTCCAATAGCTTCCCTGACATCTAAATGCCATGATTATAGCGCTCATCAGTGAAGGAGTTAAGTTATAATCGCCCTTCCTCATAAGCAGAGCACAGATGACAAGAACTTTACTACGTAAAAGAAATAGATTATATGTTTCAAGGAAAATTAGGCATATAGATTTATAGCAGTTATGTCAAATACAAGGAGCATTTCATGTGAGTTAAATATTTGCCTTTCAATCAAGAAGCACATTTTTCCTTTTTTTCTGCCAAATGAAAAAAAATTAAAGGGTTAGCACATAGAGATGCTTGAAAATGTTGAACTAGCACTACACTTGTGTCTTTTTTCAACTACCTTAACTGAGCAAATAAATAAATTGATATACAGCACGGCAAGCTTCATAAAATGATTCTCATCACAAGATGATTAAAGAAAAGAATGTGCCGTGGACGTAATGCCTAAATCTAGACTATCGAGGTTAAGAGACACTGTGTGTTTTCTGGTTGACAACATGTTAATTGATTAATCACATGTTGCTTAAACATTTAACTTTGTTGTGTTGTGAAATTTCCAGTGTTGGCTCATCCATAGGTCAGATGGGGCAGTGCCCTACATTTTTATTTTTTTTCGCAATAAAAAAATTTCAACGAAATAATTTCTTTTGGTTGTTTTTTTGTGTCACTTAACACTTAACATGTGTCAGATTGGGGGGCGTGTCCGGACGTTACAGCGCGTGGTCGCATGGCTGAATAGCTCCCGCGGCCAGCGCTGATTTTTTTCAATCCCGCGACTTCCAAGGGGCAACCCGAGGCAAATTTCTTGCAGCACAAGGTGGGGGAACTTACCCTGCACCTCCGATGGCACCTCCCAAGGCACAACGAGTGCTGGATCCCCCAAAATCGGCCCGGAAAGACCGCGGTAAGGAGGCCCAAGATGGCGGATCCCCGCAGCATGAGCTGGCCCATGACCCAGACGCATCACCCTCAGCAGCGTCGGCCTTTCTGACTCCTTGCCCCCCTCAGAGAGCAGATTACATGCAATGCTGCAGGATCTGCGAACAACGATACAGGCAGATATCAAAGGAGCGCTGCAGGAGCTGAGCCGGGACGTTCTGGACTTAGGTGAGCGCACTGACACGTTGGAAACCAAAGCGGATGACTTATGTTTGGTCCACAATGATCTGGTAGACAGGCATCAGGCCTTACAAGCGGCCCATGACTCCTTAGCACTTAAAATGGCTGACATCGAAGATCGCTCACGGCGTAATAATATTAGAATCAGGGGCATCGCAGAAGCAGTCACCCTAGCGGACTTACATCCATACCTTCTGGAGTTGTTTCAAACTTTGCTGCCTGAGGCTACGCCGCAAGAACTATTACTGGATCGAGCACACCGTCTACCACGAGCGAAAAACCTGCCTACATCGGTGGCCCGTGATGTTATTATACGGGTGCACTTTTTTCATATTAAAGAGGCTTTAATGTCTGCGTCACGGAAGTCTTTGCCTTTACCTGCCCCTTATGCTGATATCTCTTTCTTCGCCGACTTGTCGACTTCAACCATGTCCAAACGCCGTGAGTTCTCCTCTCTCACCAAGCTTCTTCGTACTCACAAGTTGGCATACAGATGGGGGTTCCCTACTAAGCTCTTGATATGGAAGGATGGAACCCTACATGTTGTTCCCGATGTTGCCACTGGGTTACAGTTTTTGAAAGAGTGGAATATTCTGGCTGATTTTTCACCTCCACGCGAGCCTTCTTCATCGCCGATCAAAGTCTCCCCAGAATGGCACAGAGTCCGGCCTAAATGATGGTTGTCTCCTTTCCTGTGTTACTCCTAAAATGTCCGGATTTCTGGACAGTTAACCCCATGGAGGGAGTGGTTCCTCCACTTGATCGCCTCGGGACCCTATGCTTATAGATGCAGCGCTTGGTACTTGCGCTGAGTTCTGAGTAGCGAGCGTTCACTCGTCACCCGTTTGAGTCTCCTTAGCAGATATTCTTTGCATTTTTTCTTGCCACCTGGAATGACTCATTTTTGCTGTATTTTTGTGATGCAGCACTGTTTGTTTTGTGTTTTTTTATTTTCAGTCCTTTTATTTTTATTTTTCTTTCTCATTTTGTTTGTTGATATGCTCTCATGGTCATGGCTTTCATACTCCCCATGCCTCCCCTCTGTTATTTTTAGTCCTACCATGCATATTATATCGTCGTGGTTACTTATTCATGAGTAAACCTCAGTTCCGAATTTTCTCAATGAATGTTAGGGGGCTGAATGCTCCGTTTAAACATCATTCGTTTCTGTTTCGTGATTTACATAAAAATAAGCCGGCGTTAGTCTGCGTGCAGGAGACACATTTTCGTGCTCTGCGTACCCCACAATCTGCTATGTATCCTGTTTCTTACCATTCTACTGCCCAGACGAAGTCCAAAGGCGTCTCAATTCTTTTCCATAAGGACTGGGTCTTTAAATGCTCGAACCAATATGCAGATCCGATGGGTCGCCTTTTGATTTTGGTGGGCACCATGAATGAACTGCCAATAACTGTTGCTAATTTGTATTTGCCTAATGTTAATCCGGTATGTTTTCTTAAAAAAGCTTATAGTAAAATTAAGAATATGATGGAGGGTTCCCTTTTCTTGTGTGGAGATTTTAACTGTGTGTGCCTGACTCGGCTATGGATACACGACCGGGCCAGACCCGCGCGCAGCCTCATAAACAGCCCCCTCTAGTCGCCAACTGAATGATTTTTTACGTTCCTCTGACTTATATGATGCATGGAGAATTATCAACCCCTTAACCAGGGATTTTACCTTTTTCTCCCCAGTTCACCTATCCTACAGTCGCATTGACTTGTGTCTGATACATGGCTCTTCCGTCCCTCGCCTCCTAGCCGCCAGTATCGGCTCTATAACATGGTCTGACCACGCCCCTCTTACGATTGATTTTGAGGCGGACTACCCTGCTAGGGGAATGGGGACTTGGCGACTAAATGACTCCCTTATTGTAAGTGACACTGATGTCTCTGATACGTTGGCGGTATTACAGGAATATTTTGCACTAAATGAGACAGGAGAGGTGGCCATTTCGTCAGCTTGGTTGGCGCATAAAGCAGTGGTGAGGGGCCATTTGATTCAAAGAGGGGCTAAACGGAAAAAGGCACTTGGTGCCCAGACGATCTCGATACGGCAGCAAATATCTGACTTGGAGTCCCAACATAAAACAAGTCCTACACCTGACCTCTTGTCTCGTTTAACAACCCTCCGACGGGATTTAATTCACTTGACTTTACAATCCTCTGAACGGGCCATAAGACGCTTAAACTACACTCATTATACCCAGGGCAATAAGGCTGGTCGCTTATTAGCAACTAAACTAAAATCTAAAAGACTTCAAACCAAAATATCTTACCTATTAGATAAGGGGGGGACAGGATTTACAACCCGTTAAAGATCACGGAGGAATTTGCTGGCCATAAGATGCTTAAACTACACTCATTATACCCAGGGCAATAAGGCTGGTCGCTTATTAGCAACTAAACTAAAATCTAAAAGACTTCAAACCAAAATATCTTACCTATTAGATAAGGGGGGGACAGGATTTACAACCCGTTAAAGATCACGGAGGAATTTGCTGACTACTACGCCTCTTTATATAATCTAAAGTCGGATCCTATGACCCACGACCCAAACCCAGATGAGATAACTAGATTCCTCCAGGGTGCAGACCTCCCCTCATTATCCCGATCACAGGCGGCAGATTTACTGGCTCCATTTACGGAGGAAGAGGTGCGCAAGGCCGTTAAGGCTCTCCCAAAGAATAAAGCCCCTGGGCCGGATGGCTTTTCTAATTTATATTATCAGACTTTCGCAGATATTCTAATACCGACCCTTACGAGATTTTTCAATCAAATCAAAACCACAGGTGTAATACCCCCAGAAATGCTCCAAGCTACTATTATAACGCTACCTAAACCTGGCAAACCCCCGAAGAGCTGTGCGAATTTCCGTCCTATCTCATTATTAAATGTAGATGCTAAGCTGTACGCCAAGTTATTGGCGTCTAGAGTAGCACCTCTGCTTCCCCTTCTGATCTCAGCAGAACAGACTGGTTTCATACCCGGTAGACAAACATGTGACAATACCCGCCGCTTTTATAATATTATTGACATTGCCTATAGAACCAATACGCCTGGGCTCCTCTTAGCACTGGATGCTGAGAAGGCATTCGACCGCCTGCACTGGGGCTATATGCGTAAGGCATTAGAATCCTTTGGCTTCCCTGCCCTATTTATTAATAGTATCATGAGTCTATATTCCTTCCCGACAGCAAAAGTCCTGGCGTCTGGGTTTCTTTCCTCCTCATTCTCCATTACCAACGGTACCAGACAGGGATGCCCCCTATCCCCACTAATCTTTGTTTTGGCCCTGGAGCCGTTGGCCTCGCGGATTAGGCAAGACCCTTCTATCTCTGGCATCTCTACCCTAGATGGAACCCATAAATTAGCTATGTTTGCTGATGATATTTAGATTTTTCTTACCTCCCCTGAAAACTCTCTGCCATCTCTAATGCGCCAGCTTACCTCATATGGCCTGGTCTCCTACTATAAAAACAATGTGAGCAAGACGCAGGCACTACCTCTACATGTTGATGATTTTTCGCTTTCCTCTTTACGTGCCTTGTACTCATTTGACTGGAGAACGACCTCTTTAAAATACTTAGGTATCTCTCTCACCAAATCCAGGGGCTCGATCCTTAAACTCAATTATAACCCCCTAATGACCTCTATCTCCTCCCAATTGACCTCCTGGCATGGCCTGGAGGTCTCTTGGATGGAACGCATGGCGGCTCTGAAAATGTGTATTCTACCCCAGATTCTCTATTTTTTCAGGAATATTCCAGTTTTTATCCCGGCTCATATGTTGCTCCGCATGCAAAAAATGCTACATGCACACATATGGAAGGGGAAGCCTCCGCGAATTTCAGCTTCCACACTCAACGCGACTAGGCGCAGGGGGGGCCTAGGCTTTATAAATATTACAGTGTATTACAGGGCGGCTTTATTGGCTCAGCTCCTGTCCTCTATGTACCAGCGAGAAACGCCTTTATGGCTACGGATGGAGAATGCCTATACTGCCCCTCTTCGAGTCCATGACCTGCTGTGGTTCACGACGATCCCACATCGTACATTAGAAGGTATTCTACCTTCTACTTCTCTTTCCCTTATGTCATGGCGCTTATGGGGTAGACAACTTTTACGGCCCTTCCCGTTGCTAAGCTTGGCCCCGCTGCGCTTCCTATGCCGTACTACCCAGGACCTGAATCTTGACCAATGGTTCCAGTTAGGTCTTACTCATATAAATCAGCTCTTCACAGCCTCCTCAATGAAAACCTTCCCGGACCTAACACGAGAGTTTGCCCTCCCCGCTAGCGACTGTTTCACGTACCTTAGAGTAAAACATGCACTGACTCAACGAGGTATCTCTTCCTTTGCAGCGACGGACATTACAGCCTTTCATAGACTGTGCTTAGGTAAAAAAGTTATGAAAAAACCTTTGTCTTTGTGCTATGATAGTTTGTTAAATGTGAACTCTAATAAGAAACTGCCTTATATGACCAGATGGGACAAAGATTTGTCACTCAACTCATCTATGGAGGACTGGTTCTATGCCACTGAAACGGTATATAAATACACTAGGAGCACTAACTTACGGGAATCACACCTTAAACTTTTATATAGATGGTATCTGACCCCGAATCGTTTGGCTCATATACCCGGACACTCTGGTATGTGTTGGCGCTGTGGTACCTGTGTCGGATCTATTCTTCATATCTTTTGGCAATGTCCGCTCCTTGCTACCTTTTGGGGAAAAATTTGTAGATTGATATCTCACTGTTCCGGCCTGTCTCTGCCTTTATGCCCCAAACAATATCTGTTGCATATGCTTCCTATTACTATACAACAACGGCATAGAGGTATAATATCGATTATACTTAGCGTAGCTAAATCAACTATAGCGCGTCACTGGCTTTCTAAAGTCAGTCCCTCTATGAGGGAAGTCATGTCATCACTGGAGAATGTTTACCATTATGAGGGAATGTATCACAGGGCCGCTAACTCTCTATTCTTGTTTCAAGGTGTATGGGAAGGCTGGGAGGTTTTTGTAGCTTCTGGGGACTTGATATAATTGATGGGGTTGATGATATGATGATATATGTGTGGCTGATGTTGGACCTAACTGAGCATTTTTTTTTTTTTTACATTTTTACTCTATTTTTGAGTATTTTTATAATTTTGTGTGTTTTTGTTATGCCTTATTATTTTCATGTATTTTAGTTTAGAATGAAAATGTTGGTTCACCCGATTTGTTATAAGCAAAATTTAGGCTGCTGCTAGACTTGTTTTGTTGTAGGATCCTGCGCGATCCCTTCTTTTCTCAATATTTGCGTTTTATTTCTGGCATTTGTTCTTTACGTGTGAACCTCAATAAAAAACTTTTATATGGAAAAAACATGTGTCAGATTGATAAAATGAGCTATGTCTCTAACCCCTTCACTGCTGAGGCATTTCACCGCTGTCTGCTGAACTCATTCTTACCACTTTTGCTCATCATGTTTAAACGCGATTTGAAGTCACATTTTATTATATGAACCAGACATATTATATATCGTTCTTTCTGGCAGAATCGGCATATTCAGAATATATCATTTTTATATGTATACGTCATGTCCTGCCTGTGTTTTATAACAAAAAATGCAATAAAATTTGAACTTTTACTCATCTACAGCGTGTAAAGTGTTTTTTTCACATTTTATCACATGAGCGTTTGCGGTTATATTTTCTATTGGGTGCGCTTGTTAAAAAATTAGAAATGGGGACTTGTTACATTTTTTGGGGGGAATTTACGTGATTTTTAGCAAACACACCCCATAGAAAAAAATCATTAGTGCAGCATCATTGCTCACATTATAATTGAAATGGGAACAATATTGCTGCATTAATAAAAACAACACACACAAAAAAACATGTTTTACTGAAATAAAGGAACTTTTGCACGATATTCTATATTTTTCGAGTTTCACCTGTACTGCCATTTTTCTCACCATTAAATGGACTTTCTAATGTTAATACAATTATTTTTATTATATCATATAAATTGCTATAAAAAATTCTGAAATATGAAAAAATGAAAAAAACAACACTTTTTCGAACCTTAACCCCCAAAAACTACATCTCCAAAACAGACCCGGGCTAAATAGTTTATAAATTCTGTCCCAAGTTAAGGAATATCCAATGTTTATATGTTTTTTTGCATTTTAACTCCTTCGTTGCTGAGCAATTTCACCTCTGTGTGCTGAGCTCATTTTGACGTTTTGTGCTCATCATGCTTAAACGTGATTTGAAGTCCTGTTTTATTATACGACCCAGACACATTTTTTTCTTAAAACAACTCCACGTTTTTATTTTTATTCATAGATTTATTATTTTTATTTTATTTTGTAAAACAAATATGGTCATGTTTGGTAGCATTTGAAAGGATATGATTTGACCTTTCTAATGATACCAAATATGACCCTATAGCTGCCACCGATTGAGAGATACGGGGGTCAACATGACCCCCTATCTCCGCCATAGGGATTTCCAGAGGAAATCTCTTGGCAGTTTGGGGGTCAACTGCCCAACTGACATCATCGCACACATGCTCAATGACGTCAGTGGGTGAGTGGAGGCCCCAGAGGCATGACTGACATCCAAGATGTCAGCCACCTCAGTGAGTAGTCCGCGGTCCCACCCCGAATGGTGCCGGACGACAGACCGGCGCCTCAGCGGTTAAAGACCTTTCCAGTGATGTCTCTTTAATTTTATTTATTTATAAAGTATTTTACCAGGAAGGATACATTGAGATTTCTCTAGTCTTCAGTATGTCCTGCATTCAAGAACATTGTATTTCTGTAACAACTGTAACATTTCAAAGTAATACAATGCAAGAGGTTAAAAAAAAACTCACAAGTATACAGATTAACAGAAAATAAATATGTAGGAAATAGTCAAAATGTTACATGTTTACAGGTGCATTCCATATTGAGGTATGTTAATAGGGAGCTCTTGAGTGACTTAAGACTGGGGGAAGATTTGATGTCGTCTGGGAGGTTATTCCATAACTGTGGTGCTCTGTAGGAAAATGAGGACCGAGCCACTGTCTTTTTGTATTGTGGTATTGCAAGTAAGCTGGTCCTGGATCGGAGGTTATAGGATGAGGGAGCTGCTGGAGGAAGCAGTCTATTTAGATAGGATGGCAGCTTCCCAAAAAAGCTCTTAAACACCAGGTTGGAGAGGTGAAGGGTGCGTTTAGACTCCAGCGATGGCCAGTTTAGCTCTTTTAACATGTCACAATGGTGGGTCATATAGTTACATTGTAGCGCAAAGCGGCAGAATGAGTTGTACAATGTAGTAAGTTTCTGAAGGTGTATTTGCGGGGCGGCTGAATACACTACATCTCCGTAATCAATAGCCGGCATTAGCATTTTTTGTACAATTTGCTTTCTTACCGTGGGGCTCAGGCAGGATTTGTTTCTGTACAGGGCACCTAGTTTGGGTTAAAGTTTAGATGAGAGTTTTTTCGATGTGGGGGCCAAAGGATAGATTTGGGTCTAACCACATACCTAGATATTTGAGAGAAGTGACTGTGGTCAGCGTGCCATTTGATTTTGTCCCAACACATAGATGGGGATTTTACAATTTATGTATTGTTAGTTTTTTCAGTATTTAAAAAAGTGTTTGATCCACTTTTCTACCTCTGTGAATTGTTTTTGCAGCATGGCCTCCAGCTGCAAGAGATTTGGTTTGCTGGTATAGATTACGGTGTCGTCTGCGTACATGTGTACAGTTGAGGCTTTGCAGATGTTAGGCAGATCATTTATGAATATTGTAAATAGCAGGGGGCTGAGTATTGAGCCTTGGGGTACACCACAAGTGACTGGGAGGGAGGAGCTGCCAGAAGTGGACACATATTGCGATCGGTCGGATACATATGATTGAAACCAGGTTAGCGTGCGATCACCAATACCAGAGTTTTTAAGTTTTTGTAATAGGATGCCATGGTCTACTGTATCAAAGGCCTTGGCAAAACCAAGGAAGATGGCTCCAGTTATGTTTCCTTGTTCCATCCCAGCTTGGATATCATTGCAGACTTTTAAAAGGGCGGTTGTAGTTGAGTGATTTGGATGAAAGCCTGATTGATCTGGGGTTAAGTAGTTTCAATATTGATAATAATCACGTAATTGTGTGTAGACACATTTTTCCCAAATTTTTCACATTACAGGGAGCAATGATATCGGACGGTAGTTGGATACAAAAGTACTGTCACCACTTTTATGGATAAGTACCACTCTCGCAGTCTTCCAGAGTTTGGGTATGTATCCAGTCGCCAGTGACTCATTCATTAGGATTGCGACAGAATTTGCAATTGCCGGTGCACTGATTTTCAGCAGCATTGCTGGTATTTGATCAGGTCCAGACTGGTATTTCATTTTTTGGTTACGGAGAAGTTTAGTAACGACACTGGAACGGCCTGACCTGCATGCAGCCTTTCTGATTGCATGTCATTTCCTAGCTTGGCAATCAAAGTGGTGGCACATCCAACAAAATAATCATTAAAGGCATTTTCTACATCTAGGGGGTGTTGCAGGGTTTGGTTGTTTACTTTGACAGCAGCTGGCTGGGAGTGGATGGGGGTTGCTTGTATGTTACTTATGGTTTCCCAAAAGTTTCTAGGGCTTGCTACGTTATTGTTTAGATTTTCATTGAAGTAATGGGCTTTAGCCATTTTTGTTTGTTTTTTTCATGCATTCCGGCATTTTCGGAAAGTCCTGCTGGATGAGGCAAATGAGCTGCTCTTTGCAAGGGCCAGGTAAGAAGACTGAATGATTTTTGGGCGTGTGCTGAAAGAGAAATTAAAGGAACACTACAATCAAAAATCCCCCCCTGTTTTTTTTACATTAAACTATACCTATTCCCTCAATAAATAGGTAGGGATTTTTTTTTTTTACTGTAATACTTACCCTAAAATCCACTTGTTTCCAACGGCGTCTTTTTTTTTATTTTATACTCACCTCCCTCCTCTTCCGCTCCCGCTCTTCTAACTTTCACTTGGCTAATGGTTTACGTGAGAAGTGAGCATGCGCGCCTCTCATGTAAGCCAGCCAATCAGCAGGCTTCCTCCCGGCTCCATCTTCTTGGATTAGTGTTGTGCGCAAGAGCATGCGCGCAACACTAATCCTCAGCTGCTGCCGCCAGCTACTGCGGCGAGTTGGAGATTTCATTGCGATGAAAGCGCGATGACATCTCCTACTCTGCAATAGTCGGCAGAAGCGGGAAATATGAATCCCGCTCTGCTTACTGACAGGTGGGAGGGTGGAGTAAAGTCCTTCACGTCTCTCAGCTGTTTTCAGCTGGTTCAGCCGATCGGCTGAGCAGAGGGAGGGGGGACAGACAAGGGCATACTCAGGGCATCATGACCACCTGAAAAAGCTTAGGTGGTCATGCTGCCTAGAGTATCCCTTTAAGATTGCAAATAGCATCACATTAGGTTGAAGTTGTCCAGGATCTTAGGGGGGAGTTTGTAGGGGGCAATAAAAGTTAAAGGTTCACTGAACATGACATAGGGCAGAATAGCAGGCCTAGAGCAAATGCGGAGGAAAATTTAGAAAAAGGGAGTGGAGCTCCTCTTGATCGGGAGGGAGAGGGGTGCAAAGGACCCCTCCCTCCCTTTCAGACAGTATCCCAGGGGGGGCCAGAGGGCACCTGAAACTGACATCATCTCACCCTGCGACAGACCGAGGTCCATAAAAGCGGTGGTCTGACTTCAAGGGTGTCAGACCACCATGGGACTCCGGCCAGAGAGGTAAGTATCGGGAGGGGGGGTTTTAAAGACAATACGTATCAGTTACGTCCTTGGGTGTGAAGCGACCCTTTTCCTAGGATGTACCTGGTACGTCATTGGTCCCTATGGGGTTAAATGTGTTATATTTACTTATAAAGGAGGTGGGATTGGGTTTGTTTGTTTCATTTGCTAAGTAGCTATTGGTTTCCTTCTATCTACCATTCCAGGACTCTTCAGGACTTGTTGAGGTAGGGTCATCTTTCCAACATCATGAAGCTCTATTAAAGTGAAATTCTCTAAGTGCTGATACGGGCACAATATGCCCCCATATCAGCGTGAAGCATCTGGCCTCAGTCACTAAGCGCTTGAATGACACTTTGATGACTTTGCACACCCAAAGTCCTAATGTTAGTGTGTTCTGACCCTGGAGTCTGGGATCAAGTCTTGAGGCTGGGACCAGGTAACATCTGGGTGCATTGCAATGGCACAATGTTACGCGATCCTGCCCAGTGCATCGTGTTGCTGCTGTTGTTGGGAGACCTGCAGTCCCCCCATGCCAACATAGGTAATGGCTATCCACCCAACCCCCTCTACCCTCTTAACTTAGCAGTAGTAAAAAAAAAAAAAAAGATTCATCCCCTCCCTTATTAACCCGATACTAACCACCCACCCTAAACTATAAATAAAATCCCCTAAAATAACATAAATCTATGACAGCAACCAAGTGCATTCCTTGTTAAAAAATTGATTTGGCAAATGAGGGAGCTCCTGAGATGGAGCAGTAATCACTGGCTGAAACAGGATAGACATGTGATATTTTTGGCCAATTGTGTACACATGGCCACTCTATGTCACACCAGTCAGAGAAATGACGAGCTTTCACCTCTTCTCTGATTGGTTTGATGCATTTTGTCCATGTAGAACCATTTTAGCCAATCACGGAAGCCCTTCTCTGCCCTCAGCATTGAGAGCCATTGAATTGTCTGACTTCCCATCAATTACCTGCTGCAGCTTACAGGAAGGACCACTGCAGAAGCAACCCAGTGCAGGAGTTAAGGTAAGTTTAAAACTAAAGGAAAGGGTTAAGCAGAAGTGGGTGATGTGAGAGCGGGGGGGGGGGGCAGACGGGGTTACTGTCTAACTCCTCCATTTCCTACTTCCCATTTAGAATCCCTTTAATGACTACAATATCCTAAAGCTTAATTGTGGATGGAGGCGATTGTGTCATGCTTTGTAATAAGATTTGAAATTTTATGTACTTATTCATTTTAATGAAATATTTGTGATATGAATCGACGTGTGCTTTATCTGTTTTGTTTAGGCAAAGGATCACCTATTTTAAACACACAATTCTTCATCCTTTTAGTGTAAAGGATACTTTTAAATTTACTGTAATCTGAATTTATCTTCAACAAAGCTAAACTGTTATTTTTTGACAATTCAGTTTCTGTTAATTTGGGGATTCCTCAGTCTACGACTTGCAGTAAGTCATCATTTATCATACGTTTATATGCTTTTACTTACAGGTTAATTGCCCTGACACATACTGTAAACCATACAGCAGAGAAGACTTGCCATCTCTGCTCATTTATCTATCTATGTTAAATGTGCAGAACAAATGAGCCTGATCGGTGCAGATTTGCCCTGTGATGGTCTACAATGAATGATTAATGACAAAATGGCTCAGAATTCGAAATCAGGAAACCTGAGAGTTGAGAATTCCCTTGAATCCCAAAAAATAACAACTGTCTTATATCGGAAAATTAAAGCTCACTTACATTCCTGAAATTGCTTACCCTATAAAACCATAAAATAGTGTATGTCCTCTCATTTTATTATTTTGTATATTATATAACTCACCAAAAGGCGTGGATTACTGGAGTCTATTAACTATATGTTTTTTATATTTTATTATTCTTCTAAAAGATGTTCTCTGTGGGACTGAACGTCGATTTTGTACACCACAAAAAAATATTGTCAAAAGACTCCAGGAGTGCACACCTTCTTGATGAGTTGTTTGCCCTCGGCAGCGGTCAGCACAGGAGCAATTAGTAGTGGATATCCTGGCTGCGGGTCCCCTGGTGAATCTCGGTATATAGATTGATTGATAGATACATAGAGAGATATGTAATGACAACAATAACTATACACATAGACATTCACTTCACTTTTTCTTAGTGCAATACCCCACTCCATGTAAAGACTATTTATATTACCTTGGAACAGTAATTTAGATGCCATCCTATATAGCCATATAGCACCACTCACCCCCCCCTTTCTTTTTCACCCACTATATGGTATTATTATTATTATTTGTGTAGTGCCAAAAGTTTTGGCAGTGCTTTACAAAGGGAACAAAACACAAATAAACAAACATAAAATCGAGACAAGAAGTGTAGAGGGCCCTGCTCCTAGGAGTTTACAATCTAGAGGGATTGGGGTGGAGAAAGACAAGAGGAATTTTGTTGGTTGTCAAGATCACTAGTGCCTGTGGTTCCGGTATGGTGGGACCACGGAAGTCGTCTCAATGATGTTGTGTGTGTAGGTGAGCAAAGGGATGAGTTTCATCAGTAATGTGGTACTTTAATCTGAAGAGATGGGTTTTGAAGGATTTTGTGAAGGTCTGAAGATTATGGCAGAGTTTGATGGGGTGAAGTAAGTCATTCCACAGGACTGGAGCTGCCCGTGAGAAGTCTTGGAGGTGAGAGATGGCAGTGCGGTTGTAGACCGAGGACACCTTTGCGGTATCTTGCATCAGAAAGGAGCAGATGCGAGCAATGTTCTTGAGTTAATAATAACAGGATTTGGTCACTGTCTGGAAATGGGGAAAAAATGTTAGGTCAGAATCTAAAGTGATACCAAGGCAGCGAGCTTGAGGCGTCAGCTAATGAGAGTTCCATTTAATTGTAGAGAGATAGGTGGCAGGGGGTCTTCCTGGAGGAAAGAATAACAAGAATTTCTGTTTTGGTAAGATTGAGTTTAAGGAAGCGGGAAGAAGGGAGGAAAGGTATGTTTGAGTGTCATCTGCATTTAGGCGGTACTGGAATCCAAATGAGCTGATCAGTTTGCCTAGAGAAGCAATGTAGACTGAAAAAAGAAGAGGGCCCAGTACTGAACCTTGGACAGGCTCCTGAAAGGAGGTACTTCCAGAAAAAGAGACACTAAACAGGACAGGTAGGAAGGGAACCATGAAAGAACAGTACCTTGAAAGCCTATGTTAGGAAGAGTTTGAAGGAGGAGCGTATGGCCAGCTGTATCAAAGGTGGCAGAGAGGTCAAGAAGGATCTGTAGAGAGTGGCACTCTTTAGACAGTGGTAGTTTATCGAAGGTGGAGAAAAGTGTAGAGTTGCAGCGGGTGATAGGACAGATGAGAGCAGTACGGATATATCAGCAGAGAACTGCTATGGATCAAGGGAGTAGAGATTTCTCCGTGTCTTATAAGATTTGGGTTCAGATGGATGGATGCAGGGAGAACTGACGTTGCAAGTCAGAAGATGATGGTCAGAAAGAATGAAAGGTGTAATAGTGAGATTAGAGATAGGGCATGAGTTGGAGAAGATGAGATCCAAAGTATTGCCAGCATGTAGACAGTGGAGTCGGACCACTGAGTGAGGCCGAACGAGGACGTTATGGAGACAAATCGAGAGGCAGCTGAGTGAAGTGGTGATTCAACAGGGCTGTTACAATCTCCAAGAATGAGAGCTGGACTGTCAGGGGACATGACGTGTGGCAGTTAAGTAGGGAAATGGTCAAGGAAGAAAAGAAGTTGGCTAGGGTGTTGATAGAGAACAGCAATACAAATGGCTTGTGATTTAAACAGGTGGATATTATGGACCTCAAACATGGGGATAGTAACAGATTGGCACAGAGGGACGGGCTGAAAGGCGCAGCTGGGAGAGATTAATAATCCAACGCCGCCACCTTATTTGTTACTCAGTCTAGGGGTATGTGTCAGTTGGAGTGCGCTGTGTGTTAGAGAGAGCCAGGTTTCAGTTAAAGCCTGGAGACGTGTATTCTCTCCTTCTCCAAAACTACTATATCATTTTTTTTTTGAAATTTGAAATTTTTATTTCTGAACGAGGGTCACAAGTCGACCAACAAAAGTGGACTCGCAGGGCCACATCAAAAATTAACAACATGTGAACGAGAAAGGGTTAGGTAACTGCACAGAAAGTCATGACAGTTCGCGTTCGAAAGTGTCCCCAGGCTATGCATAGTCCACAGTAGACTGGATATATACTGACTGCATAAATTCAATAATGCATGGGGGGGGAAAGAGAGGGAAAACGGGAAACAGGGGGTTTGTTACAGTTCACTGTGGGGAGGAGAATGTCTCCGATGGGAGGATGGAAAGAAGAGAAGAAAAGAGAAAAAAAAAAAAAAGGGGGGGGAAGTGGGGGGGAAGCGGCAAAAGCCAAAACCGTGACTCTCCTGGCACGCTCCCAAGGGAGGCCATGGAGGGGTAATGTCACGAGGCCCGGGAGTGTGAGGGCCAGGCACGACAAATATCATCATGATGGCGCGCCTCACACACAGCCGGAATATGCCAAAAAAAAAAAAAAGGGGGGGAGAGAGGTAGGGGGATTAAAGAAGGAAGAGAACAGATCCTCCCGCGGGGTAGACACCCTGGTTAAAATAGGATAGAAATGGAAAAAAGGATGAAAGGATGATACGCGAGGGGGGGGGCTGCAGAGGCAGCAACAGCTACACAACAAAAATCCCCATACTCGGGGTATCAGATGAGGTGCCCCTAGCAGTGTAGTCTCAGTCCAGGTCGCTGGGGGGTAATGGAGAGCCACCAGGTCGAATCGCAGCTTCCTGGCCCTTAGCAGTGGGGAGTAGTCCCAGGGACCGAAGATGAGTCCCAGCATCTTCCGCCGATGTAGCAACAAGGACCTGTCCGTCGGCAGGGGTAATAATGAGAGAGCCAGAGGTGCCCCATTTATATCCTATTGAGTGGGCACGGAGTAGGGCTGTAACCGGCCGAAACTGCCGTCGAGCCGCCAGCACTAAAAAAGGTAGGTCCCGATACACAGCAATGGGCGCCTCTTCAAACAAGACTGTCGGCGTATTCCGTGCAGCGCGAAACAATGCTGAGGGGAAGGCTGCGTCCTTGAAGGTAATAAGGACGTCGCGCGGCGCTTTTGTGGGAGCCAAGGCCGACTTTCTCACCCGGAAAGCGGTGAAGGCAGAGTTCTGCAGGAGGTCTGAGGGACCCATAACCACTTCCAAGAAACGCGTAACGTAGGACTGAAGATCCGAATCCGACACGGTCTCGGGCACTCCTCGAAGCTTTGCATTCCTACGTCTGTGTCTCGACTCCAGCATCACCACCACAGATTGTAGGGTACAAATTTGCTGTTGCAAGGTTTGCATAGATGAGGTAGTTGCGGTCTGCGTTCTCTCCAGTGCCTGTGCGCGGGTCTGCAGGTCCCCTACCTGGGTTTGGGTCACCTCAACTGCCGCCTCAAGAGCTTGGAAGTCTGCCTGCCAGGACCTCCGTGCATCTTCCAGCAGGGTTCTGATGTCTCCTTTTGTGGCGGGAAGCGCATCGTCCCTCGGGCCAAGCATCGCTGCAGGGGGATCAGCAGCCTCCTCCACTGTCTGCAGGTCTCCAACATCAGATGAACCCGTTCGTAACAGCCGCCGTCCCAATCCCCCTCCTAGCGAGAGACGGATATCAGGAGTGCAGGGGCTCTCCACCACTCCGGCGCCCTTACCCTTCTTCCCCATACTTATGGAGAGCGTCCTCGTGCAGAGCTAGGCGAGTGCCTCCACTGCAGGCCTCCCTATATATCATTTTTAGCAACATTAGACATTTGTCTAGTCAACCTTACTTTGATACTTGGCCTTATATATAAACATCATCTCACCTCTCTTGAACCTATATCAAAATTATATTTATTTCTGTTTGTAGTTCAGATTCGGAAATATCCATCTCACATTTCCTCAAAGACCCTAGTGTTAACTGATTTTGCTTTTGCAAAACCACTTAAGGACATTAAAAAAATACTAAATATCCCCTACTACTAAGCTTCCCCATTTTAGCTCCATATTACGGGACAGAGGCTAATTCAACAGCCTGCCCGGTAATGCAGCACTAAGACACTGGATACTCGAGGCAGCACTAACGCGCCGCCCCGAGTCATGGAGGCTTGTGCTGCTGGGTCAGCTGACCTGCAGGATCTTGCCTCTCGCGAGATCCTGCAGGTCGGCGGAGTGATGACAGAGGCTTGGTGATCTATTTTTCCCTCAGTCTCAGTCTGCTCCCAGTGGGCAGAATAAGAGGATTGGGTCGCCGGTCTCGCTGCGGGATGAGAGATGAGTATCTAATCCCTTAGCAGCTGTTAACTGATTCTGCAGAAGTAGAATCAGTTAACCACAGCTAGAAGCTGGAACTAACTTTTCAGTTAACCGCAGCCAGGCGTAATAAGCATTAGGACTTTGTAATCCTAATGCTAATTACTCTTTGCGCTCCCCATGTTAAGCATAAGGAGCACAAAGTACAGTAAGTGTGCGCTATAAAGCGCAATCTTAGATGCGCTAATTCGGTTTTTAAAACTGTTAGGGCTCTATTAACATATTAACAGCTTAGGCTAGGGTCAGACGAACGCATTTTTCGCGTCGTCTGTGAAAAAGTGCGTTCGAACAAATGGACGTATTTTTTCACAGAATACGGGTTAGCGGTCATATTATGCACATTTTCGTCCGTGATTTTTTACGTTCATCAATAAAACCCTTTTTGCGTCTGGACGTTATGTAGGCCGGACAGTAGCAGCGTCTGACGTCTCCTAATCACGCACACACGCCGCTAGCGGACGCAGCACACTCTGTACATTAGTACTAGCGGTTTCACGTTCTCAAAAAAATGCGTTCGTTTGCCGCTTGCGTTGCGCGGCCGGACTTTCGTGCGGCCGTACTTCACATATTGCCCGTCATTGGCCGTCATTTGCTGCTACTACGGCTGTGATAAAGTGCGGCTGCACGCGCGTTCGCACTGCGTTCATCTGACCCTAGCCTTCGCGGAAAAGCGCATGCGCAGCGCTAATTTTGTTGCACGCAGTGTTAAATGTTAAGAAGCGTAAACTAACACTGGTATTACAATCCAAGCGCATTTTTTCATCCGTCAAAGAATAACGCGTGTAAAAAAGACGCGAGAAAACACCTTAACGCTGCGCGTAGAAATCGGACTGTTTTTTCACACGATTCAGCCAATCTGAATTAAGAACCACAATTGTCTCCCGTTCAGTTTTTGCGCCTGTCAAAATCAATCTGAGTATACACAAGCTGTATGCTGCAGCAATAATAAAAACACGCACAACTTCTCCATTTTATTGTTTGGGTATGCATAGAATGTGTAACTATACGTTGCTGTATTTTTTTTTTGGGGCTGGTGTATTTGGTTTCGGCCAGGACGTTCAGATTTGCCATTAACACCAGCTTTTCAAAGACGTTAAAATTATGCGTGCAAACGTTGTCTGTTAAAATTTGCGCATAGATTGTTATACCATCCGCATACCAGCGCACAAACGCATTTGCGCTCACAATGTTAAGTATAGGACGCGTAACGTACATTACGCTCGCAAAGGGTTCGTGCAGGTTCACCAGCAGTAGATGTTAACGCACATTTTTTGCGCGGACATTGTAATACGGCATTCTGCGCGAAGGGTTTTGCCCCTCGCGTTAATGCGTTTTTGCGCGGGCGGAAACGTATGCGCGAAGAATGTAATAGTGCCCTTAGTGTTCGGATTGAAACATGGACGGAAGGCGCTAGGGACATTTAACTTTATGTTTACGCTCACATAGCTGATTGCTAACGTTAGCATTAGGATTGTAATAGTTACATAGTTACATAGTTATATAGGCTGAAAAAAGACATGCGTCCATCGGGTTCAGTCTCTCCCACATAACCTACTGCTGTTGATCCAAAAGAAGGCAAAAAACCCAGTCTGAAATATGCAACATACTGGGAAAAAAATCCTTCTTGACCCCAGAATGGCAGTCAGATTTCTCCTTGGATCAAGAAGCTTTTACCCACATATTAAATATTATAACCCTTAATATTCTGTGTCTGCAAGAAGTCATCCAGTCACTTTTTAAAAGTCTGTACAGACTCTGACCCAACCACCTCAACAGGCAGAGAATTCCACAGCTTTATTGTTCTCACCGTAAAATAACCCTTCCTATGCTTTAAGCTAAATTTTCTTTCTTCCAGTCTAAATGGATGACCCCTTGTACTATGTATAGTCCTGTTAATGAATAGGTTATCAGACAATGGTTGATAATGGCCCCGTATATATTTATATAAGGTTATCAGATCCCCTCTAAGGCGCCGTTTCTCTAAACTAAACAGGTTTAAGCTTGTTAGTCTTTCCTCATAACTTAACCCTTCCATTCCCCTTATTAATTTAGTTGCCCGTCTCTGCACTTTTTCTAACGCTATAATATCTTTTTTTAAGACAGGTGCCCAAAATTGCACGGCATATTCAAGGTGCGGCCTGACCATTGATTTATACAGAGGCAAAATTATGTTTTCATCCCGTGAGTGAACTCCCCTTTTAAGGCCAGCAAAGTATTGGCATGCATTAATTGCCTGCTCTTACGGCGCTGTTCGACGGCAGTGAAATCCTCCACAGAGAAGCAATGGTTATTCTATTCAGAAAACATCGAACAGCACTGAAAAGTTGCCGAAATGCCCTGCTGTTCAGTGTTTTCATTCGGCAGGTTTATTTAGGTCAATCTCATAGGCTTCAATGTTAAAAATATTCCCGTTTTAATCCAATATGTATCTAATAAACCATTTACTATTTTATTCTGCAGTAAAAAGTCTCTTTATTTATGGATTTTTTAGGATCTGTTAGGCATTTTTCGGGATTTTTCCTGCAAATTTTGTTTCCTTTTTTTTAAATCGTTCTTTCATTTTTCTTTAACAGAACTTTTTATTATCATTCATAGGATCTTATATTTAAATTCCATGCATCTTTGTTCAGTAGTTTTTTTGCAAACAGTGTTTCAATTTTGACACTTTCAAGCGTACTGTTATCCTGTTTTTTTTTAACCTCGGTCGTCAGTTTATCGTTTTTTTCCGGCAGCTGGTCTGCACTGTGATCGTTTTTTTCCGGCATGTTCAGCGTGGTTTTTTCGGTGATTTCTGTGGGTTTTCGGTGAGTGTTCGGTGAGTGTTCAGTGAGTGTTCAGTGAGTGTTCAGTGGGTTTTGTGTCGCGTTTTCCCTGCACTCCGGGGACCCTGCGGTTTAACTTGAATACACCGCAGAGTCGGCGAATTAGAATCGCTGAATAGCCCCGATGTGCAGGGAACGAAAGGGCACTGAGATGTCTGCAGCATTTCAGTGCTCTCTGAATAACCCCTTTGGTTAGAATTGTGCATTTCCTTAAGAAAATGCAAAAGGTTCTCTATCATGATGTTTATTTATTTATTTTCATGGGTACACTGTCATATACAGTTGTGTTCAAAATTATTCAACCCCCAATGCTGTAAAGGGTTTTAGGGAATTTAGTGTATATTTGTAATTGTATTCAGAATGAAATCCTACAAGGACTTTTTAAAGAACCATATGCAACTAAAATGACATCAATTGGTTTTGTAATACAGTATTAAATGTTTCTTTTGTGAATTCTTCATTGACACAATTATTCAACCCCTTAAAGACTACCACTCTGAAGAACAGAGGTTCATTCAAGTGTTTTCAATCAGGTATTGAAAACACCTGTGGATGTCACGGAGCAGCAATAAAGCATAATAAGCACCAATTAGGCAGCTTTAAAATGACTGTGATACTCAGCTCCTTCTAGACATTTACTGGTGTGGTTACAAACATGGTGAAGTCAAGAGAATGGTCCAGGAAGACAAGAGAAGAGGTGATTACTCTTCACAGGAAGGGCAATGGCTATAAGAAGATTGCAAAGATGTTAAACATACCAAGAGAGACCATAGGAAGCATCATTCGCAAATTCAAGGCAAAGGGCACTGTTGAAACGCTACCTGGTCGTGGCAGAAAGAAGATGCTGACTTCGACTGCTGTGCGCTACCTGAAGCGTAGAGTGGAGAAAAGTCCCCGTGTGACTGCTGAGGAATAGGGATGAGCTGTTCGGGTTCGGATGGTTCAGGGTTCGACCCGAACTTAGCCTGTTCGAGCAGATCGCGAACCCCAAACATTTCCGGGTGTTCGCCGCATGTTCGACCACAATGGACCACAATGCATTTTCCCACTGCCTGAAGCTCATAATTGGCTACAGCCTTGCACCTGACCACAGGTCTGGTGCAAGACTGGTTGAACACTATGCCAATCGCCGCTCAGAGTCCTGAATGGGCAAATTTTGCCCAATCATGGGCTCACAGAGCTAAGTCCCGCAGCACACTATATAAGGTTTCAACGCAGCGCTTCTGCACGCATTTCAGAGGAGATTTCAAAGAAGATAGTTGTGTGTGTTGTTACTGCCGGTCTGCCACGCTACTGGGGGGGTCTGGGGGGTCTCATTTCGACCAAATATCAGGGAATTTAGGTGATGTGTGTCTTGTCACTGTGCCAGCAAGTTTTTTTGGGGTTTACAACTTTATTTAAAACATTTGGGAATTGAGGTGATCTTCTGGGTCTCGTCACACAGCCAGAAATTTTTTTTGGGGCTCACTAATTTCTTTAAAACACTTGGGAATTAAGGTGATCTGTGTCTCGTCATACAAAAAGTACCATGCTGTATTTTGGGGCTCACTAATTTCTTTAAAACACTTGGGAATTAAGGTGATCTGTGTCCCGTCATACAAAAAGTACTACGCTGTATTTTGGGGCTCACTAATTTCTTTAAAAAACTTGTGAATTAAGGTGATCTGTGTCTCGTCATACAAAAAGTACCACGCTGTATTTTGGGGCTCACTAATTTTTTTTAAAACACTTGGGAATTAAGGTGATCTGTGTCTCGTCATACAAAAAGTACAACGCTGTATTTTGGGGCTCACTAATTTCTTTAAAACCCTTGGGAATTAAGGTGATCTTCTGTGTTTCGTCACACAGCCAGCAATTTTTTTTGGGGCAAGCTAATTTCTTTAAAACACTTGGAATTAAGGTGATCTGTGTCTCGTCATACATACAGTACCACGCTGTATTTTGGGTCTCACTAATTTATTTAAAACATATGTGAATTAAGGTGATCTGTCTCTTGTCACTGGCTGCCAGCTATCAGTGTGTCTCACCGAGTTATACCAGAGTTATTTAAATCTTTATACCAGAGGTGAATCAGAGTTCTGTATATATTAATCTATATATCACTCACCATGTCTGAAAGAACAAAAAGGACAGGCAGATGCTCCCAGCCACAGATAAGAGGGCAAGCAGCCCCTGTGTCGGGAGGCTGTGTCTCTGGTCGTGGTGGACGTGGTGCATCCTCTGCAGGGGCATGCTTGTCCTTTTTAACTGGTGCTGGCCGTCTTAAGCAGCAGCAACATACAGAGGACTTGGTGGATTGGCTAACCAGGCCATCCTCATCCTCCGAGTCCTCTACCAGCCAGGCTTCTAGTGCTTTACAGTCCACCTCAGCTGCCAAACATCTAATGCAGCCTCCATGTCCACAGCTACTCCTGCCATAGCCTCACTATCACACACGGAGGAGTCAGCTGAATGGTTTGACTACAATGAGAGTGACATGCTGCTTGAGGATGCGCAGCAAGTACAGTGCTCTGATTCAATCTCTGAGGTTGAGCAAGGGAGTATAATCAACCTAGAGGAAGGGGGTGCCAGTGATGTTGCCCCAGCAGCTGCAGAATACTGCCAAGTTGGCTCCAGTGACGAGGAGATAGGGAATGAAGATGACATTGATGATGATGAGGTCACTGACTCCACCTGGGTGCCAGATCGAACTGAGGAATCAAGTGAGGAGGAGGGGGGAGGAGGAGGAGGAGGAGGCACAGCAAACACGAGGCACAACATCCTCTGTGACCAACCGTAGCACTAGCCAGTCCAAGGCATCACATGTCAGAGCTGCTCCGGTGCAGAGCGCTGTTGTCTCAAAGAACACATGCAGGAACTCTGCTGTCTGGGAGTTCTTTAAGAAATGTGCAGCAGACCCCACCGTTGCTATTTGTAATCTATGTCAGAGGAGGCTGAAGCGTGGGATAAACACCGGACACTTGGGTACCACGTGCTTGAGGCGACATATGAACAAGTGCCACACATCCCGTTGGGGCAAAACTTTGCATAGGTCCTCCTCCTCCTCATCTGTCTCTACCCACACTGTATGTCCTGCCATGCAATTGCCTTACAACCTCCACCGACAGGGATGATGCTACAGTAATGGATGTACCAGCAGGTCCTTCCTCACAATGTGACATCATCCCAGTAGCTGAAGATTTACGCAGTCAGATTACGTTGCTGCAGCTGCTGCAGCGAAAGAAAAAATATAGTCCCAACCATCCCCAAGCACAGTGTCTAAATGCCAGCTTAGCAAAATTACTCGCATTGCAGCTGCTGCCTTTCCAGCTGGTGGACTCTGCTCCCTTCCGTGAATTTGCTGAATGCGCTGTACCACAGTGGCAGGTTCCAAAACGCCATTACTTTTCACGCAAGGCCATTCCAGCACTATACCAGCATGTGGAAGACAATGTTATCCAGTCATTGGGAAAGGCAGTCAGCAGCAAGGTGCATGTCACTTTAGACACGTGGTCCAGCAAGCATGGACAGGGTCGTTACATTTCCTTCACGGCACACTGGGTAACTCTGATTGCAGCTGGGAGGGATCCAAGACGGGCTCTGTGCTGGAGCTTGTTCATCCACAATGCCTCCAGAAAGCTGCTTGTATGAGGTCTGTCTGCTCCACCACCACCACCTCTTCCTCCTCCTCCTCCTCCTCCTTCTCTGTCTCTGGCGAAGTGGCAGTTAAACTGACGCCTGACAGGGTCTACGCAATGGCTCAAGCAAAAAGATGCCATACTGTGCTTGAGCTGGTTTGTTTAGGGGACAGGAGCCACACCGGGTCAGAAATTTTGGCAGCTCTGCAGGGGCAGGTGCAGAGATGGTTAACACCATGCCAGCTTGAGTTGGGAATGATCGTCTGCGATAATGGCAGCAACCTTCTCTCCGCCCTACGCAAGGGTAAATTGACGCATGTACCATGCCTAGCACACGTCCTAAATCTGGTGGTACAGCGTTTCCTAACAAAGTATCCAGGGCTGCCAGAGCTTCTCATCCAGGCCAGAAAAGTCTGCAGCCACTTCAGACGGTCATTCCCAGCAAGCGTTCGCCTGGCAGAAATTCAAAGAGAATTCCACCTTCCCACAAACCGTCTGATCTGTGACATGCCCACCAGGTGGAATTCGACATTAGCAATGCTGCAGCGTCTGCACAAGCAGCAGAGGGCCATCAACGAGTACCTGTGTGAGTATGGCACAAGGACAGGTTCAGGTCAACTTGGTTTTTTTTCCCCCCCGCAGTGGCTGATGATCAAGGATGCATGCACTGTACTGTCACCATTTGAGGAGGCAACGAGGATGGTGAGCAGGGACAGTGCATGCATCAGTGACACAATTCCTTTAGTTTTCCTGCTGGAGCACACTCTGCGGGAAATTATAGATGTGGCTCTAGAGGCAGAGCAGCGGGAGGAAGAGGAGGCCTTCCCTAGCTCTGAAGGCCCCAGTCTTTCCGCAGACAGCATTCCAGCGTGTCCTACTCAGATCAGACGGGAGGAGGATGAGGAGGAGGAGGACTATTTAAGTAGTGAGGAATCCCCACCTTCAATGCCCCCAAGGCAGGGTTTTGTGTGCCCAGAAACAGAAGGGCTTGTGCGTGGCTGGGAGGAGGAAGTGCACGATACGGTCATCCTCATTGACCAGGAAGACTCGGCAGCTAATGCCACCTCCAACCTATGCTGCATGGGCTCCCTAATGATGCAAAGCCTGCTAAAGGACCACAGGATTCGTGCTATCAAGGAGAGGGATCATTACTGGTTGGCAACCCTTCTTGATCCACGATACAAGGGGAAAGTTGCAGAGCTCATCCTGCCCGCACAGAGGGAGCACAGGATGACAAAACTTGAGGACGCTCTAAAGCGAAACTTGTGTAACACCTTTCCAGGCACTATTAGATTACCAGGTGCTGACACACGTGCTTCTGAGGCTGCAGGTGATCAAAGGAATAGCGGTGAAGGCCAGGGCCGCTTGACTGATGCATTTTTAAATTTTTTTAGTCCTCGACGCCCAGGGACGTCAAATGTAGGCACCCATTGCCAGCGTCTTCACCATATGGTGCAGGACTACCTAGGGGCAAGGGCAGACCTGGATACCTTTCCAGCAGATGATCCACTGGCTTACTGGGTGCTGAGATTGGATCACTGGCCAGAACTTAGCCAATATGCTATGCAGCTACTAGGTTGCCCTTCATCTAGCGTGCTTTCCGAAAGGACGTTCAGTGCCGCTGGCGGTTTTGTCACAGACAAAAGAGTGCGTCTGTCCACTGACTCTGTAGACCGGCTGACATTTATAAAAATGAATCAGTCCTGGATCAGCAGCTATCAATCCCCTGATGCTGAAGTAATGGAATAGATAGGGGATGTCCTCTTCTGCATTCACAAAACCTCCAGCACTGAACTCTTCCACAATACCACAAAAGGGTTAGGGTGTGAAGGCACTTGCTGCCATGAAAGGCACAATATCTGGCTGCACTGACGCCCATTAAAAAAAAAAAAACTTTTCAATATAGGACCACATGGTCCACCCCTGCACTCTTCCACAATACCACAGAGGGGTTACTGTATGATGATACTTGCTGGCCTGGCACCAAAGGCACAATATCTGGGTGCACTGACGTCCATTAACAGATAAAAAAAAACACTTTTCAATATAGGACCACATGGTCCACCCCTGCACTCTTCCACAATACCACAGAGGGGTTACTGTATGATAGTACTTGCATGCCTGGCACTAAAGGCACAATATCTGGGTGCACTGCCATTGACGTCTGTATCAGATTCATATCCTCAGAGGGGTTACGGTGTGACGGCACTGTTGCCGACGCTAAAAGCCCAATTTTAAAGCACCTATTGTTACTTTCATCCAAAGCCTGCATAAGTTTCACAATAATTTAGCCCAAAAAAACACTAAACTTTTTATGCGCGTCCTAAAATGTCTTTTCATACAGGCTGCCGCCCCAAGCAGTTGTTTATGGATAGATTAAAGGAAAAGCATTTACCGTCATATGAAACGTCATTTATTTGTTTTTAAGTGTTTCTATACATCCTAGAAATCCACCACTTCACGGGCAGGTTATGGGGACCTCCTAGGCACGATATTTGAAGGAATTTTTTCGTTTTTATTTTTAACCCTTATTTCATGGAAAACTCACTGTCCCTTTAAAAACTTTTTTTTTAAAACTTTTTGTCCTTGTTTCCTGTCCCCCAGGGCACTACCCGGACCCCCATACACCTTTTATGGCAAATATGTAGCATATATGCCCTAAAGGCATATATGCTACATATTTGGAGGGCACTCCAAAAAACTAATTTTCAGCCCCATTGACTTGCATGGGGGTTTGGGTTTGGGTTCGGGTTCGGTCCCGAACAAATGGGAAGTTCGGGTTCGGGCTCGAACTGAACTCGGGGAGTGTTCGGCTCATCCCTATTGAGGAACTGAGAAAAGATTTGTCAGATGTGGGTACTGAAGTTTCAGCTCAGACAATACAGTGCTGTCAGGATCCCTGGCTGTAGCCATCCTGAAACCCCCCCTGGTGGTACACTTCTATGTACTGTTCCTGCCCTGTAACCAGCATTCACTATCAGCATCCAGCAATGCAACAGTTAACTCACAACCAACACACGTGACACACAAAATAAAGGGCTCTGCCCCACAATTAACATTGCTGGTTCATTACAGCTCTTGTGCTGAGAGAGTGAGGTGCTGCTAACTCGCTGCTCTGCTATACCCATCTGTTCCTGTTTATTATTTATGTTTCCTGCAACTCCACCATCATCCTTCTGAGAATCATCCGGTCAGTTTATTTCCACATCATCCTCCCTACCCCTTCCCGCCTGCTTATCAGTGCAGGACACTGCATCCTGGGCTCATACCCCTGCCATCCAGGTGCCACCCAGGTACCATCCCCACGTTCCTGACAGGCGCACACTGCGTAATGAAGGCCTCCATGCCAGAACTCCCAGGCGCACCCCCTTGCTGTCTCCAAAGAATAAGAAGAGTCGACTGCAGTATGCCAAAAGTCATGTGGACAAACCACAGAAGTTTTGGGATAGTGTTCTGTGGACTGATGAAACAAAATTAGAACTGTTTGGGCCCATGGATCAACGCTATGTTTGGAGGAGGAAGAACAAGGCCTATGAAGAAAAGAACACCTTGCCTACTGTGAAGCATGGCGGGGGGTCAATCATGCTTTGGGGCTGTTTTGCTTCTGCAGGTACAGGGAAGCTTCAGCGTGTGCAAGGTACCATGAATTCTCTTCAGTACCAGGAGATATTGGATGACAATGTGATGCAGTCCGTCACAAACCTGAGGCTTGGGAGACATTGGACCTTTCAACAGGACAATGATCCCAAGCATACCTCCAAGTCCACTAGAGCATGGTTGCAGATTAAAGGCTGGAACATTTTGGAGTGACCATCGCAGTCGCCTGACTTAAATCCGATTGAGAACCTCTGGTGGGACTTAAAGAAAGCAGTTGCAGTGCGCAAGCCTAAGAATGTGACTGAACTGGAGGCTTTTGCCCATGACGAATGGGTGAAGATACCCGTAGATCGCTGCAAGACACTTGTGTCAAGCTATGCTTCACGTTTAAAAGCTGTTATAACTGTAAAAGGATGTTGTACTAAGTACTAAGATTGAATGTCACTTGGGGGTTGAATAAAACTGATAATGATGTGAGCACAGAAAAGACATTTGTGGTTATTTCATTATAAATGTTATGTTATATTTGTCTGACCTACATGTGCCTCTTTGATTTAATTGTAAGCAAGATGACTGAATGATCAAAATCAATGTGAAACTGGCCAAAACACTCAATTTCAGTGGGGGTTGAATAATTTTGAACACAACTGTATATATATATATATATCCACAAAGGTTTTTATTATAAAACATGGGAAATAAATATACATGGTGATAATGATTGCAATCTGAATTCAAATTTATACATATTTTGACATATTTTAACATGGCATTCTGATGTGATATGGCATATACACATGGTTATGATATATTTTTAATCTGCTGAAACCATTGAAATAAATGAAATATAATTTGTCTGGCTCCTACAATAAAGCTTGCCTTTAAATATGGTTTAAAGGTCATGAGCAAAAAATGTCCAAAAACTTTTCGAAACTAATATGGCTCAGAATTTTAGGGGTTAACTATCAGGGTTATTCAAAGAGGTTCGAAAAGTCACCGCAAGTTCGGTGACTTTTCGTTCTCTTCAATTCGGTTCCTTTTGCCGATCCCATTTCGGTGACCGGTGTATTCAGCAAACACCACAGGGTCCCCGAACTACAGGGAAAGGCTGCCGCAAACCTGACGAAAACTAACCGCAAAACCCACCGAATGCACGCAGAAAACACGCAAAAACATCTGGATTAACCTTCGAAAAACCTTGAGCAGGAGCCGATCACACGCAGCGAAGCAGCCGAACAGGAGCCGAATCACACAGAGCCGAAGCAGCCGAGATGCAAACGAGGCAGTGAATAAATTAGCAAAACCGTTTGTATGAATCTGTGAAAATGAAACGCTGTTTGCAAAGAAACTACTGAGAAAAAAATGTCTGAAACTTACACAGGAGGTCCAGGGAATGATAATAAAGAGGGCCGTTACAGAAAAAAGAAGTAAACTTAAAAAAAAAAAAAAATCGGACTTTGAAAAAAAAATAAAAAATTTGAAAAATGCTTAAAATATCCTAAAAACCTATAAATAAAGAGACTTTTTGCTGCAGAATTTTATAATTAACGGTTTAATGGATATTGAATTAAAACGGGAATATTTTTAACATTGAAGTCTATGGGATTCTCCTGAATAAACTTGCCGATCTAAACCACCGAATGGCAGGGCATTAGGGGAACCTTTCACTGCTGGTTTGTGCTCTCTGAATAGCCGAAGCAGTGCTTTTTCATGGGGATTTCACTGCCCTCGAACAGGCACCGAACAGGCACCGTATGTGCAGGCAATTCGCCAGGATTTGGCGAATTGCCTGCTCTCTGGATAGCCGAATGCCCAGGAAAGGTAACCGAATGCTGATTTTCAGCGTTCTGTTACCTTTCTCAAGCAATTCGGATCTCTTTGGATAACCCTGTGTGTATCTAACTTCTGGAGTTCACTTGACAGTGCTGTTTCTTGGATACACTCATAAGCTAAATAGTTTTGTTCCATTAAATTGTATTTTTTCTGATTTATTATTAAAATTATTATTTATTATCTAGTGTATGTAATTACTTTACAATTTTGAGCAATGACTACACTATTGAATACAGGAGTGTGTGATACACTAATGAATTAAGGCTGGGGTCAGACGAGCGTAGTGTTCACGTCCGTGATTGCGCCTAAAAGTACGTCCGTGATAGCATGAAAGTAAGTCCATTGGAGCCTGACACATGAAGTACGTCCGCACTGAACTGCGGCCGCGGCAAACGGACGCAGGTTAGGCAAGAACGTAATACTGCTAGAACGGACGTGCGGAGTGCGCCACGTCCACAACGTCCGCATAGCTTTGTCTGTGAGTGATGGAGCGAGGTCAGACGGACTGCATTTATACGTCCAGCATTTTTGACGGACAGAATGTTTTTTCATTGTAATTTATTTTCCCCTCCTACATCCGTCAAAAAATAACTTCAGTGAAAAAACGGACTGTGTGACCACTACTGCGTCATCCGTACTGACGATGTCCGTACTGCACGGACGTACAGTCCGTACAAAATGCGCTCATCTGACCCTAGCCTAAGTGTATAAAAAAACTGAAGGGTGGCCCCAAACTTGTAACCTGCTTATAGCCCCGTGTTTCCTTAATCCTGCTTTGAGTGAAGTGATCCAGTGCTCTTTCACAGACACACACACAGACAAGGATTTCACTTGTTTCCATGGAGTACTATGAGCTGCCTGCTCACTGTATACTTAAAGGAACACTATAGGCTAAAAATCCCTTTTTTTACATTAAAATATACCTAATCCCTACCTAGTTATTCAGTATATATATATTTTTTAATGTAATACCCTAAAAAACACTTGTTTCCAACGGCGTCTTTTTTTTTTATACTCACCTCCCTCCTCTTCCGCTCCAGTCCTGTTAGAGCTTGAACTTGGCTAATGGTTTACATGAGAAGCACGCATGCGCGCCTCTCACGTAAGCCAGCCAATCAGCAGGCTTCCTCTTCTTCTTTATAGATTATATACCAAGGTATATGGGAGCGCATACAAACATATATACAAACAACAATAAATATGGTGTGTAGATATCACCAAAGGATGGCTGGTTGAAACACAGATGAATAGTTAGTCCGTACGTCCTATGAAAAGGAAGAGAAAAAGACCAACGCGTAATATGTACTAATACAGTAGGTGAATGGGTACACGCAGCTTGTAAATAGCACTCACAAACGGGGAGTCTTGAAGACACCAAATGTATGCCTTTAAGTCACTTATGGGGGACTCTTCCCCGGCAACGATTCCTTCTTCTTATGGAGATGAGTGTATCTCAAAAGGAGAGAGAGGAGTACATAGTACACTTCTGTGACTCAAATTGGAGAGAGTTATGAACAAAAGAGGCACACTCACATATTCAAGAACCTCCTCTTGGTGGTTCAGTATAGGCACTTTGGACCTCGTATCGTCTGAGGGGGTCCCACCTCGTAGAATCCAGATTGTCCCACACTTGGCGTTGTGTTCGTATCTCCTATTTTACGTAAACAAAATCAAAATGTCTTGGGAGAAAGAAAGTAAATAAAAAAGGGGGGAACTGGATTAAAAAAATAATTATTATTGTACATAAAACATCGAGACGCGTTTTGCCCGCTAACTGCAGGCCTAATCGAATTGGTTTGGTATCAAAAAGTCTTCATTTTATACTTTCAGGTGAAATAAGCAAAAGGGTGCGAAAATTGGCATGCGGGTCACAGTGCCGGGCATTGCGAGTTCCAGACGCCATTTTGATGACAAGTTTCCGTTTCTGTTTGGCATATTATTCAGGAAATCGGATTACTTTTGGTTTTCATTATAGAAACTTCTTCCATTTTCATTATAGAAACTGCTTCGGCTGTTCGAGTAATCAGTTACTTCCATTTTCACTAGATAAGTGTAAGGTCCTGGTGGCCCTGACCCCCTGGCGTCCCCTTTTGTTCCAAACCCTGCATGCCCCCTGCAGGTTCCCGGACTCTGTATTGACTTTTTCACATCCTGGACTCTAACGTTCTGGCCATGGAGACTCACCTGCCCTTCATCTTCCCTAATCGGTCTATCATATAAGGGAGTCCCACCCTTTCCCCTGCACTTCCACATTGCTGTTACCTGGTTGTGAACCTATGTGCCAAAGCTCCCTGAACCTTCTGGGCAATCACCTGATTCCTCAACCCAAGACTCCTAGGACCTTCTGTGTTATTTGGACATTCATCTGCTTCATTACACCGGTACCCCCCCATCCTGCTCCCCTTCTGCCCCCCATCTAGACTCCCCGTGTACCAGACCCAATTCTGTATTTTGACCACTCTCTTGTCTGAACCTTGCCTGATAAACACTCTTCTGTTACCGTAAAACTGCCTCTATCACTGCATCCTGGTCTCACAACCCCATCTTGCTACACCGAGCACAGTCTGAACCCTGACAAAATGTGGAAGTTCAAACCCTGTGAGCCCGCGGTGATAGTAGCCCATGTACAAAAACTGAAAAATGCCAACCAAGAGATCCAGCAGCACCTGCACTCTTTATTGGAGTATCTGCAACAGACCTTAACTGACACGTCGACTAAGGTGTGCATTCCAGTTCCAAAAGGAGCTTGAGGACCCCTAACCAAAGAAGAGAAGGCAAGAAGAAGAGCACAAGATTTGTGTTTTTATTGTGGAGATAGCTGGCATAGAATATCTGCCTGCCCATTGTGCCCACCCAAGCCAGAGACAAAAAATCTTGACAAGCCTGCTTCTATGAAACCTGTTTCTGCGAAACCTGCTTCTACAAGGCCTAGTCAGACCGCCTACATAGGCACCTTTGTCTACGCTTCACCTTCAATTCCTGGTTTACCTAAAGAACCAAAGCCTTGCCAGGTCCCCATGGTCAAGTCTCGCCAAACCTCAGTGTTCAAGGTAGCTGCCCTGCAGCTCGAGCAACCCTCTGGGCCAGCTGCCCTGCAGCTCGAGCAACCCTCCGGGCCAGCTGCCCTGCAGCTCGAGCAACCCTCCGGGCCAGCTGCTCTGCAGCTCGAAACAACCCTCCGGGCCAGCTGCCCTGCAGCTCGAGCAACCCTCCGGGCCAGCTGCCCTACAACCCACAGGATCTCAAGAGTCTGCTTCCCTGCATCCCGCAGGATCTCAAGAGGTCGCTGCCCTGCAACCCGCAGGATCTCAAGAGGTCGCTGCCCTGCAACCCGCAGGATCTCAAGAGGTCGCCACCCTGCAACCCGCAGGATCTCAAGAGGTCGCTGCCCTGCAACCCGCAGGATCTCAAGAGGTCGCTGCCCTGCAACCCGCAGGATCTCAAGAGGTCGCTGCCCTGCAACCCGCAGGATCTCAAGAGGTCGCTGCCCTGCAACCCGCAGGATCTCAAGAGGTCGCTGCCCTGCAACCCGCAGGATCTCAAGAGATCGCTGCCCTGCAACCCGCAGGATCTCAAGAGATCGCTGCCCTGCAACCCGCAGGATCTCCCGATGTCATTGCCCTGCAACCCGCAGGATCTCCTGAGCTGTTGCCGCCACAGGGCCGTCGCCGCCGCCGTAAGGCCAAGCCGCTCACTGCCCAGCCAGAGCCGTGCTGTACCCAGGTCGCCGCAGAGCCATGCAGTACCCAGGTCGCTCAAGTGCCGTGCAGTACCCAGGTCATTGCCGAAGCCACCGCCATGGAGCTGTGCAGTGCCGAGGTCCATTCCCAGCAGGGCGCTGCCCTACCGGTCCTCACCGAGGGCGCTGCCCTACCGGTCCTCACCGAGGGCGCTGCTCCACCCGTCCTTACCGAGGGTGCTGCCCCACCCGTCCTCACCAAGGGCGCTGCCCCACCCGTCCTCACCAAGGGCGCTGCCCCACCCGTCCTCACCAAGGGCGCTGCCCCACCAGTCCTCACCAAGGGCGCTGCCCCACCGGTCCTCACCAAGGGCGCTGCCCCACCGGTCTTCTCCAAGGGCGCTGCCCCACCGGTCTTCTCCAAGGGCGCTGCCCCACCGGTCTTCTCCAAGGGCGCTGCCCCACCGGTCTTCCCCAAGGGTGCTGCCCCACCGGTCCTCGTCAAGGGCGCTGCCCCACCGGTCCTCGCCAAGGGTGCTGCCCCACCGGTCCACGTCAAGGGTGCATCGAAGAGTTGTGTCACCAAGAGGATCAACACCCCTGAAGGCACCATTTCTATGGAACCCTTGCCACCTGAGTTTATCTATGGTTCAAACGGGACTGTAGTCAGATGCACAGACCTGCAGGTGTTTTCGAATGCCAAGAGTGCCTGGAGATCGCTTCGCAGTGGAAATGCTCTGCCCAACCCTGGTCGTCATGACCATTATTCTGCACTCCAATGGTGCAGTGCCTATCTGTCCCGTCATCCGCCAGTGTGACCCTAACCTCAGCCTGGGCCGTCCGGAGTCCTGCCCTTAGAGGGGGGGGCAATGTAAGGTCCTGGTGGCCCTGACCCCCTGGCGCCCCCTTTTGTTCCAAACCCTGCATGCCCCCTGCAGGTTCCCGGACTCTGTATTGACTTTTTCACATCCTGGACTCTAACGTTCTGGCCATGGAGACTTCATCTTCCCTAATCGGTCCATCATATAAGGGAGTCCCACCCTTTCCCCTGCACTTCCACATTGCTGTTACCTGGTTGTGAACCTATGTGCCAAAGCTCCCTGAACCTTCTGGACAATCACCTGATTCCTCAACCCAAGACTCCTAGGACCTTCTGTGTTATCTGGACATTCATCTGCTTCATTACACCGGTACCCCCCATCCTGCTCCCCTTCTGCCCCCCATCTAGACTCCCCATGTACCAGACCCATTTCTGTATTTTGACCACTCTCTTGTCTGAACCTTGTCTGATAATCCGTCCTCATGTTTATTTACAATAAACACTCTTCTGTTACCGTAAACCTGCCTCTATCACTGCATCCTGGGCTCACAACCCCATCTTGCTACACCGAGCACAGTCTGAACCCTGACAATAAGTCATATTCTGTTTCCGCTTCCATTATTTGGCTTACCGCAATAGAGGTGGTTTCACTTTCATTAACAGAGAAAGTCCACATTGTGGGGAGGTTATATTGGGCTCTTCAAACCATTCTGCTCTGCATATCCTAAGGCAGACCCACATATGCCACAGAAAATCAGAGGTTGAGTTAAAAATATATAACATTAAACATACAAAAAAATATAAAAAATATATAAAAATTTAAAAGATAGTATGTATTTCTTTGTATATTATATATATATATATCAAAGAAATTGACAAACCTCAAAATCTACATTTAGACCTCTAGGGGTCATGGTATCTAGGGTGTAAATCCACCACATTTCTGATTTAATTAGCTTTTCAGTTAGATTATCGCTCCGCCAGTTGGTTGTAATCTTTTCTACTGCCCAAAATTTGGTGCCTCTGGGGTTACATTGATGTTTCTCACTATAATGTGCAGAAACACTATCAGGGTTATTCAGAGAGCGTGAAAAGCAGGAGAATGACTGGAGAATGACTGGAAATGAAAAATTCTAGGTCAAAATAGCCGATTTGGAAAGTGTGATGAAAGGGAGAATTTTTCTGGTTTGGCTATATTGACCTAGAATTTTTCATTCTCCAGTCATTCTCCTGCTTTTCACGCTCTCTGAATAACCCTGATAGTTTAGCATAACCTTTAATGATGTTATTCATATGCTCATTAACACGAATATATAATGCTCTAGAGGTTTGTCCTACATACCTCAAACCGCATGGACACTCCAGTATGTAAATAACTTTGGTAGATTGGTGAAGAGAATAATGGTCTCCAATTGTCCGTCCTTAACCCCTAAGACCCTGTCTTAGGCACACCTTGAGTTAACTCTCCTTCTGCGCAGGAGAGAGAAATCAAAACACACGAGGCATGTTTTAGTCTGGCATCTCTCTCTGCCTTCCAACGGTTCTTGACACTTATTTATACCCTGTGTCAAGGCGTTGGCTCTTTATTTCATTAGTTAACATTTCAAAACATAACATAGTTCATTGGCCAGTTTCAATACAGGTCTGGTGACACATTTCTGGACAGTCCCGTGGCCCGAGGCATGTGACTTCTTGAGACATGCTATCTCTTGAGAAATGCTAGCCATCAGCATTTCTTCAGACATTTCTAAAGACATTTCTAAAGACATTTCTAAACATCAGCATCTAAAGACATTTCAAAAGATATTTCTAAAGACATCTTGAGAAGTGAACCCCAGTCCTATAATACTTCTGATTATCAATTTATCTTAAAACTATTTCTTATATTTTAAACCTTAATTTATCTATTAATATTATAATTCATGGGGTGTTATTTAACTACTTATAGGGTCCTTCTTATAGGTTAGCAGATGGTGGTCTGAGGATTCCTTTTCCTTCAATCCCCTCTTAGAATCATAGTATGATCATACTATTTGATTCTTTCTTTGTTTCATCTATCTACTGTAAGTTAGTATGGGTTGGGGAGCGAGACCCTCAATACCCATGTGGATCAATATAGAACCAGGGGGGGGCTGTACCTGCCACGGAACGGGTAGCAGATGGCAGTCTCCCAGTGCCTATTTATCTTCCTAACCTACCTTTTTCAGCCAATATCATGTCCAGAGCCATCCGGTTCTGGAACGTCATAATGGATGTGGATTGTAGTTGGTCAGCGAGGCCCTGTAAAGCTTCGCGAGCATAATTAACAAATCTCTGCTGGTTATAATATAAATAGTTAATCAATCTACATTCTTATTAATAGTAACAAGAGGTGCTAGGAATGACTCAAACCCTGCCTTTACCTGATCCCTTGCTTTAAATTCATCAGGGACCCCTCTTGGTACCCCTATAGCATCAATATAGACATACATAACAATTTGTACGGTTATTGTTTAGGGCACTAAATTTTACCCATTCTAGCCAAACATTTACATCTGAAAATCCTGTTTCCATTACTATGCTGTCTTCATAAATGGGATTGGCTATTGATTTGGTGTTAGGTAGGAGAGGAGGAGGTCTCACTACCTCTCCATATTTCCTGGGTAGGAATGGGTTCTCTTCCTTCTTATAAATGGCCATATCTTGGAGTTTGAACTTATATCGAGGGAATTTGGTTGTGGCAGTTGCGTATATTCCCATCTGTTAACTACGGCATCAGAGGTACCATATCCCATATTGCCCGTGTCCCACCCCACTGCGCCCCAATAATCACAATTATGTCCCCAGTACTCATCGGTTACACATATATATACAGTTGCCTTGTACAGTATCATACTGCAGTAATGGTGGACAATAAAGAAACAATAGTGGCCAGACAGTGATGGTTTGGGTTGGGGTTCTTTCTGGTAGGGGGTGTGGACAATAGGGGTTGTGATATATGTTCCGAAGGGGGGGTAAACATATTATTTCAGTCTTTTTCTTCCCCCACATGCGTCTCCATACTCTTCTAAAAGGATCCTTGGTTGTCATTTTCTCCTTGTTGGAAACCAGGGCTATCTGCCCTCGTGAGTGTCTCTTGTTGAGTCCTTTGTTGAATCTGCTTGACTCGAGAGGGTCCCTTGTTGAATCCACTTGACTCGAGAGGGTCCCTTGTTGAATCCACTTGACTCGAGAGGCGTGAATCCAGACTGGGCTGTCCTCTGTCAGTATAGCTGTGCGGGTTACGGCTACCACCGTGGTCCATAGGCGAAATCCTCTGGTCGTTTTCCTTTCTGTAGCCGCTTTACCAGCACCTTGTCTCCTGGATTAAATGGGTGGGTAGGTTTGTCTGAAAGAAAGGGAGACTTAAATATAACTTCGTCTCTGGTTGTCTCGAGGGTTGAGATCAGCTGCCTAACATATTCATCCCTTATCTGCTCTAAGTCCCTTGTCTCCACTGTTAGCCTACCTGTAGACCATGGTAATGGAAAGGGTCTGCCCATAAGTATCTCGAAGGGGGAGTAGCCTGTATTCCTATTAACCGCCATTCTGATTTCAGCCAGAATGATGGGGAGTACCAATTTCCAATTCTTTAGCTCTTCTGTGGTTGCATATTTTTGTAAAGTACAAAATAATTGGTCCCTATCCATTGTGGGAGGTCGCAAAACCCGGCATTACTAGTTTAGCTATGTCCTGTTGTGCTGCTCGTTTAGCTGCTTGATCAGCCAGATGATTCCCTTTTGCAATAGGATCTGAGGCTCTGGTGTGTGCTCTAAAATGTAACACCGCTATCTGAGAGGGCATAAGAATGCCTGCTAGGAGGTCCGTGACCAGGGTCGAATGGGAAATCTTCTTGCCATCTGCGGCCACAAATCCCCTCTTTTCCCATATCGTCCCATGGTCATGGACCACACCATAAGCATATTTGGAGTCAGTGTATATCGTGACAGGTCTACCCGCATAGAGCCTGCATAATAAGTGTTGTCATTGGGGCGGGTACAGGAGCCATCAACAAAGACGACATCTGCGTCCGGAACAGGTGTTGACATGAGATCAAGGCGGGGTGCAGTTTCAGACGCAATGGAGAGAGCACAGTCATGTTCGAGTGGGATGGTATCTGAGGGATTCTTAAGACCCAGTAAAGCGTTTAGGATTGGTGCTGGACCAGAGACACTTGAACTGTATGCTATGTGCAGTGCAGGGTTGCTTAGCAGTGTGACTTCATATCCACTAAAGCGCTGTGACATGTGCCGTGTATGTATGCCCTTAAGTAAAACATCATGGGTTGTGTGTAGGTGAGTTTTGTACCCTAATGTGTATTGGCTTGCCATACTAACGGCCATTGCACATGCTGCCAGGGCACGCAAACAGGCCGGCATCCCTTGTACCGTTACTGGCAAAATCTTTGAAAAAAAATGCTATGGGGCGCAACCGGCCCCCATGTTCTTGCGTCAGCACCGCGGCCATGGTTTTACACTTGTCCCTTGCAAACAGATGAAATGAAAGTACATAATCAGGGAGGCCTAGCGCGGGGCTTATCATCATTGCATTTCTGAGAACCTTAAAAGCATTTAACATTTCATTAGACCACGTTATCACATTGGATTGACCCAACAGGGTGGCTTGTCTCAGAATGTTATCGTAGTAGGAGCAGTCAGGGATCCACTGTCTGCAATAGTTTATCATGCCTAAGAATGACAGCATGTCCTTCTTAGTTTTCGGGTTGACCAGGCCCGTGACAGATTGGACTCTCTTCTGACTGATGCTCCGTTCCCCCTGTCTGAGAACAAACCCTAAATATTCAACTTGCATTTGACACCACTGCATTTTTTTATTTTTTATTTTTTTTTTAAGGAAACCTTGTGCCCACATTCCTGTAACCAACGAGGAAGTGATTTACCATCCTCCCGGCAGGCCTCCTCTGATGGACTGCATACGAGGAGATCATCCACGTATTGCAGCAGGACAGAACCATGGCTGGGGTGCCAGAATTTCAGAGTGGCCTGCAGTACAATACTGTAGACCACCGGGGCATCAATGTACCCCTGAGATAACCTTTTCCATGTAAATTGGGTGCCTTCAAATGTGAATGCGAACAGCAATGCCGTTTCCGGATGTACAGAGATGCTAAAAAATGCATTCTTCAGGTCAATTACAGAAAAATGTGTATGTGTCGCTGATATTGATGACAGAAGTGACGCGACATCTGGGACAATTGGCGCAATTAGAATCACTAGGGAATTAACTGCGCGCAAGTCTTGAACGAACCTGACAGTCCCGTCAGCTTTGTTCACGGGGTTAATTGGGGTACTGAAGGGGAAGACTACAGGTTCCAGGATACCATCTTGTAGAAACTGGTCAATCATAGGACATAGTCCGTCCTCTTTCTCTTTTTTTGACAATGTTTAAAAATTCTATTAATATCTTCTATTTCTAAGTAACTTATTCCCCACGGTCATAAATGGAAAATGGGTTTTGTTGGTGTTATTCTCATATCTTAGGGCTTATTAATGGCGATCCTTTGTTATATGCGAGTGGCCATAATAACGAAAGGCAGTATATATTCTTCTGCTTTTTTTTTTTCTATTTTCTCTTTTACTTCCTCTTTTTTTTTTTTCCCGTCTTTGGATGTGGATGGGGCCGAAGGGTTCAAATCCTCCATTGCCCCCACCGCACCCAAGACCTCTGTCTCAGTAAAGGGACGGATATATGGATTGTCTATAAGACGGAGGGGGTCGTGGTTCCCAGCTGGCACGGGGTATTTCTTGTTTATTCCGTGGTATACTCTGTTCTATTTTATGCAGTCTGGCGCTGTCAGAGGACAATGGGGTCCCTCTTCTACATTGTTTCACCATTAATCATTGTCCCCCCCTCCCCAATTTCATATACTGCATGTCCCACTGAGGGTCTCCCTGATAATAGGGCCATGCCTCGGTGTCGTCGAGACATAATCCTTTCACTATATCCATATAGAATGGGCTGTGGTCTCCCTGTCTGAGGAAAGGATCACAACTCCCACTGCTTCTGTCCATCCCGCTAGATTATCTATCCATGGGTTAATTAAATAGCAATCTGTGCCCCCTACTCGTGCTACATAATCTTTACAAAACTCTCCTATTTTCGGTAAGGGATATTCTTTAACCTTGCTACTTTGAATACCCATGGTTAGTTGTACAATTAAATAATCAGGCAGGTATAATAGAGAAAGAAAGAAAGAAGAGAGGCTCTTCACAGTGCTCGAAAAGAAAAACAACTTAAATTCTTACTATATATATATATATATATATATATATATCTCTATGCTACATGGATCAACAAAAAATGAGCTAATTTAAGGATAAGTAATAAAAACTTATTTAGTGAATCCTCCCCTAATCTCGAGAATCAAACTTCTAATCTTTTACTTTTTATTTTGTAGTTATATAATTCCTTCATATCATAAACAAAAACTTATAAACCACAATCCAATAGTATATAAAAACTAGCTTCACAATATATATATCTCTAGTTAGTAACTGCATACATGACCAACATCATCCACCCCATCAGTCAGCAACTAACACACAAATGGCCAACAAACACCTCTGCTTAATACAACATGCACCTCACAGCAAACAATGTCCAACCAGTCAGCTCTTATATATACATATATATATACACAGTACCATCAGTATACAAAGGGGCAAAAGTCTGCATACTTTACAGATTTTCCTGCCACCCAATTAACTTATCACTCTAATAATATATACTTTAACACATATATATATTATACATATACATAACGACTTTTCCGCCTCACCTTGCGGATTGTTCGTTATTTTAACTTATAACTCTATTATCACAACTGATGGACGTCTGTCTTACCTTACAACAGTGAATCTTAACACTCTAATATTCTTATACTCTAATATTCTTATACTCTAATATTCTTATACTCTAATATTCTTATACTCTATACATTTTATGAGGGTTAACGCAAGGTGTGATCAATTGGACATATAATGTCCCTTCTATTGAGTGTGGTCCCTGACCTACTCCATCTTTAAATAAACGGCCCCTGGCAACGTTTTCTTTTAATTCTATAATAAACGGCCCCTGGCAACGTTTTTCTTTTAATACTATAGGACATGGACAACTAACTTTAGTTCGAGATAAACGTTGTCATTGCCCTCGTCCAGACAAGACAATATACTCACCAGGACGAGGGGTGACCGTTCATGTCGGCAGTGCCTCCAGATTGAAGAGAATAATGGTCTCCAATTGTCCGTCCTTAACCCCTAAGACCCTGTCTTAGGCACACCTTGAGTTAACTCTCCTTCTGCGCAGGAGAGAGAGAAATCAAAACACACGAGGCATGTTTTAGTCTGGCATCTCTCTCTGCCTTCCAACGGTTCTTGACACTTATTTATACCCTGTGTCAAGGCGTTGGCTCTTTATTTCATTAGTTAACATTTCAAAACATAACATAGTTCATTGGCCAGTTTCAATACAGGTCTGGTGACACATTTCTGGACAGTCCCGTGGCCGAGGCATGTGACTTCTTGAGACATGCTATCTCTTGAGAAATGCTAGCCATCAGCATTTCTTCAGACATTTCTAAAGACATTTCTAAAGACATTTCTAAACATCAGCATCTAAAGACATTTCAAAAGATATTTCTAAAGACATCTTGAGAAGTGAACCCCAGTCCTATAATACTTCTGATTATCAATTTATCTTAAAACTATTTCTTATATTTTAAACCTTAATTTATCTATTAATATTATAATTCATGGGGTGTTATTTAACTACTTATAGGGTCCTTCTTATAGGTTAGCAGATGGTGGTCTGAGGATTCCTTTTCCTTCAATTGGTATGTAATTAATTCTTTTACCGAAAAGCGTTTGCCTAAACTTGATTGAAAGCTATAAATCATTTTCTTCTTATTATCTGTTTTTCTACATGCGATACACTGCCCGCATCCGTAGAACCCTGGAGTTAGCCCAAACATCTCCTTGTTAGTAATGGCCTTCTCCATCTTAAAATGTTTTTTAACCAAATCCATTTTTAACGTTTTGCCCCCCCCTAAATATAATCGTGGGTTGGTCCGGTAGTATTTTATTTAGAACTGTGTCTCTTTTCAGAATAGGCCAGTGTTTCTTAATTGACTTCCTCATTATATTATTATTGGTATTATAGTCTAAAATGAAAGGGACATTGTTAGTTGTGTTGCAATCACAAAAGACCTTGTATTCCAAAAGACCTTGTCTGTCCATATTCAGGACTTCATCACGTGTTTGTTCTAAAAATTGTACGGTGTAACCCTTTTCTGTAAAATCCTTTAACAGTTTCTGAGATTGAATCGTGAAATTTTCGGTGTCCGTACAATTCCTCCTGACACGCAGCAATTGTCCCTTTGGTATTGCTGTTAGCCAGGGGGGATAGTGATTACTATGAATTGGTATGTAACTATTTACACTCACTTCTTTGAAATGAGTCTTACAGGGTTATTCAGAGAGTGTGAAAAGCAGGAGAATGACTGGAGAATGAAAAATTCTAGGTCAAAATAGCCAAACCAGAAAAATTCTCCCTTTCATCATATTATATATCGTTCTTTCCGGCAGACTTGGCAGATTCATAATATATTATTATTATATGTATACGTCATGTCCTGTCTGCATATTATAACAAAAAAATGCAATAAAATTAGAATTTTCAATAATTTACAATGTGTAAAGTGGTTTTTTTTCACATTTTAATACGCGAGCATTTGCGGTTATATTTTCTATGGGGTGCGCTTGTTAAAAAAATTAGAAATGGGGACTCGTTACATTTTTTTTTTGGGGATAATTTCGCTATTTTTAACAAACGGACCGCATACAAAAATCATTGTTCACATTATAATTGAAATGGGAACAATATTGCTGCATTAACAAAACAAAACAAAAAAAACCTTGTTTATTTTTTTATATAATTTTTTTTAAACTATTTAAAAAAAAAAAAACTTTTTACATGGTCATGTTTGGAATCGTTGGAAAGGCCATGCTCTGGCCGATCCAACGATATCAAACATTAACCCCTAGCTGCCACGGATCGGGAGATAGGGGGTTCATTGGAACCCCCTATCTCCATCATTGGTGGCAGCTAGGGGTTAACTCCAGGACTGGCGTCATCGTGCTATGCACGATGTCGGCAGTCTTCAGGGGGAGTTCCCAGAGGCTTGACCGACATCCAAGATGTCGGCCAGCTCCGAAAGAGGATCGCGATCTGGCGCTTTTCAGCATCGATTCGTGATCCGGCTCCCCAGGGGTTAATGTCAGCCACCCTTTCGAAGGGCAGGCTGTGCCCTTCCAAACGGTGCCTGCCTTAACCCTGTGGCCCCCGGCGATCGGGAGGGAGAGAGGTCCAAAGGACCCCACCTCTCTTCCAGGCGCTTCCTCCGCACACGCGGGGGGCACCTGAATTAGATGTCATCGCGCTGCCGTGATGACATCTAATGTCCCCGCCGGGGTCCCGGAGTGCTGGACTGACATTCAAGATGTCAGCCCGCACGGGGGGGGGCGCAGCAATAGGCCGGAATCCCAGCCGATTGCTGCCTCCTGTGCTAGGACGCGCTCAGCGCGTCCATAGCACAGGAGAACCACTTGGTTGGACGTGTCCATAGCAGCCAAGTGGTTAAAAAAAAAAAATATTTTTATTTTTTTAGTGATGCAGCATTATTGTTCACATTTCAATTATAATGTGAACAATGATGCTGCACTAACGGGTTTTTTTTGGGAGTTTAGTTAAAATCACGTAATTTTCCCCCAAAAAAATGTAACGATTTCCCAGTTCTAATTTTTTTAACAAGCCTACCCCATAGAATACATAACCTCAAATGCTCGGATGATAAAATGTGAAGAAAAAAAATGTTACACACTGTGGATGATTGAAATTTTATTGAAAATTCACATTTGTTTTACATTTTTTGTTAAAGCAGTCTGGCAGGGCATTACATATACATATAATAATGATAGATTATGAATCTGCTGATTCTGCCGAAAAAAAGGATATATAATATGTATGGGTCGTACAATAAATGAGACTTCAAAGCGCGTTTAAATATGAGGAGAAAAAAACATCAAAATGAGCTCAGCACACTTCTACTTTTCGAAGAGGGCCAAACTCATAAAATTTCCCCCGTCCTTAAGGGGTTAAAGTGCTGTATTACCTGGACAGTTATCCTATGGGTTGTCTTTCCTACTGTATCATGTACGTCTCCTGTTTGTGCTCTCCCTTTGTAAAGCGCTACGGAATATGTTAGCATTGTATAAATAACTAACTGTACTTCTCCCACACTTGACCTTGCTCTGGCTTTTGAACTCTGTCTCTCTACTACCCTTTGACTGTGGCTTTGCTGACTGAATCTGCGTTTATAGTTACCTGATCATTTAGGCCCCCGGCACACGAGCGTAGTTACGGCTCATGTGCGCCCGCACTTCCCTACGTCCGTGCGTTTTTGACGGGGAAGGCCATCCACCGGAAGTGAAAAAGCCCTCCCCGTCAAAAAGCTAAACGGACGCTGACAGGATACAAAGCGCGATTCTCCATAGGAGTATCGCGCTTTGTACGCTGAGCGCAGAGAGTGAAAGGAACGCCCACTTTCACGTACGTTCCTTCCTTTCTCTCAAAACGCTTGTGTTCCGCCCGCCTAAAAGGAGTTTCCTTTTAGGTTTCCATTTAGGTCTCTACCATGAGAGATTCAGGGCCATATTACATTCCTCGCGCATCGGTTTTGCGCACACGCAAATGCGCATTTGCGCGAGGACAAAACCATTTGCGCAGAACGTCGTATTTCAACGTTCGCGCAAACGATGTGCGTTATTGTTTGACGCGGATGGCATTGCGTGAGGGTGATGAACTGTGCGCGTCCTATACTTAACATTGTGAGCGCAAATGCGTTAAGCGGATGGTATTTCAATAGATGCGCAACTTCCTACGAACGACGTTTGCACGCATAATTTTAACGTCTTTGAAAAGCTGGTGGTAACTGCAAATCTGAACGTTCTGGTTGAAACAAATACACCAGCACGAAAAAAAAATACAGCACAGTATAGTTACACATTGTACACATACCCAAACAAAAAAATGGTGAATTCCTGCATATTTTTTTTATTACTGCAGCATGTATACTCAGATTTATTTTGACAGGCGCAAAAACGTTAGTGAGTCAATTAAAGTGAATTGATGTCAATTAAGGTTCTTAATTCTGATTGGCTGAATCCCGTGAAAAAAAACAGTCCGCGCACTGATTTACATGCGCAACGTTACTGTGCGTGTATTACACTTCGTTTTGCACATTTTTTTTACTAACGTTATTTTTTGACGGATGAGAAAATGCGTTCGGATCCGAATATCACGTTAATTTTCACGTGATAACGCTGGACAATGCGTGCAAAAAAAGTTGCACTGCGCGAGCGCATTTGCGCAATGAATGTAATATGGCCCCCAGAGTGGTGGCATGCGCTCCCACTGCTGGTATTGATTCCCTCCCTTCTGGTCTCGTCGCAAATCACTAATACAGAAGCTTAATAGAGCTGGTTTCAAGGCTAGGGTCAGACGAGCGTGATTTCTACGGACTGTACGTCCGTGCAGTACGGACATCGTCAGTACGGATGACGCAGTAGTGGCCACACAGTCCGTTTTTTCACTGAAGTTATTTTTTGACGGATGTAGGAGGGGAAAATAAATTACAATGAAAAAACATTCTGTCCGTCAAAAATGCTGGACGTATAAATGCAGCCCGTCTGACCATGCTCCATCACTCACACACAAAGCTATGCAGACGTTGCGGACGTGGCGCACTCCGCACGTCCGTTCTAGCAGTATTACGTTCTTGCCTAACCTGCGTCCGTTTGCTGCGGCTGTTGTGCGTCCGCAGTTCAGTGCGGACGTACTTCATGTGTCAGGCTCCAATGGACTTTCTTTCATGCTATCACGGACGTACTTTTAGGCGCAATCACGGACGTGAACACTACGCTCGTCTGACCCCAGCCTAAGAGTTATAAGGGGGTTATTCGGAGGAAGTTGAAAACCAGGAGAAATGGCAGGAGAAGAGACAATCTAGACCAAATAGCCAATTTGGAAAGTGGAATAAATGGGAGAATTTTTCTGGTCTGGCTATTTCGACGTCGAATTTTCACTTCTCCAGTCAATCTACTGAGTTTCACCTTTCTTTGAATAGCCCTGTTAGGGTTATGGGGTTCCACTGATATTTTGCTTTAGCAGCTCCCTGTTACCAGCTACATCACATAAGGGACCACCTCCATCTCTAGCAATTGTCAGTTGACCTTAAACCACTACTTGCATACAACCCTCATTCTCCTCTTGTACTAATCTTATTACTTCCTTTCACAATTCCATCCTATTAATAACCCTGAAGAACAGAGAACCTATAACAGGTTTGCCCTTCATGGTGGCCTGAATTCCAAACTGGTGGTCTGTACTCATTTTCATACATTCGAACAGCTGAGCGCAGCTATATTAAAAGTTTCACAGTGTACCTGACGTCTACAGTCTCGCCAAGCAAATTATTTGTATTGCCATCATCCTTGCTTATTCCCGAAAGCTATTGTACCTCTTTCTTTCACCTACATTGTATTATGATGACATTGACTAAGATTATATAACACACAAATTCACATATTTGCCAATTATCTATTATCCTCAACCTAAACCTGTTTTGCTTGGTTAATGAAATTTAATTGCCTGCATTCTTTCCCTCCTGTATCCTCCCTCATCCCCCATATATTCAGATGTCAGTTGCTGTCCATCCTTCACATTTGTTCCATCCATAACATCAATTATTTACTCACACCAACCTCATATAAACATTAATTCATCCCCCTAATAATTATTTCTTAACTACATAAAACCTATCTAACTGCTATCCTTCACCAGATTATCCTTTCATTATGGTATAATCTACTGGCAAAGAAAAAATGCTCTATTTCTTTAATTCCTGCTTAACCCAAATACCTTTACCTTTTTCTAATTCTTTAATAGAAGACCCACCAAGTCACGGCATGCAGGGGATTTGAGCAAGATGAAGCAATACAAAAGGCAAGGAGACCAGAATGATGATGCAACAGGGCTTATTTTGAACCATTTATAAACACAAAACTGAACACAAGCTGTAGACAGGGTAGGAAAGGGAACACAACAAGATACACATAACATATACAAGACTTACAGGAAGGCAGACACAGGCATAGAGCTCACCAAACACAAAGGTAAGTAATGATAAAGCTGGGGTCAAGGGTCAGTGGTGATAACTGGGTTTTAATTGCAAGGTATAGTGGTGGTCTTGGATATAATAAAGTCTCTGATTATGCAGGGTCTAGTAGTAGTAGCAGGGTCTAATGGTAGCAACAGGACTTTGTGGTAGTAGCAGTAGCAGGGTCTACTGGTATTAGGAGCAGGGAGAATAAAAGTGGGAACACAGTAGGGGGTATTCAGTATAGAGGATAGGTTTAGAGGCTTCATAGGGAGCACCTTCCAAGGTCTGCACTTTAAAGGACATGTGATGCAGACGTCCAGAGGAAAGGGTGTATCTGTCTAATAAAGGGAGTCCATTAGGAGATGAGGATGAGCATCTGGCTTTCCTCAATTGAACTGGGTGGAGGTAAGGAAGGCCAGGACTGGAGTAGTAGTAATGAAAAGTACTGCTGGGAATCCGGTGGAAGAATAAGCTCAGGCCTTCCTGTGGCGTCTCCGTGGCCCGTGACACTTCAACTTTTAATAGATTCCACCGTCACCTATTCTAACACACTGGCTGGCACAGTCACTCACAGCCTTGCTCACACTAAATACAGTCTCTGTCCCCTTTAGTAGAGTATGGATGTAAAGATTTTATCACTTCTATGGCCCATTGAAGTAAAGGCAACGTTACTGAAGAGGTTAGCTCAGCATAAACTGATTGGCAAACAGTGTACTATATGCACTGGCGATATACAGAGCATTTTTATGTTAATTTTAACATGTTCTATTTTATTTTATTTTATGTTTTAAATTAAAGATTTTTCTTTTATAAAGAAAAGTCTGGTCCCTGCTGTTTTGGAACTCAGAGGTATTCGTGAATTTAACCTATTCAATAAATCCACTGGCATTCCCACCTAGAGCTTGGTTAGAAGCTCCACCCAATGTGAGTTGATACCACTATTATATGTAATGTCAATATTGTGGTAGATCTACACAAGAAGGCCCTTGTTTTTATGTTTTCTTCCATATTTGACGAGATAAAGAAAATACCAATTTTAAAGGGAGTGGGTCTCCTTTAAATATTACTAAGAAGATAAAGGACCCAGATGTTTGGAACCACTCAGAGCCAGTGACGGGGCTATTTGTCTGTGAGTGGAACAATTTATTGTCATCTATTCCAACATTGCTTGTACATCCTGCACTATCATTCTGCCATTTGTGTTTTTTTATATATAATCCATATTGGACATTTATGATTCACACCGTGAGGACCATCTGAATGCCAAGAAGCGACTGCAATCGCGCCGCCAGATACGTATAATTACACCTGTTGTCACATTGGTTTGGGGGAAACCTCTATATATCTGGTCTGGCATTGGTATACTGGTGGTGGAACGTATTTGGGCGCTGACCATTTTCTGTATTGTATATCTACGTCCACTCTGGGGTGGCAGTGGATCTCCCTAAAATCCAGCTTTTCTGGCTGGAGCAGAGCATGTTTTAGTAAGGTAGCCTTACTCCCCAAATGAAGGAGTGTTTCAACGCTTTCAGTCCTTAAACAGTTAATCAGAGCAGTACTTGTTACGCCACTCCATTCTGAGCTGGTTACCACAGTCTTATGCAGGGTTCCAGTTTGCATTGGATGCTGCACAGCTTCATCACCCTGTGGACACTCTTGAGCAGTACCATTAGTGTCATTATGACATATGCTGGCTACAGGGCTTTGTCCTTTGTCTCCAGCTTTACCAATTGCATAGTCATTTGGAGTTGCGAGCTTAGGCTCCAGCTCACGGTTCAGCACCTCCTCAGCAGCCACATCTCTCTCAACTGGACACAGCTCTCCTGTATCCTTTGGGTGCCCTTGGCTGACCCACTGTCGCACCACTGTTGGCACATCTCTAATAATTTCATCCACAACCACCTTCTCCATTAATTTGGAAAACTGAGTCTCTGGTTGCAGCTAGGGATGAGCTGTTCGGTTCGATCAGTTCGGAGTTCGATTCGAACATTGGCAGTTCGAAAGTTCGCGAACTTCAAACTTTTTGGGATGTTCGCCAAAAGTTGGAATTTTTTTTTTTAAAAGAGTATAAAAAATGCTTAAAAAATAATAAAAAATCTAGAAATAAAGAGACTCTTTACTGCAGAATATTATAAGCAACGGTTTATTAGAAATTGAATTAAAACGGGAATATTTTTAACATTGAAGCCTATGGGATTAAACATTCTTGTTACTAAAACATCAGGCAGACACGGCCCTCTAATCAGGCACTGTAGAGGGCAGCCTGCAGGGGCCTCCCAAGGATCCCCTTGAGGAGCATTGAGGAGCAAGGAGCATGCAGCCACCGGATGACAGAGCTGCGACTGTGCGGGCTAGCCGCCTGGGTGCATGTGGCAGAGACTAGCAGCGCAGGGAGGGAGCCACTGCACCTGTGGCCACGGCAGACCCCCCAGCCCCCACCAGGATACATGGAGCCCCCACTGGCCACCAGGCTAAGGTAAGGTGACACATTTCTAAACATAAAATAAAACTCTTTTTTTTTCTTTCTCTACCTGGCTGAATGTATTTAATTATATATACTAGATACATTCAGCCAGGTAGAGGGGGTAGCATGTGGGCTGTGCGGGGTCTCAGGCAGTGGTTTTTTTTTTGTGTGTATATTTTTAGCAAATTTATAGGGGAAGGTAACGGCAGGTATGATATATATATATATATAAATTGGTTTTGTAATACAGTAGTAAATGTTTCTTTTGTGAATTCTTCATTGACACAATTATTCAACCCCTTAAAGACTACCACTCTGAAGAACAGAGGTTCATTCAAGTGTTTTCAATCAGGTATTGAAAACACCTGTGGATATCACGGAGCAGCAATAAAGCATAATAAGCACCAAGTAGGCAGCTTTAAAATGACTGTGATACTCAGCTCCTTCTAGACATTTACTGGTGTGGTTACAAACATGGTGAAGTCAAGAGAATGGTCCAGGAAGACAAGAGAAGAGGTGATTACTCTTCACAGGAAGGGCAATGGCTATAAGAAGATTGCAAGGATGTTAAACATACCAAGAGAGACCATAGGAAGCATCATTCGCAAATTCAAGGCAAAGGGCACTGTTGAAACGCTACCTGGTCGTGGCAGAAAGAAGATGCTGACTTCGACTGCTGTGCGCTACCTGAAGCGTAGAGTGGAGAAAAGTCCCCGTGTGACTGCTAAGGAACTGAGAAAAGATTTGTCAGATGTGGGTACTGAAGTTTCAGCTCAGACAATACGGCGCACACTGCGTAATGAAGGCCTCCATGCCAGAACTCCCAGGCGCACCCCCTTGCTGTCTCCAAAGAATAAGAAGAGTCGACTGCAGTATGCCAAAAGTCATGTGGACAAACCACAGAAGTTTTGGGATAGTGTTCTGTGGACTGATGAAACAAAATTAGAACTGTTTGGGCCCATGGATCAACGCTATGTTTGGAGGAGGAAGAACAAGGCCTATGAAGAAAAGAACACCTTGCCTACTGTGAAGCATGGCGGGGGGTCAATCATGCTTTGGGGCGGTTTTGCTTCTGCAGGTACAGGGAAGCTTCAGCGTGTGCAAGGTACCATGAATTCTCTTCAGTACCAGGAGATATTGGATGACAATGTGATGCAGTCCGTCACAAACCTGAGGCTTGGGAGACGTTGGACCTTTCAACAGGACAATGATCCCAAGCATACCTCCAAGTCCACTAGAGCATGGTTGCAGATTAAAGGCTGGAACATTTTGGAGTGGCCATCGCAGTCACCTGACTTAAATCCGATCGAGAACCTCTGATGGGACTTAAAGAAAGCAGTTGCAGTGCGCAAGCCTAAGAATGTGACTGAACTGGAGGCTTTTGCCCATGACGAATGGGCGAAAATACCCGTAGATCGCTGCAAGACACTTGTGTCAAGCTATGCTTCACGTTTAAAAGCTGTTATAACTGTAAAAGGATGTTGTACTAAGTACTAAGATTGAATGTCACTTGGGGGTTGAATAAAACTGATAATGATGTGAGCACAGAAAAGACATTTGTGGTTATTTCATTATAAATGTTATGTTATATTTGTCTGACCTACACGTGCCTCTTTGATTTAATTGTAAGCAAGATGACTGAATGATCAAAATCAATGTCAAACTGGCCAAAACACTCAATTTCAGTGGGGGTTGAATAATTTTGAACACAACTGTATATATCTGCATGTTGTTATATACGTATATATAGGTCTGCATGTTGATATAAAATTTTCGTTTCGGCTCGTTTCGTTCATAATTTGACAATTTTCATTTCGGATCGTTTCAGATGATTTCAGTTTCAGTTCGTTTAGTTTTGGCTCAGTTTTCGTATCGACTTTTTTTCGTGATTTTGGACATTTTCGTGTATTCGTGTGGGAAATGTTTTGCCCCATAGACTTCAATGTTAAAAATATTCCCGTTTTAATTCGATATCTAATGAACCGTTTATTAATATATTCTGTAGTAAAGAGTCTCTTTATTTCTAGATTTTTTAAACCTCACAGTAATGTGCGCCCTGTATTATGAGCATTCAGTATTATATGGGAGTACTGCTTTATGAGTAAGAGTAGTTAAAAAAATAAAAATAAACGTAAAACTCGGGGGGGGGGGTGACACCATGAGGTACCGCACCGGGTGACACCAACCCTAGTGACGCCACTGACGGTGTGAAGGCAGTTACTGCCACCAAAGGCAAAATATTTGGGTGCACTGCCACTGACGCTTGTACCAGATTCATATAATTTTAATATTGGACCGCAGGGTCCAACCCTGCACTCTTCCACAACAATACCACACAGGGGTTATGGTGTGATGGCACTGTTGCCGACACTAAAGGCCTAATTTTAAAGCACCTATTGTTACTTTCATCCAAAGCCTGCATAAATTTCACCATAATTTAGCCAAAAAAATCACTAAACTTGTTCTGCGTGTCCTAAAACGTCTCCTCTTTTCATACAGGCTGCCACCCCAAGCAGTTGTTTATGAATAGATTAAAGGAAAGCCGTTTACCGTAATTTGAAATGTCATTTTTTTTGTTTTTAAATGTTTCTATACATCCTACAAATCCCCCACTTCACGAGCAGGTTATGGGGACCTCCTAGGCACGATATTTAAAGGAATTTTTCATTTTTATTTTTAACCCTTATTTTATGGAAAACTCACTGTTCCTTTAAAAACTTTTTTTTTTTTACTTTTTGTCCTTGTTTCCTGTCCCCCAGGGCACTAACCGGACCCCCATACACCTTTTATGACAAATATCTTGCATATATGCCCTCTTGCAGGGCACTCTAAAAATTGAACTTTTGAGTCCTATTGACTTGCATTGAGTTCGGTTCGAGTTCGAACTCGAACTTTTGAAATTGTTCGAGTTCGAATGCGAACCGAACAGGGGGGTGTTCGGCTCATCCCTAGTTGCGGCCACTTCGGCACACATGTCTGCAGCTCATTCATCTGGGTCCTTGCAGGTTTTCCCAGATCAGCATCCACAATATCTGCCTCAGTCAGTCCATGCAAGTAATCAGGTGCTTGACTACCTTTCCCCTAATCCACAGAGCTCACTTCAGACGGCAATATGACTTGCTGCAATAGGTTAGCAAGGACTGCTCTTTCTTCTTGCTATGACCTCGTCTGCGCTAATTAATTCCAAAACGCCAATGCAATGGTGTTAAAGAGACACAACCACGAAAAAGGAAGCTTACATCAAATAAGTTGACAAGCTTCCGTCATATTTCACATTTACAGATTTCCCTCAAAAAAACAACAGAACATGTATGGCATAATAACGTTATACACCAAGTGACAAATAATAGTGAACAAATACACTCACAATGTATGAGAGCTACCAGCTCTCATATGGTTGGCTATTTGGGGCCACCTGTCTGCTGCAATGATCCTCTTATGCAGAATTTATCTCAAACAGAAACAGAAATGATTCACATAATGTGATCTGTAAATCTAGATTCTAGATATTGCATATAATTGGTTGTATCCCAATCACCATTCCAAGAGCGTTGACCTCGCTCTAAGGGTATTCGCATAAATGGTTGCTTATAGGGCACAGCCCTTCAGAAAGCCTTCTTTCACCTAGAACCGAATATTATTTATTTAATTATTTAATTATTAAGTATTTTACCAGGAAGGTTACATTGAGATTTATTCTCTAGTAGCAAAAAATGTGATTGCTCATCCAGTGGATAAATATAATAAATATTTTATTGATAAAACAAATTTTGACAAATAAGGATAACAAGATCAAGAAAACCAGATGTGTTTTGCACCACTCATCAGTGCTTCATCAGTGGTAAAAAATCGGTCCCTATCTCGCTTAGTCTCCCCATTTTAGCACCAAGATGAGAATTTTAAAAATGTAGTGTAAATTCAGACAACTTAAAAAATAAGTTTTTCATCAGGAGCAGAGGAGCAGAATCTGTTACTACAATCCTATGGTGGTAACCTTCATAGAAATATTGGCAGGACTGCAATGATATTTCTGCTGAAAATCACTTTTTTAAGTTGTGAAAATTTTCACTACACTTTTTTACATCGTGACTTTTTCACCACTGCAATTTTCAACACAGCCACAAGGTGGGAAACTGGTCATAGAAAACTGAGACAAACCATGTGAAAATTGCCATTCCCATTATCTGAAAAAGGGATTGTATGTAAAAAAAATTCTTTTGGACCAACACAATCAACATCAATTGTATATCCAATGTGTGCACAAAGAAAAATAAAATTGTGAGGGAGTAACTTAATTTTTTTTTGCTATCAAGCTGCATTAGTGGGGCCCTATCACCTTCTTAACGCCAGCACTAGCATTCACATAAATGAGTGTTAGCACTAGGTTAACTACGGTGATATCGTGTTGCACAGATCACCTCCCGATCGCTAATGGATTAAAAAATCCGTTAGCGCATTGGTATTAGCGCTTTTTAGCACGAGCTTACTGTACTTTGCTTTCCCTATGCTTATCATGGGGAGTGCAAACTGTAAGTATTCAGTAATTAGTGGTAGGCTCACAAAGTCCTACCGCTAATTACAAACTGCTGCCGCTAACTGAAAAGGTTTGCTACAGTTTAGAGCTAAAGCGAACTGATTCTACTTCTGTGGAGCTTAGGTGGAACCCCCCAAAAATCAAATACTGACCTCTCGTCCTGCGGCGAGAACAGCGGCCCAATCCACCACTTTTGGCTGCCGGGAGCAGAATGAGACTGGGGGAAAAAATTCCTCAGAATAAAACGTATCTGGTGAGCGCAATTCGATATGCTCTGGAGTCTATATCGAATTGCGCTCAACAGATACGTTTAATTCTGATTATTTTATGGTGTGGGGAAACCACTAATTGCTGGTGTAGCATTGGAGTTAGGGTGGTTGTGACGTGTTGTGTGGCGCTTACCATTTGTTTCACAAAAAAAGTCCTCAGTCTGCCTTTGAGATCACTCTGCGGACCTGAAGGATCTGGTGTGAGGTAAGATCCTGGCAGTCATGTGCCACGGTGGCAAAGGCCTCCTCCTATGGACTCCATGGAGGGGATGCTCTCGATGACACGTTAGCGCTGCCCCAAGCGTCCGGGAGTGTAGCAGCTGCTACAAAGTAGGGATGAGCCGAACACCCCCGAGTTCGGTTCGCATTCGAACAATTTCGAAAGTTCGAACTCGAACACGAACCAAACTCAATGCAAGTCAATGGGACTCAAAAGTTCGGTTTTTAGAGAGCCCTCCAAGAGGGCATATATGCTAGATATTTGCTATAAAAGGTGTATGGGGGTCCGGGTAGTGCCCTGGGGGACAGGAAACAAGGGCAAAAAGTTAAAACAAATTTTTTTTTTAAAGGTACAGTGAGTTTTCCATGAAATAAGCTTTAAAAAAAAAAACGAAAAACTCCTTCAAATATCGTGCCTAGGAGGTCCCCATAACCTGCCCGTGAAGTGGCGGATTTGTAGGATGTATAGAAACATTTAAAAACAAAAAAATGACATTTCAAATGACGGTAAACGGTTTTCCTTTAATCTATTCATAAACAACTGCTTGGGGCGGCAGTCTGTATTAAAAGAGGAGACCTTTTAGGACACGCAGAACAAGTTTACTAATTTTTTGTCTGAATTATGGTGAAACTTATGCAGGCTTTGGAAGAATTAACAATAGGTGTTTTAAAACCGGGCCTTTAGTGTCGGCAACAGTGCCGTCACACCGTAACCCCTCTGTGGTATTGTGGAAGAGTGCAGGGTTGGACCATGCGGTCCAAAAAATTAAAATGATATAAATCTGGAAATATAGGCGTCAGTGGCAGTGCTCCCAAATAATGTGCCTTTCATGGCAGCAAGTGCCTTCACACCATAACCCCTTCGTGGTATTGTGTAGGAGTTCAGTGGTGGAGGTTTTGTGAATGCAGAAGAAATCCCCGATCTATTCCGTTACGTCAGCATCAGGGGATTGATAGCTGCTGATCCAGGCCTGATTAATTTTTATAAATGTCAGCCGGTCTACAGAGTCGGTGGACAGATGCACTCTTTTGTCTGTGACAAAACCTCCAGCGGCACTGAACATCCTTTAAGAAAGCACGCTGGATGAAGGGCAACCTAGTAGCTGCATAGCATATTGACTAAGTTCTGGCCAGTGATCCAATCTCAACACCCAGTAAGCCAGTGGATCATCTGCTGGAAAGGTATCCAGGTCTGCCTTGCCCCTAGGTAGTCCTGCACCATATCGTGAAGACGCTGGCAATGGGTGCCTACATTTGACGTCCCTGGGTGACGTGGACTAAAAAAATTAAAAAAGGCATCAGTCAAGTGTACCCGGCCTTCACCTCTGTTGCTCTGATCATCCGCAGCCTCAGAAGCACCTGTGTCATCACTTGGTAACCTACCAGTGCCTGGAAAGGTGTTACACAAGTGTCGCTTTAGAGCGTCCTCAAGTTTTTTCATCCTGTCCTCCCTCTGTGCGGGCAGGATGAGCTCTGCAACTTTACCCTTGTATCGTGGATCAAGAAGGCTTGCCAACCAGTAATGGTCCCTCTCCTTGATAGCACAAATACTGGGGTCCTTTACCAGGCTTTGCAGGATAAGGGAGCCCATGCAGCGTAGGTTGGAGGTGGCATTAGCTTCCGAGTCTTCCTGCTCAATGAGGAGGATGACCCCATCGTGCACTTCCTCCTCCGCCACATACTAGTCCTTGTGTTTCTGGGCACACAACCCTCCCTTGAGGAAACCCCACCTTCATGCCCCACTACTTAAATATTCCTCCTCCTCATCCTCCTCCTGTCTGATCTGAGGGACCCGCTGGAATGCTGTCTGCGGAAAGACTGGGGCCTTGAGAGCTAGGGAGGCCTCCTCTTTCTCCCTGCTGCTCTGCCTCTAGAGCCACATCTATAATTCCCTGCAGAGTGTGCTGCAGCAGGAACACTAAAGGAATTGTGTCACTGATGCATGCACTGTCCCTGCTCACCATCCTCGTTGCCTCCTCAAATGGTGACAGTACAGTGCATGCATCCTTGATCATCAGCCACTGCGGGGGGGAAAAAAAACAAGTTGACCTGAACCTGTCCTTGTGCCATACTCACACAGGTACTCGTTGATGGCCCTCTGCTGCTTGTGCAGACGCTGCAGCATTGCTAATGTTGAGTTCCACCTGGTGGGCATGTCACAGATCAGACGGTTTGTGGGAAGGTGGAATTCTCTTTGAATTTCTGCCAGGCGAACACTTGCTGGGATTGACCATCTGAAGTGGCTGTAGACTTTTTTGGCCTGGCTGAGAAGCTCTGCCAGCCCTGGGTACCTGGTTAGGAAATGCTGTACCACCAGATTTAGGACGTGTGCTAGGTATTGTACATGCGTCAATTTACCCAGGCGTGGGCGGAGAGAAGGTTGCTGCCATTATCACAGACGACCATTCCCAGCTGAAACTGGCATGGTGTTAACCATCTCTGCACCTGCCCCTGCAGAGCTGACAGAATTTCTGGCCTGGTGTGGCTCTTGTCCCCTAAACAAACCAGCTCAAGCACAGTATGGCATCTTTTTGCTTGAGCCATTGCGTAGCCCCTGCCACTTAAACTCGGTCTAACTACCACTTCGCCAGAGACAGAGAAGGAGGAGGAGCAAGAGGGAGAGGTGTTGGTGGAGCAGACAGAACTTATACAAGTAGCTTTCTGGAGGCGTGGTGGATGAACAAGCTCCAGCACAGAGCCCCGTCTTGGATCCCTCCCAGCTGCAATCAGAGTTACCCAGTGTGCCGTGAAGGAAATGTAACGGCCCTGTCCATGCTTCCTGGACCATGTGTCTAAAGTCACATGCACCTTGCTGCTGACTGCCTTTCCCAATGACTCGATAACATTGTCTTCCAAGTGCTGGTATAGTGCTGGAATGGCCTTCCGTGAAAAGTAATGGCGTTTTGGAACATGCCACTGTGGTACAGCACATTCAGCAAATTCACGGAAGGGAGCAGAGTCCACCAGCTGGAAAGGCAGCAGTTGTAATGCGAGTAATTTTGCTAAGCTGGCATTTAGACGCTGTGCTTGGGGATGGTTGGGACTATATTTTTTCTTACGCTGCAGCAGCTGGGGCAACGTAATCTGACTGCGTAAATCTTCAGCTGATGGGATGCTGTCACATTGTGAGGAAGGACCTGGTACATCCATTACTGTAGCATCATCCTGTCAGTGGAGGTTGGAGTCAAAGACATGGCAGGACATATAGTGCGGTAGAGACAGGTGAGGAGGACCTACGCAAAGTTTTGCGCCAACGGGATGCGTGGCAGGTGGTCATATGTCGCCTCAAGCACGTGGTACCCAAGCGTCCGGTGTCTTTCCCACATTTGAGCCTCATCTGACATAGATTACAAATAGCAATGGTGGGGTCTGCTGCACATTTCTTAAAGAACTCCCAGACAGCAGAGTTCCTGGATGTGTGCTTTGAGACAACAGCGCTCTGCACCTGAGCAGCTCTGACATCTGATGCCTTGGACTGGCTAGTGCTACGGTTGGTCATAGAGGACGTTGTGCCTCGTGTTTGTTGTGCCTCCTCCTCACTTGACTCCTCTGTTCGATCAGGCACCCAGGTGGAGTCAGTGACCTCATCATCATTGTCATCACCCCCTATCTCCTTGTCACTGGAGCCAACTTGGCAGTATTCTGCAGCTGCTGGGGCAACATGAGTGCCAGTTATTTGTGTGTCACTGGCACCCCCTTCCTCTAGGTTCATTATATTCCCTTCCTCAACCTCAGAGATTGAATCAGAGCACTGTAGTTGCTGCGCATCCTCAAGCAGCATGTCACTGTTATTGTAGTCAAACAATGCAGCTGACTCCTCCATGTGTGATAGTGAGGCTACAGCAGGAGTAGCTGTGGACATGGAGGCTGCATTAGATGCTTTGGCAGCTGAGGTGGACTGTAAAGCACTACAAGCCTGGCTGGCAAACGACTCGGAGGATGAGGATGGCCTGGTTAGCTAATCCACCAAATCCTCTGTATGTTGCTGCTGCTTAAGACGGCCAGCACCAGTTAGAAAGGACAAGCGTGCCCCTGCAGAGGATGCACCACGTCCACGACGACCAGAGGCACAGCCTCCCGACACAGAGGCTGCTTGCCCTCTTATCTGTGCCTGGGAGCGTCTGCCTATCCTTTTTGGTCTTTCTGACATGGTGAGTGATATATAGATTAAATATATACAGAACTCTGATTCAACTCTGTTATAAAAATTGGAGATATTCTGCAGAACTCTGATTCAACTCTGGTATAAAGATTAAAGATTTCCAGAACTCTGGTATAACTCAGTGAGACACCCTGATAACTGGCAGCCAGTGACAAGACACAGATTACAATTCCCATAAACCTCCTATAAATCAGTGAGACCCCCTGATGGGTGGCAGTGACAAGACACAGATTACCTCAATTCCCAAATATTTTGTAGAAATTACTGACCCCCCAAATACTTGGTGGCAGCCAGTGAGAACACACGGATTAGAACAATTCCCAAATATTTTGTAGAAATTACTGACTCCCCCAAAATACTTGGTGTCAGTGAGAACACACGGATTACACCAGTCCGTCGTTCTGCAGCTGTTCCTCTTTCCATGTTTTTGTTTTTGATCCCAAATGGGAAGTGTTTGGTGCGTGTATAAATAAAAGCCACCATCTTTGCCTCTCCTTCGCTGAAAAGCAGCTGGAGGGGCTTGGAGCTGCTCAGTAGAGCGGCCTTTTGGTCACAATTGTTAGGTACCCACTCTAAAGAGGTGCCTTGAAGTGGCGAGTGGGCTTACGTTGCAATGGCCATTGAAACAAACAAAAACCTCATTTTTGTTGTACATGGAACACATAGAAACGAGCGCAGATTACACTCTTTTTCCTTGTTATGTTCAATTCAACCCCTTCACTACCAAGCAAATTTTCTAAAAACCCACTGTCAGGAACAAGTGGATTTTTGGGGAAAAAATGTATTAATTATACAGTAAAAAATATTTGTGAATATTCCCAGTGTATTTCTCATCGTATAGCAACCTATTTGACGTCAGCTGGCCAAATGGAGACACTGCAGATAGAACTGCAGCTTGTGGCTCCATGCCTTGTCAGCTGGGGATCATCCGATAAAGCATTGCTTAGCTGATTTTAAACAATTTTATCACCTTGGGCATTATGCCCACAGTACTAAAACGTTGAGGGCACCATCTAGAGCCCAAAATCAATCAAAATCTGTTTTCTACATACGAATTTCATTTGCATTGTCTGTTTGTATTGTCTGAGAGCTCTTATTGTACTGAATTTTGCAGAATTATTAGAAGTATTAGGGTTGTCAGGCAATGACAATTGCTGATATAACACCCTTTATGACTGCATGTCTATCAACAGAATTATATAGGTGTTTTTTTGAACTGTACTGGACTCAATTTAACATGATAAAAGACTAATTTTCTCATTGACAATGATTATTTATTTCACACTGTGACATAAGTCACTTTGGATTTGGGGTGCATGGGCATGGATGCATATTTGTAGGGTGCAGGCCCCATAATTAATAATAATAGATTGCCCTCACGTGTGCAGAATGTTTGTGTAATCTGTGATTATGCAAGTATGCTATTGTCTATTTGTCTATTGTCTGGTCCATGTGTATCTGTTATCTGTTGAGAGGATTAGTAGTCCAGCCTACCCTTGTCTCAGGAATGTGTTTTTATATTTTAATAGTTTGTGAATCTGCTGTCTGCAATCTGTTATCATCCTGATTACCATTGTCCTGGCTCGTTTGAAATGTTACGTAATGTTTAATTTCACTGTCTGTATGTAATCTAATTAGGTTTCACATTCCAAGAAGCAAATGTGTCTCATTGACTGTTTCGATCTGGTTGCCCCCCCCCCCGATGGTTTCTAGGGGAGGTTTTTGTATATGTAAATGACCCACGTGTGACCGTATAAATCTATGTGTGTGTCCCCGGCTTAAAACAGTTCTATTCTGACCCTACATGCAGTCACGACTCATGGTTTGGGTAGCAGCTACGTATATTCTGTTTGCTGTTCCAGTGTAAAGTTCCAGATCTACAGCCACAGCTTATTTCTGGGGGACACTAGCCAGGCCCTCTACGTGTACCCGTCTTTAAACTGCGGCTAAGGACCAGGAGAAAGGCACAAGAGTCATGAGAAGAACACAGGGGTCCAGTAAGGAAGCGGCATTGGCAGATGTGACCCTGTCGGGGTACTGAGGTCCATTACACTGACCATTTGCAAGTAATTATTAATAATATGGAGAGCCCACGGACTTCTCTCTCCTGCCCTTAATGTATTTGCTTCTCTTATCAAATAACTCCCTTTGCTAACATCTGATTCTGACATGATCGACTGCAGGACTTGCAGAAACTCAGTTGGTAAATAATGCCCATGTATTTAGATCAGGAGGGAAAAGTCTGCAAGCGCTTCTCTTAAATAGGCTCATGGTAGGAAGAAATAATAAATGGAAGTGTGAGAATACTTGGTTTGAGCCTTGTCGTGAGCCTTGTTAGTGCAGTAGGTAGCACGTCAGTCTCATAATCTGAAGGTCGTGAGTTCAATCCACACACATTGCATGAATTTCATCAGGAAGCATTATTTTACTGAGAGGGTGGTGGATACATGGAACAGCCTTCCAGTAGAAGTGGTAGAGGCCAAAACAGTGATTGAATTTAAGCAGGCATGGCATTATATATTGTTCTTTCCGGCAGACTCCGCAGATTCATAATATATCATTTTTATATGTATACGTTATGTCCTGCCTGTATATTATGAGATAAAATGCAATAAAAATTGAATTTTTAATCATCTTCATCGTGTAAAGTGTTTTTTCCACATTTTATCATATGAACATCTGCGGTTATATTTCTATGGGGTGCACTTGTACAAGAATTAGAAATGGGGACTTGTTACATTTTTTGGGGGGAATTACGTGATTTTTAGCAAACGCACCACATAGAAAAAAAATCATTAGTGCAGCATCATTGTTCACATTATAATTGAAATGTGAACAATATTGCTGCATTAATAAAAACAACACACAAAAATGTTTTGTTTTTTTTAATTAATTAATTTATTTAATTATTTTTTTAATTATTTTTTTAATTTGTACCTAGTCATGTTGGGTATCATTCAAAAGGCCATGCTCAGGCCTTTCAAATTACATCCTCCATGACCTGGAGATATCGGGGTTCAAAGGAACCCCTATCTCCACCAGGGGATTTCCAGGCAGCTAGGGGTTCCCCGGCTATCCGACGTCATCACGCTATGCGTGATGATGTCAGGCAGCGAGGGGGGACCCGGGGGTGGAGCCGCCATCCAAGATGGCGGCCCCCACCGGAGCTAGGCCACACTTCAGCAGAGTTAAAGCAGGGCACCGCTTAAAAGGGGAGACTCTCCCCTTTTAAGCGGTGCCTGGCTTTTGCGCTGCTCCTTCCCGATCGGGAGGGAGAGGGATCCGAACGGATCCCCCCACCTCCCTTCCAGGCTATCTCCCGGGGGTCTTGCCGGGGGGGTCACCTGGAAGATACGTCATTGCGCCGCGTGCGATGACGTCATTTACGTCGGGAGGAGCTTGACTTCAGCGTCTGAGGACGCCTGACGACGTCTGAGGACGCTGAAGTCAGAACGCCGCGGGACCCCGGACAGAGAGGTAAGTATCTGCGCCGGGGGTCCCGCACAGCTGATGACGTGTGAGGCACGTCCTCAGCTTGTAGCGTGCGTCAATGAGGACGTGTCCCACACGTCCTCAGCAGTGAAGGGGTTAAGATACGTTTCTTTATCAACCATTATTTATCACATTAATGTAGAGCAGGGGTCAGCAGCCTGATGTAGAGAGTCAGAGAGTGGGAAACAGAGGGATATAGAAAAAGAGACAGAGACGTACAGAGTGGTATTCTTTATTGTGCGATCTAGGCACGATGTTGGGTTGAATTTGTTGTGAGCAAGCTCACCCAAAACAATATCAGTTGCATTCTGGCAAAGACGTGCTTGCTGAAGTGCCACAACCAACATAGAATGGGTGCGTCGCCTCTTCAACAATGTTGCGGCATGACGTTACTATATGTTCTTGGCATGTTCTGTAGTTCAGTGTTTCTATCCGGTCCCTTGACCTTGGCATGTTTGACTATTCTTTGTCCCTCTCTAGTTTGGCCATTGTAAGGACCGGTTTTATATTTAGATTACTTTTGTACTTACCTTTTCATTAGTGATGGAATCTTCATGATGGGGTTGGTTAAAACTGCGACACAAAGATATAGATATTTTACAATAATTGTTTTCCATTTTTTTTTGTATTTGATTATTTGTTGAGGAGAAACCTTGAGTATGGGACCAAAGTTTTATTAATGAACATAGACAATTTGTAATCTAACCAGATCATGTGAAATCATTGTGAGTTAAATCACCCTTTTGGACAAGTGCTAGAATCTCATGAAGATTCTGATTTAACTGTCGTGATTGTGTTTACACGATCAGCAGCTGACACAGCCGTCTGAGATTGTGTTAACATGATCTAGAGCTATGATGTATAATTTCAAATGAAATTTGTTTCTTGCAAACAGTTTTCATAGACCTTTGGGTTCCACAATATTTCCATATATGTTTTAGCACCTCAGCCATAATGCCTAGTGTGCTAACACTTTTTGAAACCAGATGAAAACCGTCTCTAAGTGGCAGCTCCTCAACTGATCCTACATGGAGGTAAAAACCATAATAACTCCACTTGGCCAGCAGATGGTGACATATGCCTGCCAAATAGGGTATTGCAGCAAGAAATACTTTGGGAATATTCCCAAATATTTCTTACTGCATTACTACTCAAAATGATATTCTGAAAAACTGCTGGTTCCTGACAGTGTTTGCTTGGAAAATCACTTTTTAGTGAAGGGGTTAAACCGAATTGTATCAATGCACTAAGTGTGTGACATAAAATGGTTAAATAAAAAATAAAACAAGTATAAATAAGTTGGAATCGCTGCATGTTCTAATACTCAGGAGGACCCAAGTGTTTGGTCTGTCTCCTACCCCACCGCACACACAAAAATATATAAATCAATGGATATGAGACAATTAGTACACAATCTGTATTGCATGCCATAACTTAATTCTGTGGACCTGTTACTACATGGCTAGTCTTTATGTCTTTAATGTATCATTACCATTGCGAGGCTCTGTTCTCATGGGTGTATTTGTATCTGTATAAACACATGGACTATATGAATTGCCTTTACTCATTGCCTTTCTGGAAAAAATGAATTGCAATTACTGGGTGGCATTTTGCCACAGTGGAAAGAAACAAATGATGGTGTTGATGGTTTAAATCCGTGAGAATTTCACTAAAAAAGAGTAACTGAAGAAATAAGCTCTTACTAACGAGATAAAAGCAATCAATCACCATAATTAGAGACATCTGAGCTTTCATAAAAGAAACGCAAAACATGAACAGCATTTTTTGTCATGTCGGTTTCTTTGCCTTTTATAAAAAATAAAACATAAACCATCTGAAGCCTTAAAGGGACGCTCTAGCCTAAAAACAGAAGGTGAGAAAAACGGAGAGGTGTTAAGTATCATCCACACCAAACCCCAACGTAATTACACTGATTACACCCTCTAAAACATGGTTACTATAATAATAGAGTGAGTGGGGTTATGCCACCCTTAAATACCCACAGTGATGTGTATAAATGTTAAAACATAACTGTTAATATACATATAAAAAGCATAAATGAATCAAGAAAAGTAAGACAAAAAAAAAGACACACAAAAACCTTTGTTATTGATATCGCAGTACATGCATGTATCTACATAGATATAATATATAGGTAGGGATCAATAATGTGCACAGGGATAGGGGACATTACCATAAAGAGAGCTGTATCAAAAAAGTATGATCGGATAGGTACAGTTCTTATGTTAGACACATGAGTATATAGACAATTGCTACTTTTAAACATGATTTTCCATTATTGTTAGGAAGACTTTCAGTAATTAAATTAGTTATACTCAAGTAGCATGAAAATTCCCCCAATTGATTAATCGTAAATGCACCTTTTCACAGGGTCCTTGAATGGCCCATATTGCGCATATTGCCCATAATGGCACACAATTAAAAAGGCAAACTAAACCAAACTGCTCTCTTCTCTCCTGGTCCCCTTAATATGGGACCATTGAAACCATTACTTCGGCATATAGAGTACCAGAGTAAAATAACAAACGTTACATTGATGGTTCCAAATAGCTCGACGCACGTTTCTCTGCTACATAATGCGGCATCATCATCGGGTGCAATTAATTAATAAACTAATTACCAAGGGTAGCGTTTGGTTTCGGGCAGGCTGCTGAATTAGCGCCTGCCCCGGAATCTCACTCTAAGGCTAGGGTCAGACGAATGCATTTTCCACGGACTGTGCGTCCGTGCATCCGGATGCACTTTTTGACAGAATACGCGGTAGTGGTCACATGGTGCGCAATAACGTCCGTGATTTTTTACGGATCGCAACTTTGGGTGTCTGGACGTGATGTAGGGCAGACATGTGCAGCGTCTGACGTCTCCTAATCACGCACACAGGCCGCTATGCAGACGCAGAGCACTCTGTGCGTCCATCCTAGCTGTTCGACGTTCTTGCCAACCTGTGTCCGTTTGCCACTTGCGTTGTGCGACCGCACTCCCGTGCAGCCGTAATTCGTGTGGGGGCCTTCATTGGACGTTATTTGCTGCTACCACGGACATACTAAAGTGCGGCTAGATGCACGTTGACACTGCGTTTGTCTGACCCCAGCCTAAAACAGGGACGCTACAGGGAAACCTGCGGTCGCAGGTTTTCCCTGTTAGCATCCCCATTTTAGCTGATCATGGGATGAAGGCCCCTGTGGATTTTCGCACAATTTTTTTTAAAACATTTCTTTTATTCTTTTCTTTTTCTTCTTTTTAAATAATTATTTATGTATGTTAATTTTTTTATTTCCTACATTTTTAGAAAGCTGTTTTTTTAATGTAATCTTTTAATCTCATAAATTCCTGTGACTTCCTATGAAACATTCAGGGTTATTCAGAGAGAAGTGAAAACCAGGAGAATGACGGGAGAAGTGACAATTCTAGGTCAAAATAGCCAAAGAGAAAAATTATTATTATTATTTTACTTTATTAATATAGCGCCAGCATATTCCGCAGCGCTGAACAATGGGCACAATATAGACAGAGTTACAATACACTGAGACTGAACAACATTTGATAAACCAGTACAGGAGGAAACAAGGGTCCTATTCCCGTGTGAACTCACAATCTAGACGGGTTGGGGGTGGAAACAGGAGGAGAGGACTGAAAGGTGAGAGTGATGGACTGGTTGGAGCAGTGAGGTGTATCAGTGAGTCGGGTGGTAGGCTTGCCTAAATAGGAATGTCTTTGAAGGAAGGTAAACTAGGGGAAAGTCTGACCGTACAAGGGAGAGTGTTCCAGAGGATGGAAGCTGTGCATAAGAAATCCTGCAGTCTATCATGGGAAGAGGTGATGCGGGGAGAAGCTAGGCGCAGGTCACTGTTTGACCTTAAGGAGCGGGCTAGGGTGTATTTGGTGATTAGTGAGGACAGGTAGTGGGGAGCTGAGCAGTGAGAGCTTTGTAGGTCAGGGTAAGTACCTCAAATTTAATTCTGCAGTGGCTGGGGAGCCAGTGAAGGGACTCGCAGCGAGGAGCGGCAGAGACAGAGCGATGAGTGAGGTGGATGAACCTGGCGAAGGCATTCAGAATGCATTGTAGGGGGTGAGCTGGGAGAGAGGGAGGCCAGCTAGAAGATTATTACAATAGTCAAGTCGGAAGATTACAAAGGCATGGATGAGTTGCTTTGTGGTGTCAGTGGTAAGAAATGGCCGAAAAGGTCTCCCATTTATCTCACTTTCCAAATTGGCTATTTGGTCTAGATTGTTCATTCTCCTGCCAATTCTCCTGGTATTCACCTCTCTCTGAATAACCCTGAATGTGAATCTAACTCTTGAAAGGTAACTGTAAATAGAGATTTGATGGTGAAGCCCCTTTAAAGGATATGTAACTGTAATTAGCACAAAAAGGATTCCCTTTTGTTAAGGAAGTGGGCAGGGTGATGATTGGATCCCTCGTAGTGGAAGATGTCAGCATGAGAAAGTGAAGGGATGCTGGCTCAAGATGCTGGAGGGATAGCGACATTGTCGGACTTGGACGGGAGACTCCGGAGTGGTATCTACGTCATTGTGGCGAGACAGAAAGGCCTGATGCCTCCTTTTCATGTTGATGGAGGTTGTAGGAGGGACATTGGTGTCATTGTTGAGGGACAAGGAGGTCTGAAGGCAATTTGCATCGACTCTGAGATGTTGTTCTTTGGATTTTTTCATTGCCATGAAAATGTTTCCAATTAGAGAGTCTAATTATATGGGAACAGATGCACTATTATTCAATGGAGGGAGAACCATTGGGAATGCAGGGGTTTGTGCATACATATACTGGTGGGACTCTGAGCCATTATGCATTTGCTCTCTGAGGATGCATTTCTTCTTTGTGATTAATATTTAAAATGTTTTATTCCTCCTGATGAAGCTTGCTTTACAGATGGATGCATGCACGTGCAGATCCAATCCATTGCAGTCTCCCTGAAACTGCTCGCTATCGTAGGTGGTCCTAGTGAGGGTGACTTTAGCACACTCTCTGTGTGCTGACGTCACTAGTGACCGATCTGGTGCCCGGCAGTTAGAAACTCAAAATCCCAGCACAATACAATTCCTTTTGAATTTCTTTTTTCCTTTTGATGGTTGCCAGTAGGTTGTGAGGAAAAGAATGGTTGAGCACTGGGTCCACTCTCTCATATAACAATACCCACTGATTATAGTTATGCAGTAGAAACCCTCTAGACTCCTGGCAGTTATTGCGTAGAAGATAATGAGGACTACAGGGTAGACATGTGCACAGCACAAAATTTCGTTTTGAACTAATGGATTAGTCCTAAATTGCAATTTATTTAGTTGCTAAAGAATTTCGTTTTCAGTTCTTTAGTATGAAAACTAATTTCATTCATCCGAAAACCAGTGCATACAATTACTATTGTAGTGGCTCCTCAGAGAGCTGAGATCGCTGCTTCTTACAGTATCTCTCACTCTCAGCACAATGTGTCAGGCAAAGCTGTTACAGTAACTGACTGCTGCTCATCACAGCGCTCAGAGTTTCAGTAAAACTAGTAAATAATATTTTTATATATAAGAGGTTAGAACAATATTATTTCCTTGTTTTACTGAAACTCTGAGCGCTGTTACAGTCAGTTACTGTAACAGCTGAGCCTGATACATTGTACTGAGAGATAATATAACAAGCAGCCCATCTCAGCGCTCACAGCCACTAGATTTGAAGGGCTAAAAAAAGGCTCCTCTCTGTATAATGTATAGAACATCCTCCTGCATTAATTAAAACCCCTCTCTGTATAATGTAGTTAACATCCGCCTGCATTAATTAATACCCCTCTCGGTATAATGTATACAACATCCACCTGCATTAATTAATACCCCTCTCAGTATAATGTATAGAACATCCTCCTGAATTAATTTCCCTCTCTGTATAGAACATCCTCCTCAATTTATACCTTTCTCTGTATAATGTATATAACATTCTCCTGCATTAATACCCCTCTATGTATAATGTATAGAACATCCTCCTGCATTAATTAATGCCCCTCTCTGTATAGAACATCCTACTGCATTGGCATGTGGAGGTTGCAGAACTTCAGAATGCAATGTTTATCCAGCACAGGAGAGGGAACTTTTACTTAAACTTTGTATCTCTGTGGGGGAGACAGACAGGAATATAAAAGCAGGGGAGAGGGAAAATATTAACGTAAATTGGTCTGAAAGCTTAGAGAAGAGATGACTGGTGCAAATTTATTTTTATAATAAAATAAAGCACTTTAAATCCAAGGAAAACATTTAAATAAATCACAATGAAGGCTCGTAATGACAGAGTAACTGTGAGAGCTGGATACTAAATGTATCAGTGGTAAAAAACCCTTTATAACAAGCAGCACTGGGAGAGGAGAGGGACTTTATATAAAACGTGTATTATAGATGAGGAAAAGGGGATAGTGCTCCTGGATAATATAAAATGTTTCAGACCCAAGCCCCTATTATGCTTAGCGGGAGGGGAGATAACACACGTTTTATAAAGTCCCTCTCTTCTCCCAGCGCTGCTTGTTATAAAGGGGTTTTTACTATCCAGCCCTCCTTTGTCATTAGCTTTCAGTGTGATTTATTTGAATGTTTTCCTTCTCCAGCTGCTTTTATCATCTTGTCTGCCTCATAGACATGCAAGGGTTAAGTAAAGGTTTCCTCTCCTGTGCTGGCTGTCTGTGCTGCGAGTGAGTATTCTGGAGCTCTATCACTGTCAGATTTTCGGGTAGGGGTCAAGAAGGATTACGCATACAAACCTTTTCTGTAGCTTTGCGATGTTGCGCACTTCATTGCTGGTCTCCTTCACTCATCAATGTAATATCACAAAAAGGACAAACTAAAATGTAGTGCATTTTATTTTAGTTTCTTTTGTTTTTTGTACTGAGCAGTCTCGTATCTCTTGAGTCATACGAAAACTAAATTATCCCAAAATTCGGACTAAATCGTTTTAGTACTAAAACGAATGCACATGTCTACTACAGGGTAGTAATGGCGAAACTTGTGAGTAAAAATGTTGTATGACATGATTTATTTGGGGTCAATAGTATCTGTTTGGCATGTTACAGTGTGTTATATATAAAAAGTGAATCTTCTACCTGTCTGCAATGCAATTATTAATTTGGATGAAAATGGATTAAATATTAATTTACACATTTCGTATTCAATTAGTAATTGCAGTTCAGTTCTTTTTCTTTATCAAGTCATGCAGACACCTGTTGCATAGTATAACTGCAGAGCCTCTCGTCAACAGAAGTAGTGTTCTGGGGCTGCCAACGAGCAAGCACTAGGGAGGCATTTTATTCAAATAAAAGAACAGACACCTGCTTGGGTGCATAGGAAAGAGAATGACAGCTTATTGACTCCTGACTGAAAGATGTCAATAAGTAATGCATCCTTTGGGATATGTCCTCATAACCAAAACATCTGTTAGTCGATGAATAACGTCAACAGTCGTCTGTGAAATCCCATTCATAATAGAATTAAGCAGAACTGATTTGAGGAGCTTTTGTCATTTTTGAAAATGTATTTCAGAGAACTATCCCTGTGCTGGGAATTTTGTTATCCAAAGCATTGACAGAAGCGTTCCGTAAGGAGTATTTGTTGCAATAAGCCCACGTGTCAAATAATGATGACTAGTCATAATTATTTTTGATATTTCTATAATATCTGCATATTATACAGTTACATATTCATGCAAGAATAAAATAAAAGTTCTACAATCTCAAAATGAATTTAATCATATTTTAATTTCAATAGTGGTTTAGTGAATAATTTGATATACAAAAATGTAACAACTTTCATAGTGTTTGTAGGTTTTTTATTTTTGCCATTTAGCATAATTCTTTTGATATATATATATATATTAGTGGTTAACCGAAACTGAAATTTATGGCCGATACGGAAATTGAAAATTCGGGATCGGTTCGGCAGAAAACCGATACCTAAACCAAAAATCAGTCCTGAGAACCTGGGCCTGAAGGACCGGCCGAGCTGGGGGCTCACCTGAGCCTGGAGACCAGCCGAGCAGCCTACATGGCTGGGCCTGCAGGCACAGGTTCGGATGACGGATTGGGGGGGGGGATGAGAACATGTTGCACCTACATACTCACCTACTTCGGCCCTGAGCTCCTCCAGCAGTGGTAGTCCCGTGGTGACAGTCCTCCGGCAGCCGGTTCCCACTCTCCATCAGATGCAGGTATGACATCAGGATGCAGAAGCCTTTGACCCTGCAAACAGTCGGGTCAAAGGCTACCACCTCCGCACGTCATCCCTGCATCTGACGGAGAGCGGGAACCGGCTGCCGGAGGACTGTCACCACGGGACTACCACTGCTGGAGGAGCCCCCCAATAAGTCTTCCGAACCTGGGCCTGAATTATATAATGTCATGTCAGTATTAACAGACTAATATGATAGATATAATCCCTATATGTAAGCATTAAGCTAAAATAATTTAGTATACCGAATGGAATTCCTATTACATTCCTGACTTTACACTAGGGTGAAATCTGTTTACATATCGGAGCTTGCGCTAGCTTACTATACTTTGTGCGTCCTATACCTAGCATTGGGAAAGTAAACAATTATTAGCGTTTAGTAAGTAAGGTTTTATTAAGTGCAGGCAAAAATTACTGTTGTGATGCGGAGAGCCAAAAGTTAGCACCTCCTAAAAGCTGGTGTTAAACGATTCTGCAATTGCAATAGTAGAATCATTTAACACCCCTAAAAAACCCCCATTAAATCCAGAGCAGAGTGAGACTGGGGACAAACTGGACTGGAATACCATGCTAACACGAGTTAGCGTTCCCATGTTAGGGCTATATTATAAACCTAACGCTAAGTTATTACCAGATGATGCATACACCTTAGAGTCTATTTTCGCAAGTGTGGTTTTAAAATATTGGTGCACGGGAATGCACTCAAATTTCTCACTAAATGCTACCTCCCTCCTACTGTTCAAGACAGGATTTTTCCACAGGTATCTCCATTTTGTTTTCATGACTGTGGCACCTTGGACTCTTTTACATGTTGCTTGGTCCTGCCCCATGATATCTTCGCTAAGGGCCAAGCGCTTTTAGCTTAGCTCTAGAGTCTTGATCTGGGACATTTCTCCTAACCCAGCAATGGCTTTAGTAAGCCTGGCGGTTAGCGCCCTAAATAAATCTGCTAACATGTTGCTTCGGAACATTATGTTGGCCTCCAGACTATGCATCACCAAATTATGGAAATGAGGCACACCCACATATACTGAAATAGAGTATAGGAATCGATTGAAGGGAGGCACTCGGGGGTCTTCATAAAATTTGAAGTTTATATAATTCTTTAAAAACATAACACCGACGTTTCTGCCCCTAGAGGCCTTTATCAAGGTAACTCACAAGCACAGTTAAAAACAATTTATGGAACAAGCAAGATTACACTTGCTGATCCCCTCCTGCCGCACGCCGCGTCCCGACCAGAGGCAAACCTGGAAGTGCCAGGAGTTCCAGTCAGGTGACATCATCGGGCCGCAGCTGGTTGCCACGTTGCCCTGATGACCCGCAAGGCTTGGGCAGGCAGTGGGACCAGAAGATTAAAACAAAACACACTCACCCCCTATGAAGGGGGGATAGGCTAAAGATAAAGGCCAAAGTTAAACCATGGAAGGATGATATATAATCTGAGGATATATGCTGATTGTGATAAGGGTATGTCTAAAAACAGGGTAACAAGCTGCCCCAAATGGGAATGTAACACGGGGCGGACGTAGGAGCCAGCAAAATAACCTGAATATTATGTATATCTTGACATTGATGGTTATTGACAGCTACTAGGAGAAATAAGTGAAAACCGTGATACTATGCAGTGTGAGTGCGTCAAAAGAATTAAAATGGAGTGAAAAAAGAGGAGAGCCATATACATGTGTGGAAATCTGTGAGAAAAGTGAAAGAGGCACGCAAACATAAGACAAATGCGGTGATGTCACATCCTCGGCTCCTGTGGTGCTCCCTGGGGGGTCTGGGCATCGCTGGCTGGCCGGGTGCCAGGAGTTCAGGCTGGCCAGCGTCTGGAGGGGTGGGACTTGGCGTGATGACGCGGAGCCGCCAGCCTTAAATGCCGGGCGCGAGATTCAGCTCGTCGCCCTGACGTGGAGTTATTCCTGCATCGCCAGCTGTATTCACTTGTGTCTCAGTGTTTACTTGCCCAGTTGCTGTTTTTGCCTGTGGGAGGACCCCGCTTGTGTTTGATCCAGACTGCCTGTATGACGAGTCTCTCTCTCGGACTCCCTTTGTATACTGGTTATGCTCTCTGCGGACACTGAGTGTGTATACAAGTTGTTTCAAGCAACCTCCGACTATAGGTCTGCCCTGCAGAGTGCTGAACTCGTCAATACTAGCAAGGCAAAACAAAGGGTTAAGTAGATATATACACGTTATCGCGCTGTCTCTGATTGTGGGCCTGCCCCGCAGGGTACTGAATCCATTGAACCCTCATTCTGCCTTGCTGAGACAAACTATATGGGAGTCCTCTCTGTTGCCAATCCTGCCTATACGACTACCCTCTCTGGTGCCAACTCGGATTATACACTTGACCACGATTATGTAAACTACTGATAGTACTTCAGTACTATCTCTGTCCATATACAGTTAAAGTGCTTTCGCTCAGTAGACACTTGGTCATGAAATCATTTGCTACTCAGTGGTATTTAGTATTTGTGTTCTGTCTGACCTCCCTGGCTGAGAGTGCTAGGATTAACAGTCCTGACTGCTGGAAAAATAAGAATCATAGAAATCTGTCCAAAAGGATCCAAATCACGTTTATCAGGGGTGAGCGCTATAGCGAACGTGACAGGTGATGTGTATCAAGGATCGCTGTCGAGGCTGCATAAAACAAGAGATGAAAAATCCCAAGGGAATGTATATAGCCCCTGCAAAGAGTGACCGTGTGGAGAAGTTTTTACAGCTCAGCAAAATGAGAGAGTGAGAAAGGCCAACCTGGGTCAAAAGTTGATACAGGGGGGCGTGGCCGGCTCTGCACAAGGGCAGACGTGTCTTCATGGAGCTCTGAGGACTCTCCTGTTTTGGGGGGGGGGTTTAAGCTTGTTTTTTTCTCTGTGTATAGTGCACCATTAGAGATCCTGCACAGCTGGTCATTACGGGGATTGCTCCGGGGCCCGTTATTGCCCCCCCCCCACGTCAGAGCACAGCAGAGATTTATGTGAAGACTCCCCAGTGACACCAATTAGCCGTCGGCGATTTTGAGGCCTACCATTTGCCACCTGGCCGTCTCGCTCCTTATTCCCCTGAGGTGCACCCCTGCGGGGGGTTTGTTGGTTGCAGAGATGGAGGGCCCCCATCCTCTGGCTGCATCTGATGTCCCCTTGGCGGGGAGTCCGGAGGGGCGATCTGAGTGGCGCGGTTTGTACTGTCCCCCACCCGCCAGTAGAATGGAGGCCTGTCTCGACCAGTTACAATTGGACTCTCTTCTTGTCCCTGTAACGGTTAGCCCCTGCTTGGGCCATCGTGGTGGCTTGGAACATGAGATGAAGCCCTTAAGGCAGGTGAGTAACTGACTGGACACAAGGACAGACGGATTTCTCCAAAACCAAGGAGCACCAAAAAACAGAACAGAATTGCCACTAAGCTCCGAAGGCTACAAGACCGACAGACAACTTAGGACACTCAGAAACACAAAGAAACACTTGACAATCCGTGAAGGGTGCAGGCTGCAGGACAGTAAACAAAACAGACAGACTATACTAAAAGAGATCCTTATAAGCGGCCTCTGAATATAATACTAAACTAAGACAGACAAGGTACATAAAACATGAAACATACAAGAATCGTCAATCAGGCAGAGGTTGGCAACAGATCAGAAATATACGGTACCAGGGGGGAGTAGAAGGGATAGTCAAAAATAAAGCCGAGGTCAGAACCAGAAAACACTTGAACAGGAATGCTTTGCAGCAACTCAGGAAACACGAACCAGACAGAACCACCATCAAACTCCACAAACAGTCAATGAGGCTCTGTGCTGCTGGGAATATATAGGGAGTGGGTCTGTGTGATTGGGCCATGTGACCCCAGACCAGGAGATCACAACAGAACCCCAGATCAGCCCTAAACAGCACAGCCAGACACACCATAGGGGAAAAACAAACATGAAGACCCTTCACCACCAGGGGGCAAGGCCGAGACGTGACACCAATTACCCGCAGTCCATGGAGGCGGCTGATGGAGTAATTTTAACGTCTTTGAAAAGCTGGTGGTAACTACAAATCTGAACGTTCTGGCCGAAACGAAATACACCAGCACAAAAAATAAATAAATACAGCACAGTATAGTTACACATACCCAAACAATAAAATAGAGAGGTTGTGCATGTTTTTATTATTGCTGCAGCAATTATACACAGATTGATTTTGACAGATGCAAAAAATGAACGGGAGACAATTGTGGTTCTTAAATCAGATTGCCCACCAATTTCTGCGTGCAACGTTAATGCGCCCGTGTTTTTGCACATTTTTTTATGTGCGCTATTTTTTGACGGATGAAAAAATGCACTCGGATCGTAATACCTGCGTTAATTTACACGCATTAAGGTTTAATGCTGCGCGCAAAAGAAATTGCGCTGCACATACGAATTTGTGCGGAGAATGTAATAGAGCCCTAACTGTTTGGGTCCCTCAGTCGTTGGCTGATATCACAGCTTGGTCACACCTGCAGGGAAACATCATTTGTTGTATCAAAATGTTATTATCGGTTGTTGCTACGCAGGAATCCTTAGCTGATTTGTCCTCAATGTGGTTTGTTAACTAGCCATTTATCCTTTAAAACTGTGTGTGCTGATTCCAATTCAGCACAATGTAAATACGTGTTTCACAATATTTCACAACAGAGATTTCTGGTTATTGGTTTAGCTGAAAAAACACAAGCAGCAGAATAAATGAAAACTTAGATCTTCTGTAATGAAGAACATCCTAGACATATACATTAGGCTACAAATGGATTAATGGAATGTAATAATAGGCTATTAATTTAAAACCTAGTCTATATTTGTACTGTTCCCCATTTCAGAAACTCAATAAAAATGGATAGTTTGTTTCCAATTAGCTGCAGCTAACGTTATCTGATTAATTGCTTGATTAATCCGTGGTAAAATAAAGTATAGGAAATATAATAGGTTGATCATTTAAAGATTGTTTATACAGCAGCCATATGGAATATATGTTCTAACGTCTCTTTTTTGAGAAATCGAAATAACACAGGCAAAGAAACATTTCAAAACATTGCACACATATTTTGCATACTTAGTAAGCAGTACTCAATTGTAATGTGAATTATACTTTAAAATGTATAATCAATAGGTAAAAACCCACATAACTCACTCCCAGATTTTCACAGACCTGCTTCAACATTAGACTCAACGCATTGAGACAAAACAAACTTGTAATGGTCCTTTGTTACCATACTTGCTTTGTTTGGTTATTTTCATACATAAAGATAGAATAGCAACTTTTCATGATCTCTTTCTGATCATAACTTTCCTATTACCTGCAACCTATTTTGGGGGTTAGACTGTGTCAAATGTGGCGAAGTACGCTAATTTGCTGCTTGACAAGCATACCTTGATCAAGGGCTACATTACAATCTTGGTGCTAACGTTAGCCCTGGTATCCACCGCATATTACAATCCAAACGCTAATGGGTTAAAAAACCCGATAGTGTTTTGTACCTTGCGCTTTTCAGCATGAGGTTACTGTACTTTGCTCTCCCTATTCTTAACATGGGGAGCGCAAAGTGTTAATCAGAGTTTGGATTGCAAAGTGTATCACAAAAGGTCTTGTGTCTTCATACTATTAGTACAGTTTGTAGTACAAGTTTCATGCTTGGAATTAGGGCTCCATTACATTCCTCATGCAAAAACGGGGATGCTACAGAGGAAAAACTGCACCTGCAGTGTCGCAGCGGCGGATGCCCTCAGCACGTCCTCCGCAGCCAAGTGCTCAGTCACGCGGCTGGACACGCTGTGCGCGTCCGCCGCAGCAAACTGGTTAAAAGGTTGCTGGACGTACAGATAAAGTTGCCGGATTTCCTTTTTTTTTTTAACACAGTATTAAAAAGTTCTAACAATAGACCTCTTTTCAAGAGGATGTATTTGTTACGGTGGCGGTACCACCAGGCACGCGCCAAGGTGTGGCCCTGGTTCCTGAGAGAAGCCCCTATGTGCAGAGATGCACTGTAAACAGCAAGGACAGGTGAAAGCAACACAGGGTTAACGAAAGACCTCTGTAAGGCAATACCAAAGATTCCCTGCACTGAAAGGCCGGTCTTTAGGATAGCTGGATCTAATCTAAAGGAAAGTATTACCTTGAAGCCGTACAGTGTTTTTCGTTGCATGCAGATGACAGGGTTTCCTGGAAATGGTACAGACAAGGAACATACTATAGAATAGTCACATAGTGGAAAGCCAAAGGTCATAACCAGAGAGAGTACGACATACAGGATATAGGAATAGGAACCAGAAGGGAAGTCTGCCAAAACCAAAAATCGGTAACCGGGGAATCAGAATGGAACATAAACAGCAAACCAAAATATAGAAATAGACAGAACTAAATACACAGAAGGAACTGACATAAACTGGAACAGAAATAACAGAGGCAAAAACTGAGGATAAAAGGCACGCAGCAAGGAGCTCTCAGGACACAACTAGCAAGGAGACCAGGCAAAGTAAAATGACCCAGCAATATACCATAGGTACATTGCTCTAATATAGGCAGGGGAATCAAGGCAAGGATCAACAGGTGAGCAGAGCACAGAACACCAATTATCCCCTGGGTAGCCACCCAGGAATTGGCAGCAACAGAAACACAAGGGAAAAAACACAATATACAAATACATAGGGCAGGGAGACAGGGTTGCCAGCATGGAACGTAACAGTATTTCTCAGTTCAGATGACATCACGTGAATGGACTGAGGAATTTAATTGTGTACTGGTGTCACTGTCATATTTTACAAAGTATTCTCCAGATTCATGATTTGAAGAGACTACAGCACTCGGACGATTGGAGGAAGGGAATTTCTTTTATTTCTTGAAGGAGTCTCTCCCTTCTTCTCTGGAATCACTTTCATGCATAAAACATTGTTGCTGCCTTTTGATAATCTGCATACGATTTCTATATTTAGTATCCATTCCCCATGAATTCCAGTATTTGTTTTTGTCTTATTTTAGACCTTTATCATGATCTCCTTCATCTGCTACCTTAATGGTTTATATAAATGCTATCCACTTTTATGTAATGCAGCAGAGACTTTCAAAGTCTGGTGTTTAATCCAAAAACACCACCAATGTCCAGTTCCATGCCCATGGTCGGCAGAATTAACAGATCCAGGTTGGGACTCTGGGACCCAATGGCTGCAGTACTAGCTTCTAACAAGGTTATAATGCTCACCAAAGGTCTTATAGCCTCTTTCTTGTCTCTAACCTTGTTTCCGTTGATCATGGTATTGACAGCAGATCCAGATATCACTTTGGTGAACAAGTTGAAAGTTTCTTACAAACAAACAGAAACAATGGTAGTACAGGTACACTGTATTTGTAGTTAAGCCTGAGATACACTGCAAGCGTAGCGAAGCAAAGTGAAGCAAATATCTGGCAGGTTTGACTTCACTCCCCTCCTCCTCGCAGCCAGTCTCCACTGGATTACATTTGCTTCTGTGCACACTGGACACCAATCCACTAACTAAATGAAAATGCACATATCAAAACCATTTATTTTCACAAAGCGCACATCATAAATGCAAAAAAAATTATATGGAATAAAATGCATATACAGTAAATTACTGCCAATTTAATAGGAATAGTATAAAACCATAGAAAAAAAAGGTAACCTTAATCATATAGCACCCCTGTGTTATATACCGTATATATGTGTGACACATATACACATGTAAGTTTTTGTCTCTCCATGTGTTGTCCATTCATATAGGCTAGACTTTGGAAATTTTGGCTGCCACATTATAATGCAATTGCTTATGTATTCCTTTGCAGAATATCATTCTAGGCTCTGTTTGCTAAATGTAGTTTTGCTGTTGACTTGTACAATTGTAAGTGACAAGTTGCAAATGTCAGCATCCACTCATATAATTGTGTAAGGAAAAGTTGCAGACGCTGAAAAGTATTACTTGCTTATGGACAAGTTATTCTATTTGGTGAAAACACCTTTTTAGTGAATAGGGCCCACACTAAAATGCAAAACATTGTTTAGTGAGGTGACAGACAGTTTCTTCAAGAATAAGAGTTTTGTTTACCATAAAAATAATCATGCTCACAGTACATGAGAAATATGTCTATCAGGGTTATTCAAAGAGATCCGAATTGCTTGTGAAAGGTAACCGAACGCTGAAAATCAGCGTTCGGTTACCTTTCCTGACCATTCGGCTATCCAGAGAGCAGGCAATTCACCAAATCCTGGCGAATTGCCTGAACATACGGTGCCTGTTCGGTGCCTGTTCGAGGGCAGTGAAATCCCCATGAAAAAGCACTGCTTCGGCTATTCACAGAACACAAACCAGCAGTGAAAGGTTCCCCTAATGCCCTGCCATTCGGTGGTTTAATTCGGCAAGTTCATTCAGGAGAATCCCATAGGCTTCAATGTTAAAAATATTCCCGTTTTAATTCAATATCTAATAAACCGTTCATTATAAAATTCTGCAGCAAAAAGTCTCTTTATTTATAGATTTTTTAGGATACTTTAAGCATTTTTCTGAATTTTTAAAAAAAAAATTAAAAGTCCGATTTTTTTTTTTTTTTTCAGTTTACTTATTTTTTTTGTAACAGCCCTCTTTATTATCATTCCCTGGACCTCCTGTGAAAATTTCAGACATTTTCGCTCAGTAGTTTCTTTGCAAACAGCGTTTCATTTTCCCAGATTCATACAAATGGTTTTGCTAATTTATTCACTGCCTCCTCTACGTCACAGCTGCTTCGGCTCTATGTGATTCGGCTCCTTTTCGGCTCCTGTTCGGCTTCTTCGAAGGTTAATCCAGATGTTTTTGCTTGTTTTCAGCGTGCATTCGGTTAGTTTTCGTCAGGTTTGCGGCAGCTTTTCACTGCAATTCGGGGACCCTGTGCTGTTTGCTGAATACACCGCAGGGTCACCGAAATGCAATCGGCAAAAGGAACCGAATTGAAGAGACGAAAAGTCACCGAACGTGCGGTGACTTTTCGAATCTCTTTGGATAACCCTGTATATCTTTCTATTGACTTATATTAAAATGCACAGTTTGCCTCCTTTCTAGATGGAATCTGTTAACCCCTTCACTACTGTGATCATGTTTACACAATCAGCAGTAGCAGACACAGCATTGTGAGATTGTGTTAACGTGATCTGGAGCTATGCTATATCATTGCAAATTAAATTCATTCCTTGCAGAACAAATTTTGTTTTTATTTTAGCTCCAGAAGGTGTACCGAAAGTTTTAGTACCATGAGCATGACACCCAAGTTGCTAACACTTTTTTAAAACCAGCAGGAGAATGTCTCCAATGGACTTTTCTTCAACTGATCCTGACCAGCAGTAACTCCTTTTGGTCAGCAGATGGCAACATCTACCTGAAATAGTAAAAAATACATTGGCAATATTCTCAAATGTTTCTTAGTGTATAATTAACTAAAAATTATTTTCCAAAATACCATTGTTTCCTGACAGTGGTTTCTTTTTTGGAAAATCACGTAATATTGAATTAGTTTAAAAAGGTTTCTGGGTCTCTAAAGATAAGCATAATGAAAAAAAGAGTACAGTTAGGGTACATAAATATCTTATATTTTGTCCTTTTCTTAAATCACTCCTATACTAAGTATGCATTGTAAGTATCCATCTTAACCCGTTCACTGCCATGATTGAGCATATTTATTCTCCCAAAGCACCTGCAGGTACCCCTAGATCAAATATGCTTGATCTGGTCTGATTCTGGGGTTATGCAAAGGAATTTTGTTTATTAAAAATGAAATCAATTTGTAAATGGGCTCCAGAACATGCTCCTGAAATTTCAACACGTCACATAGGATATGTGCAGGGCCGGCACTGCCGCTAGGCCAGCTAGGTGGACGCCTAGAGTGCAGTGCCCGCCTAGGGCGCAGCCGACCCGACCAATTATATAAAAAAAATTGGCCGCAGGGCAACCTGGGGCGGCCGCGTGCTGCAGCCAGCCCTAATACGTGCCGGCGTCGCCGCCGGCGTCAAGGAGACGGAGGAGTGGACTTGGTGTTTCCAGCTTCCTGGACCAAGTCCACGCCTCCGTCTTCTTGACGCCAGCGGCGACACCAGCACGTATTGGGACAGGCTACGAGGAAGATGGAGACAGCGCTGGAGGCAAGTATCCATGTGTGAGCCTGGGGGCAAGTATCCATGTGTGAGCCTGGGGGCAAGTATCCATGTGTGAGCCTGGGGGCAAATATCCATGTGTGAGCCTGGGGGCAAATATCAATGTGTGAGCCTGGGGGCAAATATCAATGTGTGAGCCTGGGGGCAAATATCAACGTGTGAGCCTGGGGCCAAATATCCATTAGTTAGCCTGGGGGCAGATATCCATGTGTGAGCTGGGGGCAAATACCCATGTGTGAGCTGGGGCAGATACCCATGTGTGAGCCTGGGGCAGATATCCATGTGTGAGCTGGGGCAGATATTCATGTGTGAGCTGGGGCAGATACCCATGTGTGAGCCTGGGGCATATATCCATGTGTGAGCTGGGGCAGATATCCATGTGTGAGCTGGGGCAGATATCCTTGTGTTAGCTGGGGCAGATATCCATGTGTTAGCTCAGCTGGGGCAATATATCCATGCCATGTGTTAGCTGGGGCAATATCTCCATGTGTGAGCTGGGGTAATATCTCCATCTGTGAACTGGAGCAATATCTCCATGCCATGTGTTAGCTGGGGCAATATCTCCATGCCATGTTTTAGCTGGGGCAATATCTCCATGCCATGTGTTAGCTGGGGCAATATATCCATGCCATGTGTTAGCTGGGGCAATATCTCCATGTGTGTGCTGGAGACAAATATACCCATGTAAGAGCTGGGGGAAAATGTACCCATGTGAGCTTTCTTTTTTTTGGAGGGGGTGCAAGTAGCTGGTCTTGCCTAGGGAGCAAAATAGTCTAGCACCAGCCCTGGATATGTGTTGTATGAAAAACTTTGAAATCCAGTTTTCCTTTACGGAATCACGGAGCCTAAGCTATAATATAAATGTAGTACCACTTAACAGTGGTGGTTTAGAAAATCACTTGGTTGTGAAGAGGTAAAAACCTCACCAACATACAGTTCACTGAAGGAGCATGGTCAAACATAACAATTGAATACATTATCCCTTAACCTCCCTGTCGGTTATCCCGAGTGTGTCTCGGGGTTAAATTTCACCGCTGGGAGCGGTAACCCCGAGACACACTCGGGCTGTATACATCACCTCTCCATGCGCTCCCTCGCTGATCTCTGCAGTCTCCTCCGGCGATCGCGGTGTTTTACTTCCTGGATTCCTTCTCGTGAGGAAGAAACCAAGAAGTATAAGGTCGCGTTCGCCGGAGGAGGCAGCTGGGGACATCGAGGGAGCACAGGGAGAGGTGATGTATCCAGCGGCATCCCGAGTGTTGTTCGGGGTTACCGTTTTCAACATAGGAATTTAACCCCGAGCCACACTCGGGAATACTGCAAAGGGGGGGCAAAAAACAAAAAAAAATAGACCGCTTTTAGATGCGGTTTTTAACAAAAATTAGACCGCCAGGGAGGTTAAAGGGTTATTAAAAGAGAGCTGAACTTGCCACTGAAGGGCACCGTGCGTTGAATTTTACCGTACAGTGCAAATTCATGATAGTTTATCTATTCACAAAGCTGTCAATTCGGCAAATACTGACAAATTGATAAATGAAATACGGTGCATTTTGCCGTAGTTCACCGCAATTCGGTGATCTCTGGCAGCAGCAAAACTGTCCCATAGAGAAGTAATGGTTAATCTATTCAGCGAATGCCTAACTGCACCGAAGTGCCAGTGAAATGCCCTAATTTTCGATGATTCAGTTCGGAAAGTTTAACCCTTTCCAACTGCAGGGCATACAATGCTGTCTCTGGTGGGTTGGCCTTGAAGCCGTGAGGAGACTTCAATGGGCCTTCTCTGACTCTGCCTATTAGCTGCCAAGTGCCACACACCATTCGCTGCTGGGGGACACCCTGGTTCCAGGTGTGCTGCATGGGTGGGCCGAAGGAGGGATTCGCCGAGCAGCCGGCTAGCCACGTTAAAGCCCTCCCGCTGGACACCACCTGCACGGTGTAAAAGGGTTAAATAGACGAATCTCATTGGATCAAATGTTAAAAAATATTATTGTTTTTCATTCTTTTTAATTCAAACATTTATTATTTTCATTTTCAACAAACTGTCTTTTTATTTATTTATTTACATTTTTTCTGAAAAAAATTGGACGAAATTTTTCATTCCCAATTTATTTTTAATGGCTTTTATTTCTGTAATAGACCATTTACTTTTTTATTGGACCTTTTTTATTATTTCCACACATTTTCATGCATTTTTATTGTTTTAAACACCTTTTAGAACAATTTTTTTTTCTTGTATTTTGGTGGCGTTTGGCGGTCTGTTCGATGCTCTTCGGCGGCGTTCGGCGGTCATCATCGGCTTTCGCCTGGCTGATCCGTGGTTGGTGTCATCGTTCAGTGGGCTAATTGACGTTCTTCGTTGGCATTGGCGGTCTGTTTGGTGCCCGGCGGCAGTCAGCGGTGGTCTTCGGCGGCTGCACATTCGCCGCCCTCCAGGGACCGTGTGGTGAATAGTGAATTCACCTCAGGGTCGCTGAACTGGAATTGCAGAAGCGCACCGAAGTGTGCCGAACAAGAAAGCACTGAAATCTCTAAGAATTTTTCAGTGCTTTCTGAATAACCCCTTTAATTTTGCAATTTTTTTTTTTATAATATCCATTTTTTGAGATTGTCAGAAAGTCCAAACAAGAGTAGAATAACAATCATATTCAGGAGACTACAAATACAACACAGGTCATATAATACGATGCTGAATTATTCACTATAAAGTAAACCCCTTCTTTTCATAAGCTTTCTGAATCCTCCTTTAAAAGAGGGTCACACAACAATCAATGAAGATAATCAATATCCTTATGTCAGAATAACTTCATGTATACATGTAGAAATTCTAATACACATAATAACAGAGGAAATGCAGAACTTTTCATATAGGTTTTCACAGTATTACTGACAGAAAAAATCCATTTATTGACCAAGTTACCATTTAGCTACTACTGGTTATCATATTGTGTATCTTTATCGTATGTCTTTAAAAAAAAGAGTCCACATAAAATATTCTTATATTTATTTATTTATAAAGGATTTTACCAGGAAGGATACATTGAGATTTCTCTCGTTTTCAAGTATGTCCTGGGTTCAAGAACATTGAAGTGTTACAGTTACAGAAATACAAAGTAATACAATGCAAGATATTAAAAAACAACACAAATATACAGATTAACAGAAAATCAATATGTAGGAAATATAGTCACTAGGTTACATGTTTACAGGTGCATTCTGTATTGATGTATGTTAGTAAGGAGCTCTTGAGTGACTTAAGACTGGGGGAAGATTTGATGGTGTCTGGGAGGTTATTCCATAATTGTGGTGCTCTGTAGGAAAATGAGGACCGAGCCACTGCCTTTTTGTAATGTGGTATTGCAAGTAAGGTGCTGGTCCTGGATTGGAGGTTATAGGATGAGGGAGCTGCTGGGGGAAGCAGTCAATTCAGGCAGGGTGGTAGCTTCCCAGAAATGCTCTTAAACACCAGGCTGGAAAGGTGAAGGGTGCGTTTAGACTCCAGCGATGGCCAGTTTAGCTCTATTAACATGTCACAATGGTGGGTCATGTAGTTACATTGTAATGCAAAGCGGCAGAAGGAGTTATACAATGTAGTAAGTTTCTGAAGGTGTGTTTGCGGGGCCGCTGCATACACTACATCTCCGTAATCAATAGCCGGCATAAGCATTTGTTGTACAATCTGCTTTCTTACCGCGGGGCTCAGGCAGGATTTATTTCTGTACAGGGCACCTAGTTTGGGGTAAAGTTTAGATGAGAGTTTTCTGATGTGGGAGCCAAAGGATAGATTAGAGTCCAACCACATACCTAGATATTTGAGAGAAGTGACTGTGGTCAGCGTGCCATTTGATTTTGTCCCCACACATAGATGGGGATTTTGCAATTTGTGTAGTTTAGGTTTTGTTCCAAAGAGCATCGTTACAGTTTTGTCATTATTTAAAAAAAGTTTGTTGTGTTTGATCCACTTTTCTACCTCTGTGAATTGTTCTTGCAGCACGGCTTCCAGCTGCCGGAGAGTTGGTTTGCTGGTATAGATTACGGTGTCGTCTGCGTACATGTGTACAGTTGAGGCTTTGCAGACGTTGGGCAGATCATTTATGAATATTGTGAATAGTAGGGGGCCGAGTATTGAGCCTTGGGGTACACCGCAAGTGACAGGGAGGGGGAGGGAGGAGCTGCCAGAAATTGACACATATTGTGATCGGTCAGATACATATGATTGAAACCAGGTTAACGTGCGATCACCCATGCCAGACTTTTTTAGTTTTTCTAACAAGATGCCATGGTCTACTGTGTCAAAGGCCTTGGCAAAATCAAGGAAGATGGCTCCAGTTAGGTTTCCTTGTTCCATCCCAGCCTGGATATCATTACAGACTTTTAAAATGGCGGTTGTAGTTGAGTGATTTGGACGAAAGCCTGATTGATCCGGGGTTAAGTAGTTCCAATATTGATAATAATCACGTAATTGTGTGTAGACACATTTTTCCAAAATTTTTGACATTACAGGGAGCAACGATATCGGACGGTAGTTGGATACCAAAGTACTGTCACCACTTTTATGAATAGGTACCACTCTTGCAGTCTTCCAGAGTTTGGGTATGTATCCAGTCGCCAGTGATTCATTTATTAGGGTTGCGACAGGATTTGCAATTGCTGGCGCACTGATTTTCAGCAGCATTGCTGGTATTTGATCAGGTCCAGACTGGTATTTCATTTTTTGCTTACGGAGAAGGTTAGTAACAACACTGACAGGCACTGGTCTAAAACTGAATTCCTGTCTGATACAGGGACTTTGCACAGTTGGAGGGGCCTGATCTGCATGAGGCCTTTCTGATTGCATGTCATTTCCTAGCTTGGCAATCAAAGTGGTGGCGCATCCAACAAAATAACCATTAAAGGCATTTGCTACATCTAGGGGGTGTTCCAGGGTTTTGTTGTTTACTTTGACAGCAGCTGGCTGGGAGTGGACTGGGGGTGCTTGTATGTTACTTATGGTTCTCCAAAAGTTTCTAGGGTTTGATATATTATGGTTTAGATTTTCATTGAAGTAATGGGCTTTAGCAACGATATCGGACGGTAGTTGGATACCAAAGTACTGTCACCACTTTTATGGATAGGTACCACTCTCGCAGTCTTCCAGAGTTTGGGTATGTGTCCAGTCGCCAGTGATTCATTTATTAGGGTTGCGACAGGATTTGCAATTGCTGGCGCACTGATTTTCAGCAGCATTGCTGGTATTTGATCAGGTCCAGACTGGTATTTCATTTTTTGCTTACGGAGAAGTTTAGTAACGATACTGGCTTTTATTTGTCATCTCTCAGTCAAGAGCCATCTGATTGTTGGACATTATTTGTAGTAGCTACTCACTAGAGTAACATAGCTGTAAAATTAGAGGAAAAGTGTTCTCTAAAAATATAAGTGCTATAAAGAAATAAAACATAAATTTGGTGACCCCTTTCCTTGTCCATATGAGAAAAGACTTCCCACTACTTCAGTTGTAAAGAGCCATGATGCTTCACTGTCAGGGAACAAGGATTGATTAATTAATTAGATTTACTGCTGGTTTTGTTTAATAGTTTTTTCCTCAATTTTTAACCTTTTTTTAAATTAAGTGTGCGTTATTTATACTTATTTGGGGTTGTGGTAAAGGCCTCTTTATAAGAATTCTGGGGCTACATTACATAGTTGATGCTAACGTTAGTGCTCACCTGTGTGAGCGTTAACGTTAGCCCCGGTGGCCCTAACGCGGGCGCAACATATTACAATGCAAACGCTAACGGGTTAAGAAACCCGTTACCGTTTGGTACCTTGCGCTTTTCAACGTGAGGTTACTGTACTTTGCGCTCCCTATGCTTAGCATGGGGAGCGCAAACTGTTAATCAGCGTTAGGATTACAAAGTCCAAACGCTGATTAACGTCCGGCTGTGGTTTGCAAAAAGTTAACCACAGCCAGGACTTGGTGCTAACGGATTCCGCTGGTGCAGAATCCGTTAGCTCCAGCCAAACCCCCCAAAAATTATTCTATACTCACCTTCTATCCTGCGACATGGACTGCGACTCCAACTGCCTCCTCCCTCCGGCGAGAGCAGGGAGAGACTGGGGGAAAAAGTCCTCCAGTCTCTCCCTGTGGATCACTACGCCGACCTGCCGGATCTCGCGAGGCAAGATCTGGCAGGTAATGCAACCACCAGGGTCTGCCTCAATGGAGTCCTATGGACTCCATGGAGAGGATGCGCGCGGCGGCACTTAGCGCTGCCGTGCGCATCCTGGGGCTTAGTGCCTGTTAACTATGTAGGCAGCTTTTCTAGCGCCTGCATTGTAATTCCGTGCTAAAACGGGGGCGCAAAGGAGAAACCTGCAGGCGAATAATGTAATGTTGCCCCTGTTTTTTGGTGGTTCTGTTAGTACACCTTTTTGATAAAAAAAATTCAAGTGCCGCTCTTACAATTTTTTGGATATACTCTGACTAGCCTTTTCATTGCGACTGCTCAAACAAGAATTGTTCAAGTAGAGCATGAATATGAATATAGTTTTATGAAAAAGACTTAGGGGAAAAAAATCTAAGTTTTAAAGAAAAAAATGTATGCTATCTCCAGCAGTTATCAAACGGTGGCAATCTAATGTTTTCTTAGTGAAACAAATATAAAGAAATACGGTAATAGATCTAAGTTATGGTTTGGATTAATTATTATATATCGCACAGTTATATAATAACTTGGCTTCCTTGAGGGTGCCTCAGATACCGGATTCCATTGCCCCAGACTGACTCCTGCATTACGCGCCTCTTGTCGTTGTGGCTGCCAGACTGGCATCACGCATCCTTTTTGGCAGACTTTGTGTCCCTGAGATTTGCCCCTTATCCTTGGACTTTTTTTCCCTCCTCCCCCACCCTTTGAACAGTTTTACTTCCTATTTGTTCTTGAGCCCCCCCTTTTTCATCTGTATTCTTTAGAGCAGACCTTGCAGGACTTGGCTTTTCCTTCGGCTGTAGGGGACCTAGGACTTTTTCTCCTACCCCTCCCCTCCCTTTTATTTTTTATATTTTTATTGTGTCGCCGGACCACGGTTGATATAGGGGAGCCGCTAGAGGGGATTCAGGGCCGTGTCCGCTTCTTTTGGCTATGGATCGCCCAGCCATGTTGTTACTTTCACGGAATCTGGTGTTCTTACCGGCACTGGAGTGAGGCAGGTATGCTACGCAATTTTTGGCAGTTCTTCACCTTCTTCTTCCCATCCCTTATTTTATTTTTTTACATTTTTTTTCTTGTGTGCACCTGTGCCTGGGCCCCTCCCGTTGACTTCCTTGAGACTTGGTCGCTTCTCCTGCAGTGGCGACTGCATTGTTATTTCTAACACTAATTTCTAACCCTAACGCTAATTTCTAACCCTAACCTCAATTTCTAACCCTGACCCTAATTTCTAACCCTAGCTGTAGCTTCTAAGTTAGAAGCTAGGGTTAGAAGCAAGGGTTAGAAATTAGGGTTAGGAGGCGGAGCTAGCGAGGGACATGAATGGCCGCATGCTGAGGAGCTCCCTCTGAGTTTTTACCTATTTACGCTGTTTTCTGCGGCCATCCTGTCACACGCTGCCTATCTGAAGGTCCTGCTCCCGTCTGTCGCTCTCAGGCCCCAGACGCTGCGGTTTTCCGAGAGCTTGCCAGCCTAAAACCACCCCGACGGGTTTCGGGCCTAGTGCGGCCTAGCAGACACGACCATCCGGATGGAGCCAGGGAGTTTCCTGCTCCATCGGCCCAGGGGAGGAGCTTCCACCTCAGCCCTGCATTGGGGAAGAAGTCGCAGAAGCTGCATCCCGGGTCAGAGGGTGCTCAACAACAGGACATTAGAGACTCCCTGAGCAGCAGGCGATCCACCACCGGAGCGACCCTCCACTCCTACACCCCCCAGGGCTATGGCTCCTCTGAGGACGGAGATGACACCTGGTCCCTGGGGCATGGACCTGAGCTTAGCTGGCTGTCACCAGTGTCCCGAGGGAAGGATCAGGGTCCGGCTGTGCGGAAGAGAGCCCAAAAGAAGAGGTGGCCCTGGCGGCAGCGCCTCTTGGGTCCTCGGTGCCTGTCCCCGACCTTCGGTGGACTACTCTGAAGTGGATTTGCCGCTCTCGGATGGAGACGGCTCGATGCTGTCCTCGGTTTCCCGGGAGCCCAGGCTGCGGCGGCGAGTCGCGGACGTCCCAGGTCAGGCGAGTCTCCCCCCGGCTGCGGGGAGGTCCCCTTGCTGCTCCACGTCCGCTCCTACTGTGTCCCCGGACCATACACGCCCCACTACGATGGCGGATTACCGTAACTTCATTGCGGAGATCAGGTCCTTGTGGACAACAGAGATTTCAGGGGTGCGAGCCGAAGTGGAGACAGTACGTGCTCAAGTGGTGGCGGCTCAGGCACAGACCTCTGACCTGGTGGAGGAACAGGTTGTCCTCTTACACCAAGTGAGTGACCTCCGCTCCCAAGTAGATCTGCTGACCCGCACGGTGGAGGCCCTCAAGACTAGACATCGGAAACTCAATGTCAGAATTTATGGCGTCCCGGAGTCGGTACCACCGCCAGACCTACTCCCATATGTCAACCGCATGGCTCTCCAGTTGTCGGGGTCGTCCGAAAAGGGGCCGGGGACCTTCAGCGCTGTATACCGGATCCGAAAGGCTGCGGCGGCACCAGTAGCTGCCTCGCGGGATGTCATAGCAGTAACTACGGATGCCACTACCAAGTCGAGGATTATGTCGGCCCCGGGTGCACGGGCGGGAGTACAGTTTGAAGACGCGAAGCTTACCCTCTACCACGACCTCCCATTCGTGACCCTGATGGCACGTCGCCGATACAGAGAGGGAACGGCTTTCCTCCGTCTCAAAGGGGTTCGGTACCGTTGGGGCTTCGCTGGTTCCCTTGTAGTGACCCACGAGAATGTACCCTGTACCATCGCTGACCTGGTCAAAGCTTGGCCAGTGCTTATGGGACTGGCCCCGGACCGAGTTGCCACCCCCCGGGTTGAGAGTTTTTCCATGACTTCTCTTTGTACCTTGCTCCTGTTGAGCGTGCTGTCTCACCTTGCTGCACACCGATATCTGGACTGCCGTCCTGAGTGTATTTTTCCCCCTTTCTTTTCTCGTTTTTCCAGAGACACTTTTGTCTGTCCTTTTGGAGATGAGGTGTTATCGCTGTTGAGCTATGTGTTATTCTGCTACTATTATACTCTTTTTCTGTATTTTTCTTTATTTTCTACAGCTGATGTTTCTTTTGCTCTTACAGTGTTTCTTATGTGAGTGTGATGTTTGGCCATGTGAGGCAATCTTTGCTGGTCGATACGTGACCATCTGCTTGCAAAATAAAAATCTTACGCCTTTTTGTCAAACACCAGGTGGATCGGCCTCCCTGCCGTATATCGTGGTGCCGAGCCTTTTGATTATATAGATGACCCCCCTTGCTGATGTTTTTTTTTTTTTTACATTCTATTTACTGTTTTTGATGAGACCCCAATTCTGGATGCTTAGCTGACATTTAGCTGCCCTCAGGCGACATTTTGCATTTATGTTTTTTGTCGCCACGTGCGCTGTTGTTTTTAATGTATGACTTTCCTTGAGGACATTGGTGAATTTTCCCTTTCTGCATTGCCTTTTATTCTTGTTATTTTTGTTTGTTATTTTCCTTAAGCTATGATGTTATTGATGACCAGACGAGGCCCTGCGAGGCCCTCACTTTTTACTTGGTTGTAAGATGATTTTTTTCACGAAATAAAAATTTTCTAATAAAAAAAAGAAAAAAGAAATTAGGGTTAGTGTTAGAAATATGGGTTAGAAGCTAGGTTTAGAAATTAGGGTTACAATTTCTAACCCTATTTCCTAACCCTAGCGTCCAACCCTGATTTACAGTGGTTTAGTTCGACATGTTTAATCAGACGAATCCTATAGGTTTCAAAGTAAATCAAATCTACGTTTTTATTCCTTCAGAATAATTTCGTTCCTTTTTTTTTCATTTTGGGTCATTTTCATTCTTTTTTTATCGTTTTGTGTAATTTTTGTCCCGTTTTTTTTCATTTTCCAATTGTTGTTCGGATCAATTTCGGATGATCACTTCCGGATCTTTGGATATGTCCCGTGATTCATATTTTTGAATCGACTCAATTCGGGCGGCCGATTTTTGTTTTTCGGAAACAGGAAAAAAAAAGCGAAAATTTAGATTTTCGTTCGAATTGGTATTCAGAACGAAATGAAATGCACATGTCTATACAACATAATCAATGTGAAACGCCCCAATAACTATCAAGGGTAAATTCAACTTTTCTATGAATTTTAGCAGACAGTTCAGCAGTTATTGTCAGACAATAAATTAACACATGCAACAGACTTTGCGTTTTTTCTTGTAGTGTTTTGAGAAGCTTGAAATAAAATCCAGAAGGACTCTCCAATTCATTGCTTCATTCTTGAGTCATGCAGCGACAATGGTTTATTGATGCAAACAGCAGTGTACTTAACACATGAAATGTAAGCCCTTCTTTTTAAATCAATATCACATGCTAATGGTTTAATGCATCCATCGGCAAAGTATAAACTAAACATGAGCTCTTGGCAATTGAATAGCCTCTTGTCTAGATTATCAATTTATGCATTTAAATAACTGAATGTTATACTTATTTATGACTGTGTTCTGGCTATACTAAGGTATTCGTTTATCTACTGTAAAAAAAAATGGTCCTACAGAGTTATTATCCTATTGCTAGAGAAGTATGAGGCAGAGCTTTTATTAACTCCACCACTCTCAAGTGGTTTTACACAAAACCACTGGCAGGATACATTGTTTATATCGAAAAAGCCTTTACATTTATTACACAGTTTCAAAATTCATTGAATATCTGCACAGTCAATTTTTTACTGTTGGTTAGTCTATTTAACAAGCAGAAGATACTAATTGCTGGACATAGAACACTACACCACTGCAGCCGGGGCTCCGTGAATTGTCAACTGGGGCTCATGTGTTTCTAGACAACACAGACACCCCTGCTTTTCACACATATTCATCTATTCAGCTGGGAAATCCGAAGTGCTGAGACTTTAGGGATACATTCAGGAGTCCATTTGCAAATTAATTTTGCTTTCGATGAATTAAATTTCTTTGCATTGATTATAGTCTAACCCAATATTTTGGACTGTTAGTCAATCCCTCCGTACTGCGGTTTGTGCTATATATTGTGTTAATGTGGACTGATTAATATTCAAGCCTTTGAAAGAATTAGGGGAGAACATCAAATGCATCAGATATGACATTTAACCTATCAGCTGAGTGCTGGTGGAGAGTGTTAAAATCCAGCCCTCCCACCCCCAGACAAAGATTTAAAACTCTGCAACCACATTATTACCAAAAGAAAACTCTGTCCAAATTCCTATTTATCCTGCTACTTTCCCTGGCAAACGATGTGGAAACTAACCCTGGTCCTATAGGTGACACAACCTTTAGTCTCCCCACTAAAAAAGGCCTCTCTTTTGTGCATTGTAACATCTGCAGTTTACTCCCTAAATTGGATGAGCTTCAGGCATGGTGTTGCTATTACAAACCCAAAATCATTGTGCTCACAGAGTCATGGTTAACCCCAAAAGTACCAGACTCTGCCATATCAATACAGGGGTATTCATGTTATAGAAAGGACAGAGCAAAGAGAGGAGGGGAAATTGTTATTTATGTTGAGGAGTCCATAAAGTTCAGCCCCTTACAGACTTCTAGCTCCCCTGTCACCTTTGATTTCCTCTCTGGTTTAATTGAGATTCCATTCAGTAAATCCATCATTGTTGCTGGATTCTATCGCCCACCGAGCTCTCCAGTGCACTCCCTCTCTGACATATCTCAAATCCTTAATAACCTACTTGCCCAAAACCAAACAAGTGAAATGTTGGTCCTCGGTGATTTTAATACAGATTGGCTAAATCCTAAAAACAATAAACACTGCTCACTGTTTAAAACTTTGCAGCTAACTCAGTTAATCTCCTCCCCCACTCGCATTAATATGAAAAGCCCTAACCATACCTTGCTGAACTGGATTCTCTCCTCATCTCCTGATCGAATACAGGAGGCAGGTGTTCTCGCTAATAGCTTTAGTGACCATTGTCTAGTGTACTGCGTGCGCAAAATAAAGGCAATGAAATCTCCCCCAAAGGTAATAACCACCAGGTCTTTCAAGAAATTTATTCTTGAATCCTTCCTAAGTGATCTCAAACAGCTCCCCTGGTACAGTCTAAACCTAATCCCAGACCTAGACTGTGCAATTGAATACTTTCAGTCTGAGCTCCTGAAAGTCTGGAATTCCCATGCCCCGCTGCGTAAAGTGCGAGTAAAAGGGACCCATCTCCCCTGGGTTACAGCTGATCTTACACTAATGTACCGTCTTAGAGATTCACTGTGGTCAAATTTCAAGAGTACTGGTTCAATGAACGATCACTGCGAATACCGAAAATGCCGGAATGAATGCACAAAACAAACAAAAATGGCTAAAAGCCCATTACTTCAATGAAAATCTAAACCATAATATATCAAACCCTAGAAACTTTTGGAGAACCATAAGTAACATACAAGCACCCCCAGTCCACTCCCAGCCAGCTGCTGTCAAAGTAAACAACAAAACCCTGGAACACCCCCTAGATGTAGCAAATGCCTTTAATGGTTATTTTGTTGGATGCGCCACCACTTTGATTGCCAAGCTAGGAAATGACATGCAATCAGAAAGGCCTCATGCAGATCAGGCCCCTCCAACTGTGCAAAGTCCCTGTATCAGACAGGAATTCAGTTTTAGACCAGTGCCTGTCAGTGTTGTTACTAACCTTCTCCGTAAGCAAAAAATGAAATACCAGTCTGGACCTGATCAAATACCAGCAATGCTGCTGAAAATCAGTGCGCCAGCAATTGCAAATCCTGTCGCAACCCTAATAAATGAATCACTGGCGACTGGATACATACCCAAACTCTGGAAGACTGCAAGAGTGGTACCTATTCATAAAAGTGGTGACAGTACTTTGGTATCCAACTACCGTCCGATATCGTTGCTCCCTGTAATGTCAAAAATTTTGGAAAAATGTGTCTACACACAATTACGTGATTATTATCAATATTGGAACTACTTAACCCCGGATCAATCAGGCTTTCGTCCAAATCACTCAACTACAACCGCCATTTTAAAAGTCTGTAATGATATCCAGGCTGGGATGGAACAAGGAAACCTAACTGGAGCCATCTTCCTTGATTTTGCCAAGGCCTTTGACACAGTAGACCATGGCATCTTGTTAGAAAAACTAAAAAAGTCTGGCATGGGTGATCGCACGTTAACCTGGTTTCAATCATATGTATCTGACCGATCACAATATGTGTCAATTTCTGGCAGCTCCTCCCTCCCCCTCCCTGTCACTTGCGGTGTACCCCAAGGCTCAATACTCGGCCCCCTACTATTCACAATATTCATAAATGATCTGCCCAACGTCTGCAAAGCCTCAACTGTACACATGTACGCAGACGACACCGTAATCTATACCAGCAAACCAACTCTCCGGCAGCTGGAAGCCGTGCTGCAAGAACAATTCACAGAGGTAGAAAAGTGGATCAAACACAACAAACTTTTTTTAAATAATGACAAAACTGTAACGATGCTCTTTGGAACAAAACCTAAACTACACAAATTGCAAAATCCCCATCTATGTGTGGGGACAAAATCAAATGGCACGCTGACCACAGTCACTTCTCTCAAATATCTAGGTATGTGGTTGGACCCTAATCTATCCTTTGGCCCTAACATCGAAAAACTCTCATCTAAACTTTACCCCAAACTAGGCGCCCTGTACAGAAACAAATCCTGCCTGAGTCCCGTGGTAAGAAAGCAGATTGTACAACAAATGCTTATGCCGGCTATTGATTACGGAGATGTAGTGTACGCAGCCGCCCCACAAACACATCTTCAGAAACTTACTACATTATATAACTCATTCTGCCGCTTTGCATTACAATGTAACTACATGACCCACTATTGTGACATGTTAAAAGAGCTAAACTGGCCATCGCTGGAATCTAGACGCACCCTTCACCTTTCCAGCCTGGTGTTTAAGAGCTTTTCTGGGAAGCTGCCACCCTATCTGAATAGACTGCTTCCCCAGCAGCTCCCTCATCCTATAACCTCCGATCCAGGACCAGCACCTTACTTGCAATACCACAATACAAAAAGACAGTGGCTCGATCCTCATTTTCCTACAGAGCACCGCAATTATGGAATAACCTCCCAGACACCATCAAATCTTCCACCAGTCTTAAGTCACTCAAGAGCTCCTTACTAACATACCTCAATACAGAATGCACCTGTATACATGTAACATAATGACTATTTTTCTACATATTTATTTTCTGTTAATCTGTATATTCGTGTTGTTTTTTAATATCTTGCATTGTATTACTTTGTATTTCTGTAACTGTAACACTTCAATGTTCTTGAACCCAGGACATACTTGAAAACGAGAGAAATCTCAATGTATCCTTCGTGGTAAAATCCTTTATAAATAAATAAACACCACTAAACTGTGCAACCATACTGCCCTTCTATTTCTTTGCTTCCAATATTTTAATACATTATGCTTGTATTAAACTAATGGTTTGGGGGCGTGGCCGGCTACCAGTGGAGGCAGACGTATTTTCGTGGAGCTCCACACTTCTGCCGCTTTTGGGGACCTCCAGCTGACAGTTACAAGACGATTTTCATAAATTGAGGTACCACCACGGCTGGCCACCGGAGTTATACTGTCCGGAGCCCGTTTAGTCCCCCCTCCGGACCAGAGACGAGCCGTTTTGGGTCTCTGTTGCCTGCCTGGCCTGCTCTGTCGTCGGCCAACTTGGGGCCTAGGCTTCAGCACGAGTGAAACCCGATCCACCTGCAGCCTACATATTGGGGAACACAGCTGCGGCGAGCCGTGGGGATTGAGGGCCCCTGTCCCCTGGCTGCTGAGGCTGTTCCTACAGCAGAGATTGTGGGGATGAACGTGGACCAGCGGCGGCTGGTTCACCCTTCCCCCGCCAGAAGCATGGAGGCTGCCCTGGCAGAACTTGAAGCCTGCCTGGAGTTGCTGCTCGGGGCAGACGATGAGCGCCCGATGACACGCAGTACATGGCGCCGGCTGACGTCAGTGCTGGGGATTAATTCGCTGCAACATGCCGCGGTACCCTGCCCTGCTGCTGCTACGCCCGAGGAGAAGGGCGACAAGATTAACAGCCTAGATGGGATTCCGGTTTCTGAAGCTCGCCCCCTCCAGAGGTGCCTACCTGCTTGCGCTAGGATATCTACCCGCACCCCCCGGAGAGCAGTCAAGCTGGCGAGTTGGATGTCGATGGTGCCCCCTCGGGGACCAGGGACAGGCGGTCCCGCTAGGTGGGCGCTCAGAAAAGCACGGCCGCACACGCGGCGACGTCAAGCAGCCCAACGGAGGAGATCCAGCGGAGGTGACCACGGGCTGACCTGGTCTCCACGACGAGTCTTGTTTTTCGGCAGATCTGGGACACCGCTTCCCCCCAAGTTGACGGTAGGGAAGGCGCTGATACCTACATCGAAGTACCGTGGAGTTCTGCCCAGGAATCTTGGAGGCGGACATTACGGAACGGCACGAGCGCTGCAAGGCCCTGATTTTTTCTCCTATGCTGAGGGTCGGAAGGCTGTGGGGTGCCGTGGCCTACTGGCGGTTGCGCTGCCTGCACCCCGCCCGACTTTATTTCTAGATGCGGGCTGAAGGGACAGTTGGACTGTATATCCATGCCGCCCCGTGTTCTGACGCATTTTCTCTTGACCCACCACTGCTGAGACTTTGAGTTTTGCCTATTAACCCTTCCCATTTCCTTGTTTTTCTGCGTTTCTTAGTGGTTTTTTTTTTGAGACACACCCCTTTTTTCTTTACGACCCCCCCCCCACCTGCAAACGTATTGACCCTGCGTGTGAAGACACTATCGTCGGCCTTGTTCACACCATACCATGCCATACCCCTCTTCCCCTCCCCCCTTATTGCTTATTATTATACGCTGAGACCCTCCCTATCGGGAGCTGTTTGTTTGTTATTTTCCACACGTGGTATTTCTGCTGTAGTTGGCCCTGCGTGGCCACTGCTTATATTTGTTTGATTTTCTGCTGACTTTATTTACAAAATAAAATCTTAAATACAAACTAATGGTTTAATTGATTAGAGGTGTGAATGGCTAAAAAAAATTTTTTTAATTTTGAACCACAAAAAATTTAACAAAACTTTGTTGATCTACCGATTTGTTTCGTAATTGCGGATCAATTCAGATTGATTTGTATTAATTCGGAAGCTAAAGAAATAATAAATGTTGCTCAATTAGTGTTAGATTAGCGATAGAAAATAGGGTTAAAAGCTACGGTTAGAAATTAGTGTTAGATTATGGTTACAGGCTAGGGTTAGAAGATTAAGTTTAGAAATTGGGGTTAGAGGAGCTTGGGTTAGAAACTAGGGTTAAAAGCTAGGGTTAGAATTGAGGTCTAGAAACTAGGGATAGGAATTAGGGTTAGAAGCCTGAGTTAGAAAATATTGTTAGATTCTGTTATGAAATTACAGTTAGAAGATGGGGTTAGAGTAAAATTAGAAAAGAGTATTAGGAATTAGGGTTAGAAATTAGAATTAGAAATTAGTATTAGAAACTACGGTTAGAAGCTAGAATTAGCAATTACGGATAGATTAGGGTTAGGAATGTAATGTTAGAAATTAGAGTTAGAAACTAGGATTTGAAATTAGGGTTAGAATAGAAGCTTGGCTTGAATTATGGTTAGGAGTTAGATTTGGGTTTGATCATTTCACTATGCACAACTCAGTCACTACCTCGACCGCATACCTCAAAGGCACCAGCTCGTGCAACAACTGACCCCCTTTGAGAGGCTGTGTTACGGCAAGCAACCCCTCTCTCATGGCCTCTCCCTACTTTACTCCCTTCTGAGGAAGGCAACGTCGGATGTCCCCCCTCCTTACATGGGTAAATGGGAATCAATGCTGGACATAGTGCTCTCAGATGAACAATGGTCCAAGATATGCGATTTGACACATCACTGTTCCACCTCTAGCAAATCACAAGAAACAGCGTATAAAGTCCTCAGTTTATGGTACAACACCCCGGATACATCTACTGACTGAGGAAGCAATTTATTGTGAAACGCGTCTCAGTACTCGCTATTTTACTGTATTTTATTGGAATAAATAGTTTTTTACCAATCGATTGATGGTCCTGCTGCGGTTTGTCATATGAAAGAAATTCCATGGAAAACCATCAGAAGGGGGATCCGGTACCTCCCTACTCTACCGGCTGTCTATACATCTGGTGTCCGAGGTGTGACACCAGAAAACGTGAGTGTGCCTTTTATATGTTTATCTGAGCCTTAATTGTTTTATTGGCTACACAATGTCCGGTTTTTATGTTTTGTGCTTATTTTGAGGGAAGAAGACTCACCATATAAGTGTCACGGCGGCCGATGTCCAGGGTCGCGCCGCCCCTTCGTCCATGGTTGCAATTGTCACGGCAGCCGATATCCAGAACGCCTTATTCCAGGGTAATGTTTACTGCCGGACGGAGATCAAAGATGGCGGCGCTCGCCAACCTTTAGGTTGCAACATCCGCCAACCATATCCGGAAGTCGGTTTTGCTCGCGAATCAGAGTTAGAGGTCAGTAGAGGTAGCCTATCACAGTGCTTGACCAGCAATCCTATGGTAGAACGGGGAGTCTCCCCCGTTCTCCAATAGGAAGTTCTGTGGCTCCATTTAAAGGGCTTCCTTCCCCACTGTCATCGCCCTAGCGTGGTTTCATGTTCGCCTAGAGCCTTGTTGCTATATATTTCCTATCTGATTGTCATTCTGGTTAATTCGATCCCAGCTTGTCCTGTTTATCCTGTCTTCTGGAGCCCTGACCTTTTGCATTGTTATTTCGGACCTGAACTCCTCATACACTGTTTGTGATTGTTGATCATATCACTGTTGATATCCCGGCCATTATAAAAGACCGGTTAGTTAAAGTCTGTTGTATTTTGTGTGCAGCTGATGGCTTGACTGTGACACTCAATTATTGTTTGTGGTTGCTGATCATATTACTGTTGATATCCCGGCCGTTATTAAGGACCGGTTGGTTAAAAGTCTGTTGTGCTATTGTCTGCAAGCGGGGTTGCCTGTCCTGACAATAAGGGAGTTAATGGGAAAGAACTACACTCCGCCTGAAAGAAATTTCCCTTTGTTTTTGGAAGGAAGCGCTTTATTCACCGCAATTCTCTATAACAGGATTAAGAAACCCGTTACCGTTTGGTACCTTGCGCTTTCAGCGGAGGTTACTGTACTTTGCGCTCCTTATGCTTAACATGGGGAGTGCAAAGTGTTACTCAACATTAGGATTACAAAGTCCCAATGCTGATTAACGTCCGACTGCAGTTAGCAAAAAGTTAACCACAGCCAGGACTTGGTGCTAACGGATTCCGCTGGTGCAGAATCCGTTAGCACCAGCCAAAAACCCCCCAAAAATGAATTAGATACTCACCTCCTATCCTACGATGAGGACAGCAGCTCCAACCACCTCCACCCTCCGGCGGGAGCAGGGAGAGACTGGGGGAAAAAGTCCCCACAGTCTCTCCCTGCGGATCACTATGCCGACCTGACGGATCTCGCGAGGCGAGATCCGGCAGGTCATGCGACCCCCAGGGTCTGCCTCAATGGAGTCCTATGGAGTCCTACCTGTGAGTCCTCTGTCCCGAATATAATATCTTTTGCCTATGGGAACCTGCGAGTTCCAAGCTGTCATACCAATGCTTTTGGTTTGAATAAACAAATATTTACAAAAAAAAAAAGGATTTGGGTTAGAGTTTAGGGTTAGAAACTAGTGTTAAAAGCTAGGGTTAGAATTTAGGTTTAGAAACTCGGTTTAGGAATTAGGGATAGGAATTAGGGTTAGAAAATAGGTTTAGAAGCCTGCGATAGAAATTAGGGTTTGATTCTGTTTAGAGATTAGGGTTCGAATCTAGGGTTAGATTAGGATTAGAAGCTAGAATGCCAAATGGGATACAATGCACTGGTCTAGGAAATCTCCTGGGTAAAAAAATAACTGCACACTGGGAAAAAAAAGGATCTCCTACGTAGCACTATAGCTAGCTACAATACATTTCTGATTACTCCTTGGAAAATAAAAATTACAAAACTTAGTTTTTTATAAATAAGTGAAAGGGCAATGGACAAACCTTTCACTGATTTCACCCCATGAGCAAAGCCTCTCTTTCTATTTGGACTAGCGTGATTGTCCTCCCATTCAGATCCCATTCCGATCAGCCATTGCCCAAGCGATTTTACAACGGTTTACTATTACAATGGTACGAGGGAAACTGAATTACATAAAATTTTGTGATTTAGCAGAGAATTCATGTGCAATTGATGAACACATGAATGAAAACTTTGGGAATGCTGTTCCATGTGCCATTCTGCAACTGTGAACACACACAGTGAAGCTTTGTTAGCTGTTTGAAACAAGTGAATGTTTTCTAAATTGCCCATTCAATTTTACAACCTAACGGTTAACATTGCAACACCTGAGAGGACCTGCAGATGTCACAAACAAATTTAGTTTGACCCAGGGAAATGGTGGGAAGAGAAGGATTTGACATAAGCAGAGTGGCAGCAGGCAGAAAGATGCTCTGTTGATTTTACAACCTAACAGGCAACATTGCAACACCCAAGAGGCCCTGAAAATCACACAGATTTAGTTTGACCTGGGGAAATTTTGGGAAGAGGAGGCTTTGACATAAGCAGAGTGGCAGCAGGCAGGCATATGGTCTGTTGATTTGATGACCTAACGCCAGTACCAGATTTATAAATAGGCAGAGTAGGCATGTGCCTACAGGCGCCTGCCTCAAGGGGGCACCTTGCTCTTTATTTTTATACAATTTACAATCATTTAGACCAGTGTATCTCTGGAGCCATAAGGGCTAGAGGGACATATGAGGTATCATTAAAAATGCCAGATTATGGCTTTTCCTGTCGTGATACCAAATAGAACCAGGTTAGTTTTATGGAAAACTAATTATAATAAAATAATATTTTTCTCTTTTTTTCTTACGGAGCACTATTATTCAGATTACAATTATAAAGTGAACAGTGGTGCTGCACTACCTTACCTTCTCATTTCCCACACTGTAAGCAAGTGTGGAGCTGATGATGCAACACATTGTTTCATTGACAATCTAGACCGTGACACTGCAGTGAGGAGACTGGGGACAAAAATTTCTAGTTTCCCCAAAACGAAAATTTAATAAGTCATTTTGGCATGTTTTTTTTGTTGGGGGGGGTGGGCGCTCCACATTTCTGTGGCAACAGTCTCCTGAGGTGCAAATCTAGCCCTGCCTTACGAGGAACATTGCAACACCTGAGAGGTCCTGCAAATCACAGGGTTGTTTAGAGAGCACCGAAATGTCACCAACAATTCAACATTCACCACGGGGTCCCCGAAGTGCAGTGACTGAGCTGCCGAATCTATCTGAAAAACCGCTGAAAAAACACTGAATCGGTCCGAAAAACCGCCGAATACATCCGACGATCTGCCACGAAACTGCAGAATCAATCTGAAAAAAAGCCGACGATCCGCCAAACAGACTGCCAACTAGCCACCGGAAAAAGCTGACAAGACAACAAATGGGTAAAAAAACAAAGAAAAAGCAAATAAAAGCACAATGTCCCCTCTACACTATCGGGGTGCACATAGTTGCAATCCCATAGAATCTCAGTTTTTTGCGATAGAAAAGGTAGACTGAAATTGGAGAGGGGAGGACTTACATCAGAAATTGTTGAAAACATGAATGAGATACAATTATTATACAATTTAGATACCCTAACCCCTAAAGGTTGCAGACTTTGAGATCTCTCACTTTTTTAAAATCAATCAAGAGATAAAGCAATATACAATACATTTTGCACATATATAAATATATATATATTATATGTATGTTTTTATATGTTTTATAATAATAATAAAGATTCAAATTAATATAGGGTTAATTACGTTATGTATGAGTAGTTGTTTTTCCTCCATGAATACTGGTTTCTTTTCACCATGCTCTAGATATTACATTGACATTAGGAGAAATGAAAGATAAACATAAAAGTCTTTAACTTATCACCGATCCGCAACAAAACCAAACCGAAACTAACTACTGTGCATGCGTATCGACGTGATGAAAGTGGAAGCACATCGTTCAGAAATGTCCAGAATCGGAAATACGTCATCCCGAAACACCCGGAAGTGATATTGGACTGCTAACACAATAATAAATCGGCACAGACGTTTTGATGAGGATGTTTCTGATTAATTAATTACCAGACTATATAAGAGGCATTTAAGCAACCTTAATTCATTCACTTCTGACTGATGAAGCTTGCAGCACGCAACTGAAACGCGTCTCGGGAGTATTTATCAATGTTTTTTATTGTACAGAGCACTGGTGAGACCTCACTTGGAGTACTGTGTGCAGTACTGGAGACCGTATCTCCAGAAGGATATAGACATCTTAGAGAGAGTTCAGAGAAGGGCTACTAAAATGGTGTACGGCTTGAAGGAGAAAAGTTACCAGGAAAGGCTTAATGATCTTAACATGTACAGCTTGGAAAAAAGACGAGACAGAGGAGATATGATAGAAACATTTAAATAAGTAAAGGGAATCCACAAGGTAGAGGAAGGGAGTATATTTAAAAGGAAACAAAGTAGCAAAACAAGAGGACATAGTCTTAGATTAGAGGGGCAAAGGTTTAAAAGTAACATCAGAAAGCATTATTTTACTGAGAGGGTGGTGGATACATGGAACAGTCTTCCAGTTGAAGTGGTAGAGGCCAAAACAGTAATTGAATTTAAGCAGGCATGGGATAGGCATAAGGCTATCCTAAACAAAAGATAAATCCCGGTAAAGTATCCATGTAATTGGGCAGACTAGATGGGCCGAAAGGTTCTTATCTGCCGACATTTTTCTATGTTTCTATGTTTCTATGTTTTATTTATTTGGATATTAAATCCTTTTCATTTTTATCCATTGGCCTATCCTTTGATTCATTTATTTAATACCACGTGGAAAATACCAGCTTTAGTTCCTGACCAACTATTAACATCCATAACCGTATCCGGTGAGGCGGGACCTCCTCTGAATGAGTTAAGTGGTCCATATGCTCATTTACAGAGCCACCGAAATTAGGAGGCTCTGAAGCACGTGAGTTGACACCTAAATAATATATATTCAATTTTGTGCTGATGATATTATGCTATCTATACCCGTGATTTATTTGAGGTACCATCATTCCATTTGGAAATCTATTTGTATCGATGAACAGTGGGAGAGGCCCCCCCTTAAGAGGCCTGAAAATGCATACTACGAGCCATTTGGGGCTTCTCCTCTGTGAGTGTGACAAGCCACATGTATATGTATCTGCCACTTGTACTGCGTGATTAGTTTTCTATTCTTGTTATAGGGTATCTAAACAGCTGGAAAAAACAATATTGAACATTTTGGACTATATAAGGTAAGTCTTTTTGTGATATACATGTAGAAGTGAAGAGCATATCACACGTATAGACCTTTAGCACTCCCAAACACTATTGGTGTATTTGTTCTATGTATTTAGAGGGTGAAGGATACATTCATATAGGTGAGCTGCATATGGTGATTTGTATCTGTATACATACCAACGCCTTCTTACTGGGAATCTAATTAGGTTAAATTTCCCGTTTCCCATAATTTTTTTAACTTTGTTTTTGAACCTGTACACTGAACCTGGTCATGTTTGGTATCATTGAAATGCTCTGGCTTTTCCAATGATACCAAACATAACCCTCTAGCTGCCACTGATCATGAGATACATAGGAAAACCGGGTTTGGGTTGAAATCCTTACAACCAGGTTCCCTAATGCCAAAATCCCGACGGCCAACTTCCCTACACAGACAGCTCCCTGACAGCCAACTTCCCTACACGGCCAACTTCCCTACACAGACATCACCCTGATGGGCAACTTCCAGACATCCAAAATCCCAGCGGCTAACACTAACCCTTCTCCCTAACCCCCTAAACCTAGCCCTAACCCCCTAAACTTAGCCCTAACCCCCTAAAACTAGCCCTAACCCCCCTAAATCTAGCCCTAGCCCTAACCCCCCTAAACCTAGCCTTAACCCTAACCCCCTAAACCTAGCCCTAACCCCCAAACCTAACCCTAACCCCCTAAATCTAGCCCTAACCCCCTAAACCTAGCCTTAGCCCTAACCCCTAAACCTAGCCATAACCCTAACACCCCTAAACCTAGCCCTAACCCCCTAAACCTAGTCCTAGCCCTAACCCCCTAAACCTAGCCCTAACCCCCCTTAACCTAGCCTTAACCCTAACCCCCTAAACCTAGCCCTAACCCCCATAAATCTAGCCCTAACCCTTAAACCTAGCCTTAGCCCTAACCCCCTAAACCTAGCCATAACCCTAACCCCCTAAACCTAGCCCTAACCCCCTAAACCTAGCCTTAACCCTAACCCCCCTAAATCTAGCCCTAACACCCTAAACCTAGCCTTAGCCCTAACCCCCTAAACCTAACCATAACCCTAACCCCCTAAACCTAGCCCTAACCCTAACCCCCTTTAAAGTTAGCCCTAATCCCCTTAAACCTAGGGTTTGGGTGTTACTTTTAGGGTTAGCCGCTGGGATTATGGATGTCTGGAAGTTGGGCGTGTAGGGAAGTTGGGATGTCCGGCACTTGTTCTGTCTGGAAGTTGGCCATCGAGAAGTTGGCATTAGGGAACCTGGCTGTAGGGATTTTGTCCGGCACCCAGGAAAACCCTGGGCAGGTAGGGGATAATTCCCTAACTGACATCATTGCACTTATGTGCCTAGGACCCAGGAGCTTGGCTGACATCAAGATGTCAGCCACCTTTGGGAGAAGTCTGCGGATTGGCACCTGTGGGGTTAAAGAGAGGCACTGCTGGAAATGTCAGATTGTGACCTTTCCAGTGATGCATCTCTTTAATCTGTCTGCCCTCCCAATTGGGAGGGAGAGGGGTCCAAAGGACTCCCCCTTTTCAGGCACACTTCTGACTCTGCCGAGGGGGCACCTGAAAGTGACATCATTGTGCTTGTTACAATGACGTCAGTGCAACGGGAAGGGATATAAAAGCTGGGTCTGACTTCTCTCTTCTTCAATCCCTCTTTCTCTGCTACTATCAGGGTTATTCAAAGAGAATCGAAAAGTCACCGCACGTACAGTGACTTTTCTTTCTCTTCAATTCGGTGCGATTCGGTGATCCCATTTCGGCGACCCTGCGGTGTATTCAGCAAGCACCACAGGGCCGTCGTAGTGCAGGGAAAGTCGCCGCAAACCCTATGAACACTCACCGCAAAGCCCAGCGAACGTACACCAAAACGCAAAAACATCTTGATTAACCCTGCCGAACACAACGGAGAAACCCGAGCAGCCGCCGATCACAGCGCAGAACACCCGCCAGAAAAAGCCGATACGCAGACGAATGGAGTGAAAAAAAACAAATAGTATGCTTGAAAGTTGGAAAATTTAAATGCTGTTTGCAAAAAAACTACTGTACGAAAATGCCTGGAATTTTCATATAAGATCCCATGAATGATAATAAAAAGGGCTGTTACAGAAAAAAGAAAAAAATTCAAAAAAATGCCTAACAGATCCTAAAACATCTATGAATAAAGAGACTTTTTACTGCAGAATATAATATTAAATGCAGAAAAAATGAACAGGCGCCCGAACCTGCGCTACCACCAACCAACCAATGCCAGCCAGAAATTTAGTGGTCTCCCCCAAACCAGTGAAAACGACAAAAATAATGGTACGTATCTGGCGGCGCAAAGACAATCGCCACTTAGTAGCTGATGGTTCCCTTAGTCCGTTACATCCACATGGAGTATACATGAAAGAAAATAAACAGTACATAGTGCAGATGGTTTTAACACACAGAATAAATAGTTGTATGCTGTTCCACTCACAAATTGCAGAGCCCAAGCACTGGCTCTAAGTGGATCAAAGCTCTTGGGTGCTTGACTTCTCCGCTTCTAAAGGTGACCCACACCTTATAGAAATAGTGGTAGGACTTGCAAAATGATAATTTGTGAGCAGGTGTGCATGCATGAGGTAAAACACACCTGCTCACACAGGTGTGTTTTACCTCATGCATGCACACCTGCTCACAAATTATCATTTTGCAAGTCCTACCACTATTTCTATAAGGTGTGGGTCACCTTTAGAAGCGGAGAAGTCAAGCACCCAAGAGCTTTGATCCACTTAGAGCCAGTGCTTGGGCTCTGCAATTTGTGAGTGGAACAGCATACAACTATTTATTCTGTGTGTTAAAACCATCTGCACTATGTACTGTTTATTTTCTTTCATGTATACTCCATGTGGATGTAACGGACTAAGGGAACCATCAGCTACTAAGTGGCGATTATCTTCGCGCCACCAGATACGTACCATAATATTAAATGGTTTATTAGATATTGAATTAAAACGGGAATATTTTTAACATTGAAGCCTATGGGATTCTCCTGAATAAACCTGTCAAATGAAACCACCGAACAGCAGGAGTATTCGGCAACTTTTCACTGCTGGTTTTTGTTCTCTGAATAGACAAAGCTTTGCTTCTCCGTGGGGATTTCACCGCCCTCGAACAGGCACCGAACAGGCACCAGTTGTGCAGGCAATTCGCCAACATTTGCAAGATTGTCTGCACAGAGAGCACCGTGAGCGGACACAATCAGCGTTTTAAAATTATTATTAATAACAGTAGTTAACTTTTTAGATCAATAATTATTTCAGCTAACCTAATGCTGAAATACTACTTAATTATTTATTTAGATTTATATTTATTGACTACTACTAATAGTCACACTTACTAAGTTCACCTAGCTTTCTTTTAATAATCAGATTAGTTCAAAGAAAAAAAGCCACAAACACTGTTTTATTCACTCTGCTGCAGAAATAAGAACAAAATCAACTAAAATTAAAACAAACCTAGCAAACACCGTTAACATCATTGTGCCTAGGTAAATTAAAATAAAAACTTAGAAGCCTCCATGTAAGAAAACAGGAAAAATAAACTACAAAAAGAACTGACTTTGAAAGATTAGCAAAGAAAAACTAGTGGGGTATTCAGAGAGAGGTGAAAACCAGGAGAATGGCAGGAGAAGAGAACAATCTAGACCAAATAGCTGATTTGAAGAGATAAATGGGAGAATTTTTCTAGTTTGGCTATTTTGACCTAGAATTTTCACTTCTCCAGTCATTATCATGGTTTTCACCTCTCTCTGAATAACCCTGAAAATTTCACAAACTAACTAACGTGAGCCATGCACCTCTCTCCTACAAGAAAATGTAATTCTAATCTTCACACTCCTAAACTGCAAATTATATAGGTTATGATTACAAAAGAAATCAGTCTCACTAGTTATAACGTGAAGCTGCTAACCTAACCAATTAAGTAAAAATAATATTACAAACACAGGTTCGCACCTAGATTATTATGATTATTTAATATACGGCGCTATCAAATTAAGAAAAATGCAGCTTCTTGGATGATAATTTACCAATTTAACTTATGACAAATTCCTACTAGCTTTAAGGCTAGTCTACAAATATATTTTAAAATAAGTCTAATAAAAAAAGATTTAGCAGAAGGGTAACTAATAACAGATTAACAGACCCACTATAAATTACTACCTGAACAAACTCACATTCATATATGATTGCCTAACGTAGCCTAGGAGACAGGTAGGGTAATTTTTAACCCTTACTATTATGTATTTTATAATTCTTATTTACTAAACAAATTACAGTTATTATACTGTAAAATTCTATTTGACTAACACACTAAACACATTCAAAAACAGCTTCAAGGCTGCAATTTCTTTTAAGAAAATAATTAGATTTGGGGAAGAAAACTTTTAAAAAAGAGAGGATTGTTCCTAACTAACTTCTTCCCCTAATCTATCAGACCCCCCCCCACACACACGCACACAACAAAACCTAAATCTAATCTAAACTAGGGCTGCAGTCTATCCTAGATGGTTGTCTAGGCAGATTGCCCCCAGCCCCCCCCCTCATTTCCTTAACAAGATTTCTTAAATTTGTTAAATATATTTAGATTTTTAGTATTAATTTAAAAAAAAAAAAAAATTACCTGATTGTGCACAGGACAAAATACAGACTGGCAGTGATACCATCCAAAGTGCTGTATTACAAAGCTGGTGCTAACTTAACCAGAGGTGTTGTAAACTTACCAGAGCTATTATAGTCTATGGAGTTGTTAAATTCACAACAGCGCTGGCTAAGTTAGCACCAGCTTTGTAACACTGCCTAAAGTGTGGGCACTGCACCGCGTCAGAAAGAAAGAGATTTTAAAAGAAATAAACAACGAGGTTTTTAACCCCTGGAGCTGGGTGAAGCTGACAGAAGAGACCAATTTCAACAACAGACAGCAAGGGAACGCACTCAACAATGGCAGTGGAGATCACAAACAAGAAGACACAAATCGCTCTATGTCTCGCTGCTCAAAACACACTAGCCAAAATAACAGAAAACCGTTATGCCAGTGGTATTTAAGCCTGTACCGACCCCATGTGGATGACATGACCCTCCTGGCCTTCAATGGAGAACAGTCCCATGATAAAAATTACCGGCTGTAAAGCAAGTCAATCAACTGTTAACATATCATCTGATTGGCCGCAAATTGAAGACAAATGCAGAAAGGTGATTGGCCAAGCACTGTTAACTTTTCCAAACCAAGAAATGTAGTGTTTGGATCAGGCTACTGTCAATTTTTCCACCTGCGTGAAACACTATAACGAAACAAATTTGTTATAACTAATCAATCTGAATCATTTGTTATATTCGTTTTGTAGGAAATTGATTCCTTATTTCGCAATTACTTCCGAAATACGAATCAATGGAATTTCGGATGAATGGTGATTCATTACGAAATGAGACGCACACCTCTAATGAGAATTTTTTTGCATCATCTTCAAAGATGTCTGTTTATTGAAGGAAACATTGATCCATGATTCAGCTGCTGTAAATGTAATTAAATAAAATATTTTCCACTGAAAAAGACATGTTTTCCATTTTTACCAAAAGATTAACTGGACATTATTATTTTATTCTCTGGTAGCTTAGCAACATAATACAATAATTTAATAATATAAGTTGAAAAAGACCAATGCCCATCAGGGTCAACTTTTCACAATTCTCAATGTTGATCCAATATAGGTAATAAAAAAGCCTTTTATTTTTTATTTTCCAATTATGAACAAAAGGGAAAAATCCTTCTTGATTCCATAATAGCAATAAGATTTCCTCTTGGATCAACAATCACTGAATTAAAATTTTAATTCTTATATCCATTTATGTAATATTTTACAAGAAAATTATCCAGATCTTTTCAAAGAAATTAATTAAGATCGATAAAACCAATTTTTTTCTGAATAAATTTCTTATTATTTTTGTTCTTATTATAAAAAAAATAAAACCTTTCAACATTTTCATTCCTCCTCTCAGATCGGATGACCTTGTGTCCTTTGTAAAGCCCTGTTAATGAACAAGACACCAAAGAGCTCTTGTCCGTGTACATGTTACATGTTAGCTATAGCATCTTTTAACTTCTCCTTGTAGGTAGCCATGACACTGTACATTGGCATTATATCCATCGTGTGATATGTTCTTTTTCCCCTACAGATATTGCTATTCTGACTGTTCTTGAACCGTTTCCTGTTAATTCTTTCACCTCACTATTTGACCTCTGTACAATAGTCATTTCCCCTGCTACGACCTTTAGTATCTTGCGGTCCGCACTATTTTGTTCTCTGTTTGTTCCTCATATGTAGTGCATTGCTGATCCATTCTTCTGACTCTGAGTCAATACCAAGAAAGTTGTCATCTCATCAATCTGCATGACACCTGCTGATGTCCCAATATCGATTATAGGAAATGTGGGCTAATTCAAGAGCAATGCAAATGAATTTGTTTGCAAGCAAAATTCATTTGCAACTCAGCTCCAGAATGTACCCCCAAAGTTTTAGCATTTTTGGCATGATACCCATTGTGCCAAAACAAATTAAACAGCTTGAATTACTTTTTTTTCCCTAAAAAAACAGATCCCAAGCTGTATTATGGAGATGTAGTAGCACTATTTGATCAGCAGATGGTGCCACCTGTCTGTCACGTACTGTAAGGCATACATTTGAAAATGTGCTTTTAATATTTTCAAACACTGTTTCAACTTATGTATTCTGTAAATTTGGTTTCCACAAATCCATTGGGTCCTGGTAGTGATTTTATGGAAAACAACTTGGTAGTGAATGGGTTAAAGATCCCATCTAGGATTATGAGCGCATGTATACCCTGGATTATATTAGTGGCTAATTATACCCAGTCGTTTCTTTTGTTCTCTTGGATATAACCCTATTTTTTTCCATTATTTTTCTATGGATGATATACATTCTCTTAGTGTATATTTAAAATAAATAAAAGTTTGGGGAAAAGCTGTAAAGATAAATTCTTTTATCAATCAAACACATTCTGCTCCATTCTCAAATTTTAAAGAGACATAATATGTTCTTATAGATAATCCTCATGTCATTTTATCATCATTAAGTGCATATGTGAGTTCATGCATGGTATGATGGAGACCCTAAAAGATGTATATTATTTGAGTTAATTATTTTTTTATACCTCTACTATTGCACATTTATATCTTGATATTTGAGGGGTCTAACACACGCTGTTTTCATTCTATTACTTTAGGGGCAAAAATGGTTCCAATCTGCTTAACTAAATCACTTTCAGATGGTTGGAACTACATGTAAGAAAACTGAGTGTGCTTAAAAGCATGTTTGAATTATATGTTGATGATTGTAACTTTATCTCATCCTTTAATGATCTGCATCGAATGTGTAGTGGCTTATGTTACGGTTTGCATTCCTCCTAAGCAGGTCCTGTCTAACTCTTATGCAATTTTTACACGTAATAAAATATCTGAGAGCCAGCATCCCAGGCAGTGTAACACAGACAATAACTACCTTTTGGAATATTAAAATGCTGAAATCATTGCTTAATGAATGGTATGGTATTATAATCTAGTAATATCTATTGCAACTTTAAAATAATATAAAGTCATCCATCCTCTATAATCGAAAAAGGTCAAATCCAAAAACACCCACAATTCAGCCATGTGAATTGACAGAGGTGTTGAAATAATTTTTTTCTCACTTTTTTCACGTGGATTACTCCTTTTCTTCACAATAGGCAGTCAGCAACACAGAAAGAGGAAAACTATAGAATATACGAGATGAGCTCCCAAAGTAAGGTTACAATTAATAAAATAATGAAGCTAACTCAATTGTTATTCTCAAAGAAAGTTTATCCTTCTAACTTGTAAAAAAAATTGATATCCTCACAGACGATCATGGAGACACAAGATGACTCAAAAAGTGGCAGTAGTCGGCGCATAGAATTCAAATTCTCAAAGAATCAAAAATGTATTATCATGCCCTACCAATTTCATTGTAGTTTCTATGTGAAACAGTGCTTTGAAGGCCTTAAAATCCATCAAGGTGATGCAGCTCCAAGTCTCCACAAGTTCCACAATTGTTTGAGCAGATTCTCGTCTGGGCATTTTGATGTTTGTGATGAATCAAGAGTGGAACATCCCTACACGCCCATGGATGAGACATGGTGGCCAATGTTAAGGGATTTTTGGGTCAGGAACCTCAAACCAATCTTAAAAAACTTGTGGAAGAGTTCGGGAGCGGAGCAGACATCCGGCGGGACCAGTCACATCACCCAGCGCTCTCTGGCTTTTTCACTGGTTTTATGCAGATTTTGGACTTTTCCCCAGTTCTTTTGCGTCGGCGGCTGGAGGAGCCCCCCTGGTCCTACACCAGCACCTCAGATCATGGTTTCCCTCCTGTCTGGCTCGGATCGTGGCGATACTGAGGAGTGAGGCCTGGTGCGGTGTTGAGAGCCTAGCGGCCACTTTACTAGATTATACCTGGCCGGGATATAGCGGGTGGCTCCGTGGACGGGACTTCAACATCAAAAAAACAGTAAAAGATTTTATTTACTATGGGTCGCAAGTTGGCAAAGAAGTCCCAAATACCGGAGGACTCTGGGCAGAGGGACATTCGGGACGCATTGGGTGAGACCCGGCAGAAGCGGCAAGGTGAACCACCTACATACCTTTCTCCCATGACGAGCTCCTCGGAGGATGGACAGACCCATATTGGACAGAGGCCTCAGTAGTTGCACGGCAGTCACCACGGATGCCTGGGAAGACGGGAGGGTCAGCAGCTGAGTCGGGCAGCTCGAAGAAAACAGTGGCACATAAACTTGAGGCACTGTCTGCCCCTGCCGGGGACGCTGGCTCCCTTTGGGACTTCTTAACGGATCGAGAGAAGAGGCAGGTCTTATATCCTTTACCCGGGATGATGTCCGCCACTTGCTGGGTGAGGCTCTGGACGAGATGAGGGCAGTATGGCGTGCCGACTTTGCAGCCTTAACTACGGACCTGAAGAAGGTTAAGGGACGGCTGACGGCAGTTGAAGCTCGAGTGGAGGACACTGTGGCGACGCAGGCCTTACTTAGGCCCCAGGTTAAGATGCTTACGGGTGCAGTGGAGGCGGCTGAAAGCTGACATCGGAGAAACATCTGTATCCGGGGGATCCCGGAGTCGATTGTCAACGATGACTTGCTGCCGTATGTTAACAGATTCATATCGCATGTGATGGAGATGCCAAACTGAACTATTTTTGGGACAGCTATCCGACTAAGGAAAGCGGCTACGGCCCCAGCTGAGTCCCCCGAGATGTGCTGGCAGTGGCGGGGAATGAGACCAATAAACGTTGTCTGATGTCGACTGCTGCAGCCCGCGCCCCAATCGCTTTTGAGGGTTTATCACTGTTATTATTTAATGATTTGCCTTTTGTCACTTTAGTGGCGCAACGACAATTTAGAGAAGTCTCCGCTTTTTTGAGGGGTCGTGGGGTTAGATATAGATGGGGGGTGGCCGGAACCATGTATGTCAACCATGACAACCTATCTCATTTAGTGTCCACTCTGGCGGAAGCCTGGTCTCGGCTGCGCTCCTTGGGTCTTTGTTCTGCCCAGGTGTCTCACGGTCTTGACCCTGGGGCCTCTTCTCCTGCCGTGCTGGATCCGGGTTAGAGTTGGAATTCGGTCCCACCTGAGTCTTTGCCTTTGTAGACTTTACTTTTTTTTTCTCACTCCCCCCCTTATGGACCTATGAGACTTTGCTTTTCCTTTTTCTACCTTTTTTCATTCTTTCTTGTTTTTTTTAAAGATATGTTGATTTTGTAGTTTTTTATGAGTACGGTCCCTTTGCGACTTATGTGTTAGACCCTGCGTGGTCAAATTTGATGGTCGATATATGACTTTTTTCTACGTTACAAAATATTAACCGAGAAAAAGAAAAAAAAAGAAAAAAAACTTGTGGAAGAGTTTCACATTCTGAAAATGAGCATGTTGAGGATCCCTCATGAAGAGTTTGACTTTAACAAGAAGTGCTCCCACTGGATTCTGTGTTTGTTAAACACAGAACAAAAAAACTTACTTGAGTTTGCCAAAAAGTGCCTTATTGTCAGGGAGTATGGGGGTTTGAGCCCATTGTGCCGCAACACAGATACAAAGGTGGTTTTAAATGGGGACACAATAGAAGTTTATTAGAATAATAGGAAACAAGCAAATAAACAATAGAACAAGATGTTTGCGGATGGCTGAATAGATACACGCATACACAAGGAATATTAAAGGAAAAGGCCTGACTATGGATATACCGAGGCAGACAGAAAGAAAACTAGAAACTAAATATTGCAGATGGAGCTGGATATTGCAGATGTAGTTGGATATTGCAGAAGAAGCTGGATATTGCAGAAGGATAAGGAGAAGCTGTAGATACCTGGGTTCATAGGAAAAGCTGTGGATAGTGGTGTAGCATGGGGGGGCTCGGGCGGTCGCGCCAGGTGCAATTTTATTAGGGGGCGCAAATTTCAAAAGAAATTTGAACCACTAATATTCTCCAGCAGGGATCAGCAAGGTTTTGTGTAAGGGAATGAAGCGCCCACCAAAAATTGTGCACACAATCCACTCGCTAAAAGTTGCGTTTAGGGGTTCCTCTAAACAACCCTAAACAACAACCACAAAAGAAAACAATGTAGCGCCAGCGAGCAAAGTCCATGGTAGGCGAAATTGTATACACTACATGTCCATGTATGGAATATTCTTTTTTTCAAGGATTCGTCTCCTTTAAAGACGTATTTGAAGAACTGCAGGGAAAGAAGAAGAGACCAGGATTGCGCAATATATAGCTCCAAATTTTAAAATAAAACACAAGTATCCAACTCACATTTGCGTGAGCCCACACCTGGCTCTAGGATGGGTAACCTTATGGGTCTTTAACTTCTTCAGGTGCCCATTAACCGCTTTGGTGATCCTGTAGATTTCGATAGGGTTCCCCTGCAGTGAGAGTAAATATACCAGGGATACCCCTAGTGTGATATTGCAGACAAACAGTTTTTGTTAGAGCAGTAGGTCAATTTAAAACTCACCTGTCCCTGTGCCTCAAAAACCTTCTTGGATAGGATTCAGGCAGTCAGCAATCATTTAAAAACATTTATTTATAACAATAGATAAGCCATAGCTACCAGAACGCGTTTTGCGATTAGGCTTCTTCAGCTGGCAGTATGGAGATTGCTGGAAGCCTATGGAAAATGCAAGAGGCCTGGAAGCCTGGGGAGAACGTAGGAGGCCTGGAAGCCTAGTTTAGGCTGTAAAAGAGGCTGGAGAGTCAGGACAGGCTGTACTTCCTTCAGTAGTAAACTACTCAATGCAGAAGCATTCTGTTAAGGGCTTGACTCTCTTTTCTGGAGAGGAACTCAAGGTTAATGGAATACACCTGGTTCTCTAGTGGAGAGTAGAATGGCTGGTTAGGGAGTCACGATCCTGGAATGTAGAGAAGGAAAAAGGAAAACCAGGCATCTATGTCTGCCTTCTAGTGAGACAGCAGCACTGGTTTGGCTATACTCTTCCGCTGACGTCTCCGTATGACTGTCCTGGATTTCTTATACTTATCATATTTGAAAATGGGAAGTCTGCCAACTTCAAGGAAAGTGATACTCGATATGTTGCCTATGTTGACAGAAGATGCTTTTCAGGGGTGGTTTGAGAATTGGGTGCACTGCTTAAAAAATCTTGTGAAGACTTGCGGTGATGGTGTTGAGAAATGCTAAATAAACAGGCTTTCTTTGAAAGAAAAAAAATTGAGCTACCTTCATTATTTCTTTGATTGTAACAAATTTTTACACCCTCGTTTTCCAAAATGTCTCTCTGAATAACCCTGATAAGCTGCAGTTTTACCTGCCATAACTCCATTTTGCCAGTAGATGGCACTTGCATGCCAAAATAGGTTGTTACAGAAAGAAATACACTGGGAATATTCCTAAATATTCAATATTGCATAATTAAAGTGCCACAGCAGTCGCCAAGGGCAGCAAGGTATTGGCATGCATTAAAAGGGGAATTCACTCTCGGGATGAAACCATAATTTTACCTCTGTATAAATCAAGGGTAAGACCGCACCTTGAATATGCCCTGCTATTTTGAGCACTTGTCTTAAGAAAGTATGATAAATATTATGGTGCTAGAAAAAGTGCAGAGACGGGCGACTAAATTCGTAAGGGGAATGGACGGTTTAAGTTATGTGGAAAGGCTAATAAACTTAAACCTGTTTAGTTTAACGGCACCTTAGAGGGGCTCTGATAACGATAGTATATTTATATATCTTTTGCCCGCGTCTTCGCTCGTGTGGATTTTGGGAGGTGTTTAAAGAAAATTAAAAGAAACATGAGTCTTTTTGTTCAAACTGTACGAAATATAATTTACTGGTTGATGTCTTAAAGTAATAAGTAATGTTTATTGCAGACGTTAGTCAGGGCGTATCGGCTACAAAACAAAGTTGTTTCATTCATATGAGTCCATGAATTTTTTTGTATTGTAAATATAACATATAACATCTTTGGTTTTTGAAATATTTTTTGAAATATAGGTATCCTGATAAAAGTATTTAACCTCCTTTTTGCCCCCCCCACTGGATTTTCAGAAAATGGTAAAGTACGTGTCTTTTTATTTTTCAAGATGATTCTAAATACCAATTTTCACATCTGTAACATCTTCTGTTTTTGAGATATAGGTATCCTGTTTAAAAGTATTCACCCCCTTTTTCACCCCCCCACTTAGGATTTTTGGAAAATGGTAAAACACGTGTTTTTGTATTTTTCAAGAAGATTGTAAATACCAAATTTCACACCTGTAACATCTTTGGTTTTTGAAATATAGGTATACTGATAAAAGTATTCAGCCCCCTTTCCCCCGAGCCCCCTGAACTGGATTTTTGGAAAATGGTAAAATACGTTTTTTTTCTTATTTTTCAAGACAAATATAAATACCAATTTTACCGTCTGTAACATCCTCTGTTTTTGAGCTATAGGTAGCCTGTTTAAAAGTATTCACCCCTTTTTTCACACACCCCCAATTGGGGGGTATCCTGTTTACGTGTTTCTTTATTTTTCACGAAGATTGTAAGTGCCAAATTTCACACCTGTAACATCTTTGGTTTTTGAAATATAGGTATACTGATGAAAGTTTTCACACCCTTTTTTCTCCTACACTTATTAACTGAATTTTCAGAAAATGGTAAACCACATTTTTGGATTTTTTTCCACAAATATTGATTTGTAAATATCTAATTTCACATCTGTAACATCTTTGGTTTTTGACATAAAGGTATACTGATAATAGTATTCAACCCCCCTTTTTGCCCCGTCCCACTGAATATTTGGAAAATGGTAAAGTACGTGTTTTTTGTTTCTCAAGACGAATCTAAATACCAATTTTCCCGTCTGTAACATCTTCTGTTTATAAGATATGGGTATCCTGTTTAAAAGTATTCACCCCCTTTTTTTCGCCCCACCATTGGGATATATGGAAAATGGTAAAACACGTGTTTTGTTATTTTTCATGAAGATTGTAAATACCAAATTTCACACCTGTAACATTTTTGGTTTTTGAAATATAAGTATACCGATATACCTTTTTGCCCCCACACTGGATTTTTGAAAACTGGTAAAATATGTGTTTTTTTAATTTCTCAAGACGATTCTAAATACCAATTTTCACATCTGTAACATCTTCTTTTTTTGAGCTATAGGTATACTGTTTAAAAGTATTCACCCCCCTTTTAACCCCCGCACTTGGGATCTTCAGAAAATGGAAAAATACGTGTTTTTTTTATTTTTCAAGAAGATTGTAAATACCAAATTTCACACCTGTAACAACTTTGGTTTTTGAAATATAGATATACTGTTAAAAGTATTCACACCCCTTACCCCCGACCTCCCTTAATTGGATTTCTGGAAATTGGTAAAATACATGTTTGCTTTTTTGCACAAAGATTGTAAATACCAAATTTCACACCTGAAACATCTTCGGTTTTTGAAATATAAGTATACTGATAAAAGTATTCAACCCTCCTTTTTGTCCCCACAGGATTATTGGAAAATGGTAAAATACGTGTTTTTTTATTATTCAAGACGAATCTAAATACCAATTTTCAGGCCTGTAACATCTTCTGTTTTTGAGATATAGGTATGCTGTTTAAAATATTCAACCCCTTTTTCTCGCCCCCCCACACTTGTATTTTTGAAAAACTGTAAAATACGTGTCTTTTTATTTTTAAAGAAAAATCAAAAACATTGATTTTCACGTCTGTAACAACTTCTGTTTTTGAGCTATAGGTATCCTGTTTAAATATTCAGCCCCCTTTTCCACCCCCTTAGGGGCAGAGTTTCCAGAAATCTTTCCTTAGTGGGTACCTACATAATAAAAACAGTGCACCTTCAAAATTTCACGTTCCTAGGTTAAACGGTTTCAGCTGGGCATTGATGAGTCAGTCAGTCAGTCAGTCAATCAGGACTTTTGTGTTTATCATATATATAGATAGGTATCCTGTTTAAAAGTATTCACACACCCCTTTTTTTCACCCCCCACCTGGGATTTTTGGAAAATGGCAAAACACCTTTTTTTATTTTTCAAGAACATAGTAAATACAAAATTTCACGTCTGTAACATCTTTGGTTTTTGAAATATAGGTACACTGCTAAAATTATTCAGACCCCATTCCCTCAACTCCCCCTTAATTGGACTTGTGGAAAATGGCAAAGCACATGTTTGGTTTATTTCACGAACCCCCTTTTTGCCCCTTCCCAAGGAATTTACAAAAATATGTGTTTTTTTATTTTTTAAGATGAATCTAAATACCAATTTTCAAGCCTGAAACATCTTCTGTAACATTTTCTGTTTTCGAGATATAGGTATCGTGTTTAAAATATTCAACCCTTTTTTTGCCACCCCCACTTGAATTTTTGATACCAATTTTCACGTCTGTAACATCTTCTGTTTTTGAGATATAGGTATTGTGTTTAAATATTTAAAATATTCCACCCCCTTTTTTCGCCCCCACTTGGATTTTTAAAAAATGGTAAAATACGTGTTTTTTATTTTTCAAGACGTCTGCAACATTTTCTGTTTTTGAGCTACATGTATCCTGTTTAAAGTATTCAACCCCCTTTTTCACCCCCTTGGGGTGGAGTTTCCAAAAATCCTTCCTTAGTGGGTGCCTACATCATAAGAACAGTGCACCTTCAAAATTTCACGTTCCTAGGTTAAACGGTTTCAGCTAGGCGTTGATGAGCCAGTCATTCAGTCAGTCAGGACTCGCGTTTATATATATATATATACGGGGCGAAAGGGTTAAAAAAAATGCAAGGAAAAAAACACACTGCTCCCTGACTGTGGATTTTTGGGAAGTCACATCGTAGTGAAGGGGTTAAATATTGCCCCTGCCTCCCACAATATTGGTGATTTTTTAGGATAAGGAAAATACAGGGTTATTCAGAGAGCATCGAAGTATCACCTACATTTCAGTGCTCTCCCATTCCCGCACTTCGGCTAGTCCGATTTGCCGACCCTGAGGTGAATTCTGCATTCACCGCAGGGTCCCCGAAGTGCAGGGAACAAGCCACAGAACGCATCTGAAAAACCACAAAAACAGCACCGAAAACCCACCGAATCGATCCGAAAAAATAACGAATCAATTGGAAAACCCGCCGAACACATCCAACGATCCGGTGCAAAACCGCCAAATTAATCCAAGAAAGCCACGACCCGCTCAACAGAGTGCCGACCAGCCACCGGAAAAAGCTGACAAGCCGATTAACCGGTAAAAAAAAAACCACAACTTTTTAACCCCTTAAGGACCATGGAAGTACAATGTACGTCATGGCTATGGGTCTCTTTTAGACCTGCTGACGTACATGCTACGTCCTGCGGTCTTTTGAGCGCTGGAAGCGATCGGATCGCTTCCAGCAGCTCAAACGCCATTGCAGGCTGCCTGGGAGTCCAGGCATCCGTGCAATGGCGGTCAGAAGTGCCGGGGCCCCTTGTGATCGCTCCCCGGGATCGATCAGCATCCGGTTTCAACGGAAAGGTGCCCCGCACTGCTAGAGAGCGCTGGAAGCGATCGGATCGCTTCCAGCAGCTCCGGCGCCATTGCACGCTGCCTGGGAGTCCAGGCATCTGTGCAATGGCGGTTAGAAGTGCCGGGCCCCTTGTGATCGCTCCCCGGGAGCGATCGACATCCGGTTTCACCGGAAAGGTGCCCCGCACTTCTACAGAGTGCTGGAAGCGATCGGATCGCTTCCAGCTGCTCTGAGTATATTGCAAGGATGCCTCGACATCGAGGCATCCTTGCAATATGGTTACCTGCCCCCGGTTCGTCCGTGATCGCTCCCCCTGAGCGATCACTTCCGGTAGCGGCAGGAAGTACAAAAAAATCACATAAGTGATCAGGTGCTCTGCTGGGTGCCTCGAGGGATCAAGGCACCCAGCAGACTAAATAAAAGTGTAAAAAAAGGGAAAAAAAGGAAAAATAAATGAATAAAAATGAATAAAATAAAATGACAGCCAAGATGGCACTGCCCTTCTAAGGGCAGGGTCATCTTGGGACTGTGTGGGATGTTGCTAGCCTGCCTCATCAGAGAGGCAGGCTAGCAACATCCAGTCAGAAGTTAGAAAAGAAAATAAATTCTAATTTGTCAGGTCAGGTCAATATTTTGTAAATATTGTCTCTGACCTCTGTGATTCTCCCTCCCTCTCTTCACTTGTGTTTTGGTGAGCAAGAGAGAGAGAGATCAGATTTGATAGGTTAGAGATTTTAGGTAGATTTAGTGAGATTAGAACAATTGAGGCAGATTTAGAGAGATTTTAGGGAGATTTAGAACAATTGAGGCAGGTTTAGTGGGATTTAGAGAGATTTAGGTGTTTATTTTTATTTTCTCGTGAAACCCAAAGAACCAATAATCCGCTTATATATATAATAATTATAAAATTTTATAATCTATTATATATAATGTCTAAGAGGGCGTACAGCGCCGAGGAGGCATATGCCATCCTGGCGTCAGAATCTGAGGCATCTGCATCTGACTCAGACCCAGATTTTGACCCTGCTAGATGCTCAGATACATCGTGTAAGGTCCTGGAGGCCCTGACCCCCTGGCACCCCATTTGGTTCCACATCCTGCAGGCCCCCTGCAGGTTCCAGAACTTTTGCATTGACGCTACACATCATGAACTCTCACGTGCTGACCAGGGAGACTCACCTGCCCTTCATTTTCCCTAATCTGTTCCTCATATAAGGGAGTCCCACCCTTTCCTCAGGACTTCCACATTGCTGTTACCTGGCTGTGAATCTATGCACCAAAGCTCCCTGAGACCTTCTGGACATTCACCTGAATTCTGCAACCAAAGACCCCAAGGACCCTCTGTATTATCTGGACATTCTTCTGCTCCATAAACCGGTACCCTCCCATCCTTCTGCCCCCCATCTAGGACCCCCCGTGTACCAGACCCTTTTGCTTAACCCTGACTACGCCTTTGTATGTTCCTTGCCGGATTCTGAGCTATAGTGTTTATTTCCAATAAACACCCTTTGTTATACCGTAAACCTGCCTCTATCACTGCATCCTGGGCTCACAACCCCATCTTGCTACACCGAGCACAGTCTGAACCCTTACAAAATGTGGAAGTCCAAACCCTGTGAGCCCGCGGTGATAGTAGCCCATGTTCAAAGATTGAAAGAGACTAGCCAAAATCTCCAACAGCATCTTGATTCACTGTTGGAATATCTGCAGCAGACCTTAAAGGACACATCGACTAAAGTGTGCATTCCAGTTCCTAAAGGAGCTCGAGGACCCCTAACCGAAAAGGAAAAGGCAAGAAGAAGAGCACAAGATTTATGTTTTTATTGTTTAGATAGCTGGCATAGAATATTTGCCTGCCCACTACGCCCACCCAAGCCAGACACAAAAAAGCTTGACAGTCAGTAAAAAAGCTCAGTCAGTAAAAAAGGGGGACAAAACATTTTTTAGATACATAAACGAGAAAAGAAAAGTAAAACAAGGATTAGTTAGATTAAAAACAAAGGAAGGAAGGTATGTAGAAGAGGATAAAAGTCTCGCTGACTGCCTCAATGAATATTTTTGTTCAGTCTTTGCAGAAGAAAAGGAAGGAAAGGGACCTCAGTTAGGAGAGAACACTAAAGAGACATATCCGTTTACAGAGGAGGAGGTTCTACAGCAGCTGTCTAAAGTAAAGACAAATAAGTCAATGGGGCCTGATGGGATCCACCCTAAATTATTAAAAGAGCTCAGTGATGTAATAGCAAAACCATTAACAGATTTATTTAACCAATCCTTGTTAACGGGAGTCGTCCCAGAAGACTGGAAATTAGCAAATGTTGTGCCCATTTACAAGAAGGGTAGTAGGGAGGAATCGGGGAACTATAAGCCAGTTAGTCTTACGTCAGTAGTGGGGAAATTAATGGAAACCATGTTAAAGGAAAGGATTGTTGAACATCTAAAAACACATAGATTACAGGATCAGAAACAACATGGGTTTACCTCAGGGAGATCATGCCAAACTAATCTTATTGATTTTTTTGATTGGGTAACAAAAATAATAGACACAGGTGGTGCAGTAGACATTGCTTATTTAGATTTCAGTAAGGCTTTTGATACTGTTCCGCATAGAAGGCTTATCAATAAATTGCAATCTTTGAGCTTGGATTCCAATATTGTTGACTGGATTAGGCAGTGGCTGAGTGACAGACAACAGAGGGTTGTGGTAAATGGAGTTTATTCGGCGCAAGGTCTTGTTACCAGTGGGGTACCTCAGGGGTCAGTACTTGGACCCATTCTCTTTAATATTTTTATTAGTGATATTGCAGAAGGTATTAATGGAAAAGTATGTCTTTTTGCTGATGACACAAAGATTTGCAACAGGGTTGACGTTCCTGGAGGGATCAGCCAAATGACAAATGATTTAGGTAAACTAAAAAAATGGTCAGAGTTGTGGCAATTGAGTTTTAATGTGGATAAGTGCAAGATAATGCACCTGGGACGTAAAAACCCAAGGGCTGAATATAGAATATTTGATACAGTCCTAACCTCAACATCTGAGGAAAGGGATTTAGGGGTCATTATTTCAGAGGATCTAAGGGTAAGTAGTCAATGTAATAGAGCAGCAGGAAATGCTAGCAGAATGCTTGGTTGTGTAGGGAGAGGTATTAGCAGTAGGAAAAGGGAAGTGCTCATGCCACTGTACAGAGCACTGGTGAGACCTCACTTGGAGTACTGTGTGCAGTACTGGAGACCGTATCTCCAGAAGGATATAGACATCTTAGAGAGAGTTCAGAGAAGGGCTACTAAGGCTAGGGTCAGACTGAGGCAGTGCGAACGCGCGTTCTGGCGCACTTAATCACGGCCGCACTAGCAGCAGATGCCGGGCAATGACGGCCAATATACGAAGTACGGTCGCACAAAAGTCCAGCTGCGCAACGCAAGTGGAAAATGAACGCATTTTTTCGAGAACGTGAAACCGCAGGTACTGACGTACAGAGTGCGCTGCGTCCGCTAGCGGCGTGTGTGCGTGATTAGGAGACGTCAGACCTGCTAATGTCAGCCTACATAACGTCCAGACACAAAAAGTGTTTTATTGATGATCCGTACAAAATCACGACGAAAATGCGCATAGTATGACCACTATCACGTATTCTGTGAAAAATGCGTCCATTCGTTCGAACGCACTTTTTCACAGACAACATAAAAATGCGTTCGTCTGACCCTAGCCTAAAATGGTGTACGGCTTGAAGGAGAAAAGTTACCAGAAAAGGCTTAATGATCTTAACATGTACAGCTTGGAAAAAAGACGAGACAGAGGAGATATGATAGAAACATTTAAATACGTAAAGGGAATCCACAAGGTAGAGGAAGGGAGTATATTTAAAAGGAAACGAAATAGCAAAACAAGAGGACATAGTCTTAGATTAGAGGGGCAAAGGTTTAAAAGTAACATCAGGAAGCATTATTTTACTGAGAGGGTGGTGGATACATGGAACAGCCTTCCAGTAGAAGTGGTAGAGGCCAAAACAGTAATTGAATTTAAGCAAGCATGGGATAGGCATAAGGCTATCCTAAACAAAAGATAAATCCAGGTAAAGTATCCATGTAATTGGGCAGACTAGATGGGCCGAAAGGTTCTTATCTGCCGACATTTTCTATGTTTCTAAGTCTGCTTCTAGGAAACCTGCTTCTACCAGGCCTATTCAGACCGCCTACATAGGCACCTGTGTCTACACTTCACCTTTGGTTCCTGATCTACCTAAGAAACCTAAGCCTTGCCGGTTCCCCATGGTCAAATTCTGCCAGACCTCAGTGTCCAAGGTCGCTGCCCTGCAACCCGCAGGATCCCAAGAATCTGCTTCCCTGCAACCTGCAGGATCTCAAGAGGTCGCTGCCCTGCAACCTGCAGGATCTCAAGAGGTCGCTGCCCTGCAACCTGCAGGATCTCAAGAGGTCGCTGCCCTGCAACCTGCAGGATCTCAAGAGGTCGCTGCCCTGCAACCTGCAGGATCTCAAGAGGTCGCTGCCCTGCAACCCGCAGGATCTCAAGAGGTCGCTGCCCTGCATCCCGCAGGATCTCAGGATGTCGCTGCCCTGCAACCCGCAGGATCTCAGGATGTCGCTGCCCTGCAACCCGCAGGATCTCAGGATGTCGCTGCCCTGCAACCCGCAGGATCTCAGGATGTCGCTGCCCTGCAACCCGCAGGATCTCAGGATGTCGCTGCCCTGCAACCCGCAGGATCTCAGGATGTCGCTGCCCTGCAACCCGCAGGATCTCAGGATGTCGCTGCCCTGCAACCCGCAGGATCTCAGGATGTCGCTGCCCTGCAACCCGCAGGATCTCAGGATGTCGCTGCCCTGCAACCCGCAGGATCTCAGGATGTCGCTGCCCTGCAACCCGCAGGATCTCAGGATGTCGCTGCCCTGCAACCCGCAGGATCTCAGGATGTCGCTGCCCTGCAACCCGCAGGATCTCAGGATATCGCTGTCCTGCAACCCGCAGGATCTCAGGATGTCGCTGCCCTGCAACCCGCAGAACCTTCTGAGCTGTCGCCGCCACGGGGCCGTCGCCGCCGCCGTAAGGCCAAGTCACTCACTACCCAGGTCAACATTGAGCTGTGCAGTTCCGAGGGCGCTGCCCCACCTGTCCTTTCTGAGGGCGCTGCCCCACCTGTCCTTTCCGAGGGCGCTGCCCCACCTGTCCTTTCCGAGGGCGCTGCCCCACCTGTCCTTTCTAAGGGCGCTGCCCCACTGGTCCTTTCCAAGGGCGCTGCCCCACTGGTCCTTTCCAAGGGCGCTGCCCCACCGGTCCTTTCCAAGGGTGCTGCCCCACCGGTCCTTTCCAAGGGCGCTGCCCCACCGTGCCTCGTCAAGGGCGCTGCCCCACCGGTCCTTTCCAAGGGCGCTGCCCCACCGGTCCTTTCCAAGGGCGCTGCCCCACCGGTCCTTTCCAAGGGCGCTGCCCCTCCGGTCTATGCCAAGAGTACATCTAAGAGCCGTGTCACCAAGATGATTAATACCCCAGAAGGCACCATTCTTATGGAACCTTTGCCACCTGGGTTTATCTACGGCTCGAACGGGACTATGGTCAGATGCGCAGACCTGCAGGTGTTTACGAATGCTAAAAGTGCCTGGAGATCGTTTAGCAGTGATAAAGTTCTGCCCAACCCTGGTCATCATGAACATTATTCTGCACTCCAATGGTGCAAAGACTATTTGTCCCATCATCCGCCAGTGTGACTCTGACCTCGGCCTGGGCCGTCCAGAGTCTGGCCCTTAGAAAGGGGGCTCTGTAAGGTCCTGGAGGCCCTGACCCCCTGGCACCCCATTTGGTTCCACATCCTGCAGGCCCCCTGCAGGTTCCAGAACTTTTGCATTGACGCTACACATCATGAACTCTCACGTGCTGACCAGGGAGACTCACCTGCCCTTCATTTTCCCTAATCTGTTCCTCATATAAGGGAGTCCCACCCTTTCCTCAGGACTTCCACATTGCTGTTACCTGGCTGTGAATCTATGCACCAAAGCTCCCTGAGACCTTCTGGACATTCACCTGAATTCTGCAACCAAAGACCCCAAGGACCCTCTGTATTATCTGGACATTCTTCTGCTCCATAAACCGGTACCCTCCCATCCTTCTGCCCCCCATCTAGGACCCCCCGTGTACCAGACCCTTTTGCTTAACCCTGACTACGCCTTTGTATGTTCCTTGCCGGATTCTGAGCTATAGTGTTTATTTCCAATAAACACCCTTTGTTATACCGTAAACCTGCCTCTATCACTACATCCTGGGCTCACAACCCCATCTTGCTACACCGAGCACAGTCTGAACCCTTACACATCGCTAGATACATCATCTACGCTGGCTAATGTATTTCCTAGTGATGTTTCTGATGCAGATCCTGGGCCACCACCTGCCAGCAGGAGACACACAGCTCCAGCTGAGGAGTGGGTAGTGCCTCATCGCCAGAGGCCAGATATCCCTCCTTTCACGGCAAATCCTGGCATCAATATTGCAGGATTTACCGCCACACAGTTTTTGCAGGTGTTTCTGGGGGATGATTTGTTGGGCCACATTGTTACCCAATCAAATCTGTATGCCCATCAGCATTGTGCTGCGAAGCCAGACTCCTACTTGGCAAGGCAGCAATGGACCCTGCTAGATGTGCCAAAATTTCAGAAATTCTGGGCACTTTCTATGCTGATGGGCATCATAAAGAAGCCCTCAATTCGCTTTTACTGGAGCAGTAGCTCCAGCTGCTCTACCCCCATTTACCCCCAATCAATGTCACGTAGAAGGTATGAAAACATTTTGCGTTTCATGCACTTCAGTGACAACAGCCTGTGCCCCCCTAGAGAGCATCCTCAGTTTGACAGGCTGTATAAAATCCATCCCGATTACCCACTTCGCCGCCAGGTTTGCAGAGGCTTATACACCTGGAAGGAATATCTGCGTGGATGAATCCCTAATGAAATACAAGGGAAGGCTGGGATTCAAGCAGTATATTCCTTCCAAACGATCCAGGTATGGAGTGAAGGTGTATAAGCTCTGTGACAGCGAGAGTGGGTATAATCAGGCCTTCCGGGTGTAAGAGGGAAAGGATAGTAGCCTTGACCTTCCAGGTTGCCCAGAACACATGGGAACCAGGGGCAAGATTGTGTAGAAACTACTTTTTTCCCTGATGAACAAAGGGTACCACTTGTATGTTGATAATTGTTATACAAGTGTCCCTTTGTTCAAGCTGCTGTATTGTTTTGATACAGTAGCATGCGGTATTGTTCGCAAGAACTGCGTAGGTTTCCCAGCACAGCTTTCCCGCAACCGGTTAAAAAGGAGGGGGGAGACCTCAGCTCTGCGCCAAGAGGAGCTGTTGGCGGTTAAGTACAGAGACAAGAAGGATGTATACCTTCTATCCACCATCCACACTGAGTAGTCTGTGGAGGTCTCTGTACGTGGCAGAGCTGAGCGCATCAGGAAGCCAGTGTGCATCAAAGCCTATAACCGGCATATGGGTGGGGTTGATCTGGCAGATCAGCTGCTCCAGCCCTACCAGATTATGCGGAGGTCAAGGGCCTGGTACAAAAAAGGCAAAAAGGCAAACCCCAGAGTGACACTGTCCTTTTTACAGTTTCAGCTCCAGGTCATTTTGGGGCTTTTGTACCAGGATGCACCTGCTCCCCAGGCGGTGATGAGGGACAGAGTTGGGGCTACACATTTTGTTTTTAAAATCCCTCCTACTGAGGGCAAACAGAGACCCCAAAAAAGATGCAGGGTGTGTTTCAAGAGGGGGCAGAGGAGAGACACAACCTTTTACTGCCCAGAATGCCCTGGACAACCCGGTCTGTGTCTTGGGGACTGTTTTAAGGTATATCACACTGTGCGTGATCTGTGATTTTTATTTTCTTTCTATTTTTTCTTACAGTCTAGTTAGTTAGTTCAGTTTAGTTTTTTTTTTCTTTTACTGCACCAGACCTTTACATTTTATTCCTACATTTTTATGTTCTACAATTGGTGCTGTATTTTGCCAAAATCTTGGCAAACCTATGCATGGGTGTACTCAGGAGACCTTACAGAAAACAACCTGGAGAGTTTTTGTGCAGTAACCGACAACAGTGTCTCCTAAATCACAGTCCAAATCTAATGTGGGTGTAAAAATAAAAAATAAATAAAATAAAAATCGAAAAATTACTGCCTCACACCTTCTCAAATGTTTTGGGCTAAAACCGTTGCATCCATGGCATCAAAGCACTCCATATGCAATACCTTGGTGTCAACATTTCAAATATAGACACTTTTCTGGCAATAATTCAAACTGGCGTATGCGGTAGACCCAAAACGAAAGATAGGCCTAATCTCAATAATCTCAATTTCAACTCCAATGACAAAGTCATAAAAATTGTATTTGAACCTTCCCAAAATCCTGGCAAACCTATGCATGGGGGGCATGGGTGTACTCAGGAGACCTTGCAGAAAACAACCTGGAGAGTTTTCATGCAGTAACCGACAACAGTGTCTCCTAAATCACAGTCCAAAACTAATGTGGGTGTAAAAATGAAAAATGACCACCAAACAGTATCCAATTTGATTGGGGCAAACGGTTGCATCCATGGCATAAAAACACTCCATTTACAATACTTTGGGGTGTTAGCTTACCAAATATATGCACGTTCATGGCAATAAAAAAATTGGTATGTAAAAAGGCTCCTAAAAAGAAGATAAGCAAAGAAGATATGTCAAATTCGAAAAATGACAAGCACATGTCAGAGGATTGGCATAGCACCCCAAAAACAACCCAACAAATCTATATATGGGTGGTATCACTTTACTCAGAAGATGTTGCTGAACATATTTTGGGGTGGTTTTTGGCGGTAACCCATAACTGGATTTGACAATTCGTCCCTAAAGTACAATGTGTGTGAAAAAATAACACAAAAAGTGACTACCTGAAAGTTTGACAAAGAGTGCATGGAAAGTGTTAAAATACAACTCTTTGAAGTACCCTAGGGTGTGCCCTTTCTAAAAATATATGGTTTGATGGGGGTAAATTACTTTGTCCAGCTTCACAAATGTCCCAAATAGGACATGGGTGCATGATGACGAAATGTGAAAATTCCAAGTTGGAAAACTGAAATGCGCACCCCCCAAATAAGGCCTATTAGCCCCCAAATGACCCAACATACCTATACATGGGTGGTATCAATTTACTCAGAAGATGTTGCTGAACATATTTTGGGGTGCTTTTTGGCAGTAAACCTTAAAGTTCACAGTACATGTATTCTTAAATTGCATTAAAAAAATCACCAAAAAAAGCTTTTTTTCTCAAACTTTGGCATAGATTTGAGGTAAAAAGGATGCATGGAAAGAGTCAAAATACCCCAAGTTTAATACCTTGATTTGTGTACTCTAAAAAAATATGTATATGTGGAGAGTTATTCAGGAATTAGTGACAGATATCAGTGTTACAATGTCACTATCACTAGTTTTGAAAATAAACCCTTTGGAAATGACAAAGTGCTACTTGCACTTATTGTTACATAAGATAAGGAAAAAAGTGAGGAATATGTAAACATTGGTTATTGCTAAACTCAAATTTAGAAACTACTAAGGAATTAAAAAAATTTGACGGTTGTTGATACATAAGAAATTTTGGGGGTCTAATTTCGAAAAAGTGGTGTTTTTCAATTGTTTTGTCATATTTCACAATTTTTTTATAGTAAATTATATGAAATGCTGAAAAAAATGGTATCGTTATAAAGTCCATTTAATGACGAGAAAAACAGTGTAAAATATGTGTGGGTTGCATTAACGAGTAAGAGGAAAATTTGACCTAAACACAAACAGCGCAGAAACGTAAAAACAGCAGCGGTCGCTAAAGGACGGATTTGTGTAAAACCGCCCGGTCACTAAGGGGTTAAAGGTGTTTGCAAAAAAACTATGGCCTGGAAATAATATATAAGGTCCTATGAATAATATGTAAATTCTGTTTTGTGCAGTTCTGATGACAAGAGTTTTGGCTTCAGGACAAATATCTGGATCTTCGCCAGGATTTTGAAGACCAAGGACGTCAGCTGTTTTTTCTTCTGGATGATCCAGAAGGAATTCCGGACCTTGTCATAGGCGACAGCTGCTATGGCGTCAGAAGATGCATCTGAGAAGATGTGAAGTTCCTTTCTCTGACTTGTAGCAAGAGAAGCTGAAGTGTAGCAGCGTGTGGCGTCTGGCTCCCTTCTGAACCTCATGAGTACACCTACGAGGTTGTTGGTCAGGTTAGGACCAGTGAGAAGAACATCGTTCAGGGATATGCCTTGGTGCTTGGCACTGGAATCAAATACTACCCTGATTTGTTTTGTCTTACGTGGATGATACACTCTGAAGAAAGGCAGGTACCAGCGCTCCTCATGTTCTCGAAGAGGTGGAGTTGGCTCAGCGTGATTATTGTCAAAGATCCTTTTCATAAAGGCGGTGAAATGGTCCTTCATTTCGGGTCTGTTCTTTAGTGTTCGTTGAAGTGACTTGACTCTGGATAAAGCCTGTTCACGATTGTTTGGGAGTTTGACCCTTGCAGCACGAAGAGGTAATGGTGCTACCCAGCTGTTAGACTCATCCTTGAAGAATTCTTTGTCCATTACTTTGATAAATTCTCTGTCTTCAACTGATAAGGCTGTTTTGTTGTCATCACTTCTAGTACAGAACACTGTGGTACCTAGGTTGTCATCACAGAGGATAGGAGTGACGTCGGACACGCAGATGATGTCAAGAGGCTTCTCCTTTACGTCATAATGGTGAGGACACGGGTTGAAGTGGGATACACGTCCGTTTCCTAACACATGAGTTTTGAAGGAGTGGATCTCAGATGACGTGTGCATTTTATCCAAGCATACATTGCCCACTATTACCCAGTCCAGGTCAAGTCTTTGTGCATAAGGGGCATCGTCTGGTCCGTCACACAGTTCGCCTACTTTATGTACTCTGAGAATGTCTCTTCCTAGCAGGACCAAGATTTCAGCATTTATGTCCATTACTGGAATCTCATCTACAAGATGCCTTAAGTGCGGATGGTGATATGCAGCCTCTGGAGTAGGAATCTCTTCCCTTTCATCTGGTATCTGGTCACATTCAACTAATGTTGGTAGGGGTATTCCCTCTCTCCCCTTGACGTGAGAGACCATAAACCCATTGGCCCTTCTGCCGAAATCCCTACGCAACCGGAACAGGTTCTGAGAGTATACGGTGTTGCATGTCCCTTTATGCCGAAGATCTCAAAGAATTTAGGCTTAACAAGCGATCTGTTGCTCTGTTCATCTAATATGGCATAAATCTTCGTGGCTTTCTCAAGTTGACCCTCTGGGTATATCTTGACTAGGCATACCTTGGCACAGCATTTGTAATCTAAGCCTTCTCCGCAGACGTCCGTGCATGAAGAAGAAATATTCCCTATAGCTGGAGCATTACCTTGTTGCTCCCCGCCATGATTTGAGACAGGTGCAGAGGTAGGTAGCTGCTGTGGGTTGTCTGGAAGTGGAGTGGGGTGCATAGCTGTAACATGTCTGTCGCTGCTGCATTCTGTGCACTTGATGACAACTTTACAGTCTTTAGCAAAATGTCCGTAAGAGGCACAGCACCTGTAGCATACCCCAAGTTTTTGAAGAATCTCCCTGCGTTCTTGTAAAGTCTTTGCCCTAAGGCCACGACATTTCTTTAAAGGGTGAGGCTTCTTGTGAATAGGTCACTGACGATTAGGGTCTTTATCGCTATCACCCGAATCAATCCCTCTGGTTTGCACGAGAGGACACGGGTGGTGAGATGTCTGTCCTTTTAACAGATATTGCTCTATTAAAGTCTCTACGTGTAGCCGCTGTGTTATCATACCTTGATGAGGATGCTGGTGATGATGATGAAGCTGACAAGTTGGTTTCGCTGAAGCTGAAGCTGGGATCGTTTCTTGTCCAGGCTTGTTCGCTGATGAACCTGCAAAAATATGAGAATGGAGGGAAGGATACGTTATAGTCTCTTTTGTATCTTGAGCCGTATTGCGCCCATTTCTCTTGCAGGCCGTATGGCAGTTTAGACGCCACTGGATTGACAACATGAGCAGTGTCCAGGAAGCTTAGTCCAGGTGTACGTGGGTCTGTCTTTGCCAACTCTAGCTCCATGAGGAGATCACTCAGTTCTTGGAGCTTGCGATAGTCTTTGTTACCTATTTTTGGGAAGTTTTGCAGTCTCTTGAACAGAGCGCCTTCTATGGCTTCAGAGCTGCCATAAGCTTGCTCAAGTCTTGCCCATGCAGCAACGAGACCTGCATCCGGGTGGTCAACATGTACTGTTCTCAGTCTTTTAACACGATCTGCGGATTCTGGCCCCAGCCACTTTATGAGCAAATCAAGTTCCTCCTTGGTAGTAAGGTCGAGGTCAGCAATAGTAGCCTTGAAGGTCGATCTCCAGGCTCTGTAGCTCTCTGGACAGTCGTCGAACCTTGAGAGGCTGGTGTTAATGAGCTCTCGGCGTATCATATATCTGGCGAAAACAGTCAAGTCTGATCTCTCACTCTTTGGTGCCAAAGTAACTTGAGGAACCGCTTGGGTGTTAAAGCTCTCTGGTGATGAAGGGTGAGGTTTACCAGGATAAAATGACGTTGCAAGAGCGTTTAACTTTGGTGTATTCTCTAAGGCTTCTGCTGGCTGTGGCTTGAGCTGCGGCTTGTCACTGGGATTCACCTTGCTGGCAGAATGAGTTGATGTGATTTGCTGCGTAGATGTTCTTGTGTTGTGGACTGGAAGAGGCTCAGGCATTTGGAGCTGAGAGGTCTCTGCATTGAGAGTCAGAACAGTGTTGGGAGGAGGTACAGGAGATGACTGTGTATTGTTGCACATGTTATGCTTTAATACGTATTCACTAGTGCGTTCGACTGGGTCTTCCAGTTCTGCTGGGATAGGGCAGTCTGCATTAGTACTTTGTCCCATTGCTTCTTCGAGGACCTTCAGCCTCGCTACAGCAGCTGCTTCCTCCTTTTCCATTTGCAGAATCTTGATTTGGGATTCCATCTCTGCTTGGCGGGCTTTGCTGTGAGCTTCTAACTCTGCTTGGCGTACTTTGCTGTGAGCTTCTAACTCTGCTTGTTTTTTAGCAAAGGAGCTTTGCACTTTCTTTGACTCCGCTTCAGCGCGGGCCTCTATTAGCTTGTCGCATAACGTTGTATATCTGGAGCGAGAGGATCTAGAAGAATTTGCAGTGTGCTTGGTTGATGTGGATCTGTGTGATCTGGTCTCTTGCAGTTGAGCAATGCGGAGTTCTGCCCTTTCTTTGGCAACTTGCACTAGGAGGTCTCTTTGTTGGTTTAGTGCATCAGTCAATTCTGATGAAAAGTCTTGCATATTAGAGTCCTGCAAGAAGTCTGTGTATTTTGCGGACAGCCCCTGGTAACGTTTATTTGCAGCTGACAGACGATCTATAGAGTCTCTTAATTCAGCTGGGTGATCGTTAAAGTGTGGTAAAACTGACATGCATTGTGAAGTTCTGTCCCACAGGTCTGTCAGATTGCTGGAGAGCTCATCTCTAGTGCATTCATAGTTTTCTCTGAGTTTCTGTGTCGGTTTTATTGTGCGTTTGGGTTTTACACTTGGTTCGGCAAACTCTGCAGAATCTGCTCCGTGCACGTCTGCGGGTTCAGGGACATGATGAATCTGCGTCGGTTCAGCCATAATAGAGTGCACAGAACCTTGTCTGGACATTTTATACGTTTTTGCAAAAATAATACTGTCTCTTTAAGAAGATGAACGGCAGCTTAGACAGACAGGTAATACAGTTAAATGCAGAGAAACCGTTTTCAATATTAGAAACATAGTATAAGTGAGATGCAGTAAGCTTGTGCGACCATGTGCTTCCCCAAGATGGCCGATGGCACTGAGCTTGATTGCAGATTAAGCACACACATATATAGTAGCAGTCTGTAGGATTCTACACATCTTTTGACTATTCTGACTCCGATCGTTGTATAGCGATTTATCCCTTGCAGAGACCTCTACGCCTGGCCTGTATAAGTAGATGCAATCACTGAGGACAAACCTTATCAGATAGCTGAACTCACCAAAACACCGTTTCTTTCCATGACTTGCTTTATTCCATTCATCAGGTTACAGCAGATCACAGGATACAGCAGATAATGGATTGAGATGTTTTATGCGGTCAAAAGATGATGCTGTCCTTAGCTTGAGATGATGAAGAGACATGTGCTGCTTGATAACTACACCATGATACAGCTCTTACTCACTAAAAAGGGTGGAACTTCACACACACAGGAAGTGCATCATCATAAAGCGAGGGAACAGAGAAAAGCATGTACAACACAGAAAGACCACTAGGTGGCAGCATAAGCACTATCTATACATTAAAAATCCCAATCTAAATGAATATGAATATAACTGTAACAGCACACCTATATATACATATATATCAACACGCAGATATAAATATACACCCACTCACAGACCTCAGACCTCAGACCATATATACACATATGCACATGGGGGGGTGGCATGTGGATATATATATATATCAAACCTGTCCTTACCTTCCCCTATAAATTTGCTAAAAATATACACACACAAAAAACAAACCACTGCCTGAGACCCCGCGCAGCCCACATACCACCCCCCTCTACCTGGCTGAATGTATCTAGTATATATAATTAAATAATATATTATTAAATACAGTTGTGTTCAAAATTATTCAACCCCCACTGAAATTGAGTGTTTTGGCCAGTTTGACATTGATTTTGATCATTCAGTCATCTTGCTTACAATTAAATCAAAGAGGCACGTGTAGGTCAGACAAATATAACATAACATTTATAATGAAATAACCACAAATGTCTTTTCTGTGCTCACATCATTATCAGTTTTATTCAACCCCCAAGTGACATTCAATCTTAGTACTTAGTACAACATCCTTTTACAGTTATAACAGCTTTTAAACGTGAAGCATAGCTTGACACAAGTGTCTTGCAGCGATCTACGGGTATCTTCGCCCATTCGTCATGGGCAAAAGCCTCCAGTTCAGTCACATTCTTAGGCTTGCACACTGCAACTGCTTTCTTTAAGTCCCACCAGAGGTTCTCAATCGGATTTAAGTCAGGTGACTGCGATGGCCACTCCAAAATGTTCCAGCCTTTAATCTGCAACCATGCTCTAGTGGACTTGGAGGTATGCTTGGGATCATTGTCCTGTTGAAAGGTCCAATGTCTCCCAAGCCTCAGGTTTGTGACGGACTGCATCACATTGTCATCCAATATCTCCTGGTACTGAAGAGAATTCATGGTACCTTGCACACGCTGAAGCTTTCCTGTACCTGCAGAAGCAAAACAGCCCCAAAGCATGATTGACCCCCTGCCATGCTTCACAGTAGGCAAGGTGTTCTTTTCTTCATAGGCCTTGTTCTTCCTCCTCCAAACATAGCGTTGATCCATGGGCCCAAACAGTTCTAATTTTGTTTCATCAGTCCACAGAACACTATCCCAAAACTTCTGTGGTTTGTCCACATGACTTTTGGCATACTGCAGTCGACTCTTCTTATTCTTTGGAGACAGCAAGGGGGTGCGCCTGGGAGTTCTGGCATGGAGGCCTTCATTACGCAGTGTGCGCCGTATTGTCTGAGCTGAAACTTCAGTACCCACATCTGACATTTTTCCTCAGTTCCTCAGCAGTCACACGGGGACTTTTCTCCACTCTACGCTTCAGGTAGCGCACAGCAGTCGAAGTCAGCATCTTCTTTCTGCCACGACCAGGTAGCGTTTCAACAGTGCCCTTTGCCTTGAATTTGCGAATGATGCTTCCTATGGTCTCTCTTGGTATGTTTAACATCTTTGCAATCTTGTTATAGCCATTGCCCTTCCTGTGAAGAGTAATCACCTCTTCTCTTGTCTTCCTGGACCATTCTCTTGACTTCACCATGTTTGTAACCACACCAGTAAATGTCTAGAAGGAGCTGAGTATCACAGTCATTTTAAAGCTGCCTAATTGGTGCTTATTATGCTTTATTGCTGCTCCGTGACATCCACAGGTGTTTTCAATACCTGATTGAAAACACTTGAATGAACCTCTGTTCTTCAGAGTGGTAGTCTTTAAGGGGTTGAATAATTGTGTCAATGAAGAATTCACAAAAGAAACATTTACTACTGTATTACAAAACCAATTGATGTCATTTTAGTTGCATATGGTTCTTTAAAAAGTCCTTGTAGGATTTCATTCTGAACACAATTACAAATGTACACTAAATTCCCTAAAACCCTTTACAGCATTGGGGGTTGAATAATTTTGAACACAACTGTACATTCAGGCAGGTAGAGAAAGAAAAAAAAAGTTTTATTTTATGTTCCCGGGGACATTTAAAAATGTCCGGATTTTTTTTTTTTTTAGAAATGTGTCACCTTACCTTAGCCTGGTGGTCGGTGGATCCTGGTTGGGGGGGTCTGCCGTGGCCGCAGGTGCAGTGGCTGCCTCCCTGCGCTGCCTGTCTCTGCCACATGCACCCGGGCGGCTAGCCCGCACAGTCGCAGCTCTGTCATCCTGCGGCCGCATGCTCCTCAAGGGGATCCTTGGGAGGCCCCTGCAGGCTGCCCTCTACAGTGCCCTCTACAGAGGGCCATCTCTGCCTGATGTTTTAGTAACAAGAATGTTTTATCCCATAGGCTTCAATGTTAAAAATATTCCCGTTTTAATTCAATATCTAATAAACTGTTGCTTATAATATTCTGCAGTAAAGAGTCTCTTTATTTTTCGATTTTTTTTTTGTATTTTTTAAGCATTTTTTATACTTTTTTCACTTTTTTTTCGAACTTTTGGCGAACGTCCCAAAAAGTTCGAAGGTCGCGAACTGTCGAACGGCCGATGTTCGATACGAACTCCGAACAGCTCATCCCTACGACTGATCACTGACACTGATCCTACTGCTACAATAAGACAGTCGCATTCATGCACGTAACTATCATCATGCACATATAATTTATTTGGTCTGTCGTTGATTAACTTAATACCTGTTTGCTGAAACTTCTATTAGAAATGTTTTATTAAAAGAAAGAACAATTGCACTGAATTTTCCCTTGCAACCACCTCCACAAATACTACTGTCAGCCCTGCATGGACAAATCTGCACCTGAAGGCTCCTGATTGGTGTTGTCACTAAGGTAATGAGCAGACTTTCCCTGTCATAATGAAACATGGAACACAGATGCTCAACACACAAAGTCCACGATCAATAGAACTCCAGTCAAGGGATGAGCAGTGTCAGCACAACAATTAAGTTACAGCTTGCAGGGAGTCAGGGAGCAGGCAATGTCGGGTAACAAGGAGAAGCTGTTTACATTTGGTGCAATTTAGGGCTGGTCCCCTTTTTTCCTAGGGCTGCTTTCTATTCCCATTCTAGCTATGTTTAAAAAAAGAAATTTTGCCAATATATCCTCATTGGATACATTATTATTATTATTATTATTATTTTATAAAGCGCCAGCATATTCCGCAGCGCTGTACAATAAGCACAGTACAGACAGGGTTACAATACATTGAACAACATTTGACAAACAGTACAGGAGGAGATGAGGGCCCTATTCCCGTAGGAACTCACAATCTAGGAGGGTTGGGGTTGGAAACAGGAGGAGAGGACTGTAAGGTGAGAGTGATTGATGGTTGCGTCAGTGAGTTGGGTGGTAGGCTTCCCTAAATAGGAATGTTTTCAGGGAGCGTTTGAAGGAAGAGAAGTTAGAGGAAAGTCTGACAGCACGAGGGAGAGCGTTCCAGAGAGTGGGGGCTGCGCGTGAGAAATCCTGCAGTCTATCATGGGAAGAGGTGATGCGGGGAGAAGCTAGGCGCAGGTCACTGTTTGACCTTAGGGAGCGGGCTGGGGTGTATTTGGTGATTAGTGAGGACAGGTAGTGGGGCGCTGAGTTAGTGAGGGTTTTGTAGGTAAGGATAAGGATTTTGAACTTAATTCTGCAGTGGATGGGGAGCCAGTGAAGGGACTCGCAGAGGGGAGCGGCAGAGACAGAGCGGCGGGTGAGGTGAATTAGCCTGGCGGAGGCGTTCAGGATGGATTGTAGGGGGGAGAGGCGGGACAGAGGGAGGCCAGATAAGAGATTATTGCAATAGTCGAGTCGGGAGATTACCAGGGCGTGTATGAGTTGTTTTGTGGTGACAGCGGTAAGAAATGGCCGAATTCTGGAAATATTACGCAGTTGGTATCGGCAGGAGGAGGAAAGAGACTTGATGTGGGGGATGAAGGAAAGAGCAGAGTCCAGTGTAACTCCAAGACAGCGAACTTGGTTTGATGGGGAGATGGTGATACCCTCCACCGTGATAGAGAAGTCAGGAGGTGGGGAGGCATTAGAGGGAGGAATAAGTAGGAGCTCAGTCTTTGACATGTTGATCTTTAGGTGGTGGGAGGCCATCCAGGAGGAGATGCCAGATAAACAGTCACTGACTTTTGAAAGGACAGGGGGAGAGAGATCAGGGGTAGAGAGGTAGATCTGAGTGTCATCAGCGTAGAGGTGGTAATTAAAGCCAAAGCTGTTGATGATTTTGCCCAGGGAGGAGGTGTAGATGGAAAAGAGCAGAGGACCAAGGACAGAGCCTTGAGGTACACCAACAGATAGAGGCAATGAAGAGGAGGAGTTACCAGCAAAAGACACACAGAAGGACCTGTTGGATAAATAGGAGTCAACCCAAGCAAGTGCAGTGTCACCGAGACCCAGAGAGTTGAGGGTCTGTAGAAGGAGGGGGTGGTCAACAGTGTCAAAAGCAGCCGAGAGGTCAAGCAGGATGAGAATAGAATAGTGGCCGTGTTTTTTAGCAGTTAGGAGGTCGTTGGTGACTTTGGTGAGGGCAGTTTCAGTTGAGTGTAGCGGACGGAAGCCAGATTGCAGGGGGTCAAGTAGGGAATTGGAGGACAGGAAGAGGGAGAGGCGGTTGAAGACTAGTTTTTCTAAGAGCTTTGATGTGAAGGGAAGCAGGGATACAGGGCGGTAGTTGGATGGAGAGTTGGTGTCTAGGGATGGTTTCTTTAGTAAAGGGGTAACTAGCGCGTGTTTGAAGGCGGATGGAAAGGAGCCAGTGGAGAGAGATAGGTTGAAGATGTGTGTGAGAGCAGGGGTGAGGGAGGAGGAGAGGGGAGGAATTAGATGTGAGGGAATGGGGTCGAGCGGGCACGTGGTGAGATGTGAGGAGGACAATAAGGAATTGACTTCCTCCTCAGTGGTTGGGAGGAAGCGGCAGAGGGTGGCAGAGGGGACCTGTGGGAGTGGAGGTGGCAGATAACTATCTTGTGTTGGGATGTTGCTTCTGATAGTTAGAGTTTTACTGAGGAAGTAGTCTGCCAGGTCTTGAGCGCTGAAGGCAGCTGAGGGGGGAGGTGCAGGTGGGTGGAGGAGGGTGTTGAAGGTGGACCAGAGCCGTTTAGGGTTGGAGGACAGCGTAGATATAAGAGATGAGAAGAAGGATTGTTTGGCCAAGTGGAGGGCAGAGGTGTATGACCGGAGAATAAACTTGAAGTGAACAAAATCAGCGTCAGAGCGGGATTTCCTCCAGGCACGCTCTGCAGTGCGGGAGCATCTTTGCAGGTAGCGAGTTTGGAGGGTGTGCCAGGGCTGAAGCTGGCGGCGTGGGGCCTTGCAGAGTCGAAGAGGAGCAAGAGTGTCTAGAGCAGAGATAAGCGTAGTGTTGTAGTGATTAGTGGCAGCATCAGGGCAGGTGAAGGATGAGGTATGAGGGAGGTGGTGAAGTAGGTTGGAGAATTGATGGGGGTCCACAGCATGTAGATTTCTGCGAGTGTGTGTGCGGGGTGGGGGAGCAGGGTGTTTAGGAAGTCCAGATAGGTTGAAAGAGAGAAGGTGGTGGTCAGAGATGGGGAAAGGGCGACATTTGAACTCAGAAATGGAGCAGAGGTTGGAAAAGACCAGGTCAATAACGTGACCATCGCGGTGGGTAGGGAGGAGGGAGGATTGTGTGAGTCCAAGGGAGGACGTGAGTGAAAGACGTTTGGAGGCAGCAGGAGCGGAAGGATCGTCAATGGGAATGTTGAAGTCCCCGAGAATTAGGCATGGAAGATTAGAAGACAGGAAGTGAGAAAGCCAGGTAGCAAAGTGGTCAAAGAACTGGGAGGTTGGTCCCGGTGGGCGGTAGATGACTGTCACCCTGAGAGCCAGAGGAGAGAACAGGCGGATGCAGTGTGTCTCGAAGGAGGAGAAGGAGAGGGATGGGGGTGGAGGGAGATGCTGGTAGGTGCAGGTGGGAGAGAGCAGGAGCCCGACCCCGCCACCATTTCTCTCACCCGGTCTGGGGGTATGGCTCAAGTGTAGACCGCCATGTGAGAGAGCAGCAACGGAGGCCGTGTCAGAGGGAGTTAGCCAGGTTTCAGTTAAAGCTAGGAGGTTGAAGGAGTTTGAAAGGAAGAGGTCATGGACGGCTGTGAGTTTGTTGCACACAGAGCGAGCGTTCCAGAGGGCGCAGGAGAAAGAGGACAGGCGCTGAGGGATGATGGGAATGAGGTTGCTGGGCTTGCAGGTAGGTGATTTATGTGCGATGGAGATAGGATGAGAGGGAAGTATTGGATGTGTTGTGGGGCCAGGGTTAGGGGATATGTCACCTGAATAGAGTAACAGCAGGAGGGTGAGAAAGAGAAGGTGGGAATGGGATTTGTGGGAGTGATTGGCAGCACGAGAGATAGAGGGAGACCATGTTCTGAGGAAACAAAGGAGCTCATGCGAGGCCATCATGTGGGACGAGAGGAGGGAGGGAGAGATGCAGATAGTGTAGGGGTCGGTGGTAGAGGGGCAGGAGTTCCATTTAAGGAGAAAGGTAGAAGTAAAGAGGAGAAGCGTGAGAGAAAGCATGATATAGACTTGCGTTTACCCAGAGTAAAATTGGGCCTTGCAGTTCCTTCCTCCAGTCCCGCAACTCCAGGAATCAACTCTAAGCGTCCACTTAAGACTGTCACTTGTGAATGTCACAAGAGCCTGGCTCAAATGGAGCCAGTCTGAGTGGTTATATAGGGCAGTCTGATTGCAATCAGGCAGTTAAAAAGTCAACAGCTGAAGCTGGATGGGCTGTGTCAATAGGGCAGGAGATTCACATGCTAATTAGCAAAGCAAATGGTGGAGAAAACAAAAATAAATAAAAAAACAGAAAAAAAAACAAGGAAACGTTATAATGTGGGTGTCTGTGGATGATGGGTGATAATGCCTACCAGCAAAAGTATGCAGGGGTTCAGTTGAGCTGTGGGTGTCTGGATGATGGGTGATAATGCCTACCAGCAAAAGTATGCAGGGGTTCAGTTGAGCTGTGGGTGTCTGGATGATGGGTGATAATGCCTACCAACAAAAGTATGCAGGGGTTCAGTTGAGCTGTGGGTGTCTGGATGATGGGTGATACATGTTTCAGTTAGAATGAAGTGTCCCTTTTCCAAGAAACTAGGCTGTGTTAATAAATAAATAAGCCAATTAAATTTAATGAAAGCAATAACTAGCTCTTTTTCAAGTTGTTAACTAGAGTTTAGGTCCTTAAAATGCAAGTTTTTTATGAGTAACATTTTTTGTTCTTTAAGGAGATCTCGAAATTTCAATTCTTTGTCACCTAAGGCTGAATTATAATTTTCTTCTGTTTCCAAAGAAAAATTCCAAATATGAGGATGGAGCTAATATACAACTAATTTGTTCAAAAATAACCATTAGTGATAGTTTGCATACAAAGGAGACTTGATTAATTATTACATACTTTTGAAAATCTGAGGAAGTTGGGCTTATGCCTGGAACATATATAGCAGCAAACAAAAAATACCAAGTGATTCCAAGACTCCTCTTTATTCTTGTCTGCAGTTGGTGTAACAGATCTCTGTACCCCGACTGGGTCACATCTGTTAATGCCGCTTCCTTGTCGGACTCCCTGTTCTCCCACCAGCAGTCTTTTGTGCTTTTCTCCAGCCCTTAGCCGAAGCTTAAGGATGGGTAAATGCAAAGAGCTTTGATAGCATTCCCAGAAATGAGGCAACACACAGATCTGGAGGTTTTGGAGGTTTAGAACAGACAGCAACAACAGGGACTGAGACTTTTAATGAAATAAATATACACAATGCCAGGCGGAGCCTGGCAGACAATGGGAAATGACACTCTGGCTTCTACTGCACTTCATCATTAATTCAAACCCTAGAATATTACTGTTCTTACTGCTCTGCAGTTTCCTGCTCTCCACTTCTCTGTGTCTGGGACAGAATTAGACCAGGGACAGATAATGGAATTAGTATTGCTCAACATTTGGCAAACAAGACAGAACAATATTCATACAAACCTTTAAAAGATACAAATGCATTCCAGGGGAGTTGGAAAAGACTAAGGTGAACCACACAGTTATCCTATCAGCAGATAGTAACAGATACACATAGACAATAAAGATATCAACAATAACAGTATTCATACAGTACATAACACATAACAGAGATGGCAGGGAAACAACATAGAACATCAGGCCTGGGACTCCCAAATACATCTCTAGGTCCATGTACCCCAAGTTCAAAGTGACACATGCTGTATACCGACATGTCACAGTTGGTACTGAAGAAATATAAATACCAAACGTGCATGGGACTGCGAATCAAAGAATTTGGAGAACAAAGAATTTTCCGGTGTCCTTCTACCAATATATGTTATCTGCAAATCTCCATGGAGTCTTACGGAGTCCATGAGAAAATACTAGTGGCTTGTGAGCCAAACTGCTGCCTGCATCTGCTAGATGCTCCCTAACATTGTGCCGGTATTAGGGAGTCACTAAAACTAAATGATGCACTCTATTTTTCATTTCAGAGGCTCTCTATTACTGACTCTATTACTGGGGCTAGGATCTTGATCCTGATGCCAGATCACTGTCACGACCCATGCCCAGGGGCATGCAAGGTCCACAAAAAAGAGTTGCTCCTGATGTGACATGAACCTTGGCAGCACCTTTCCTGCTATCCCTTTGTGTTCCAGCTCCTGTTTTCCACCAATCCTTCCTCAAGGACATCTCAAGGCTCCATAATCCTGTCCTGATTCTTCGACTTCCTATTTAAGGAAGTCGCCCTTTACAGGAATGCCTTGACATACTAGTTCATGGTGTTACCTGCATTTTGTGTTACGTATACCTGCCTGCTTGTCTTGTCTATATATGACTTTACCTAGTTGCTGTGTTCTCCATCGTGATTCCTGCTGTTTTATAGAAGATGAGTGGCGTGCCACACCAAACACTCCCAACACACCAATAGTACCCTTAGTCGCTATATAGCTTGTCAGTGGTTTCCCCAAAAAACAGAAAAATACCAAAAGGTCTGCAGATAGATAAAGAATAGGTACAGCGCACTGTACCTATTCTTTATGTATCTCGTACCTGCCTGCTGTGGGCATAGGATGTAAGGAGGGTCCCCAATGCAGCATATGCATTTATATTTATTTTTTAATTTGGTACTTTGGTGGTTGACTAGCAAGCGATGACCTGGCACCACTAAGCAGACACTTATGTCAATAGCAGGCTTCATCCTGTAGTTCATTTTGTTCGAAACAACTTCAATGGATTAAATCTAGACAAATCAAATCATGGCATGACCAAAATTTGGACGAACAACATCATCTAACATTTAAATAATAGGAAATTAATTGTTTTTTCATCGACAAGTCTAGTCCCTACTTACTCATCCCAGAAGCTCCTTCCATGCATGAATTTAACTTATCTCCCTATCCATTTTATTAATGCTAAACAAAACTTGTATTATGGATCTGTTTTTGTCCAGTTTACATATGTTTCACTTTAGGTTATGTTTAACAAAACAGTCAAATTCTACTTTATGAATTATAAATGTCTTAATGAAATGTACTGTACACAAAATTTAGTCCAACCTGAAATTTAGTCCGTTACATGGATTTTCTTAGCATATCTGTAGGCAAAGAAAACCCTCATAGCTTTTTGGTTTAGGTAATGTCATACAAAAACATTTGGTTGCCAATAGCTATCTGTACCAGGTTGTTTTCTTTTGATAAGAGTGGTTTTATTATCTTGCACACAGTGGATCAAAGGTGGGGGGGATTGTAGCTCACAAAACCATTTACTATGCAATTCTGGACGCACAAACTAAAAGTATCCTTAGGTATTGACAGTAATATGAAGAATAAACATGTTTATTGTTATCAACGCCAGCTCTGAAATAGGGGATTTATGTTTCATATTATATACAGACCTTGATCTTTATAAATAACAACCATTGTGCTTAATTCAATTATTCAATGCTTAATATGAATCATTTTCTAAAAAATTCTGGTTAAGAAAATCTGGATGGAATCATCGATACCCTTGAGGGTGTGATTTAATGGGTGAGCATTTAATGAGCACATTTTGGTATGATAGTGGTTTGGGGCACTTTAAAGGAAGTTGAAGCAAAGAAGTTGGACTCAATTTACATTTGTTGCGTAACATGCTGTTTTGAAATTTAATTTTAAGAATACGATATACAGGAAGAAAATAATCTGCATAAAAATGTCAGATTAATAGGATACAGCCTGTGTAAACATATTTTAAATGAAAAGCACGCCACTTTTGTAACAACAAATGTTGCTCGTAATACTTGCTAAAAGGCCAGGATCAGATGAGCGCACTATGTGTGCCCGTACTGACGTGCCTCCCAGCATCCGTCGCAGCATTGTGACGCTATGACCCGCGTTCAACAGACTGCAAAGCATGATCCTCCATAAGAGGATCAAGCCTTGCAATGCTGAGCGCACTAACTGCGCTCAGCGAGGTAGCCAGACGGGCATCAGAGTGGAAGGAACGTCCACTCTCACGGACGTTCCTTCCGCTCTGAAAAGCGCTTGTCTGACCCCGGCCTAAACTGGAAATAAATGAATATTATTTTCCTTATTAAAGAATTCTTGGCATGCTGTAATCACAAGCAATTTTTTTTTTGCAACTATTGTATCTTCCTAACTCATGTCAGAAGATTGTGACTTATTCAATTGCTTTAAAGGTGTGGTACTGGGATAGATTAACTACAGCTCCTTGCTAGATCTTGAAATGAGCTGGAAGATCTTGTGGGATTCTATCAACCTTAAAAGTTAACATCACCAAAGGCTGGATTCCTTAAGGGTCACATCTCTAAAAATGCAACTCTTGGAGAATCCAACCCTTGAGGAGTTAAGCTTTTTAAGACAGATGGATCCCCATGAAATCTCCCAGCTTATCTCTAGATCTAGCAGGGAGCTCTAATGAATCTAGCCCAATGGCATCTGGAAAGACTGTCAGAATTGTCTTATTCTAAAACGTCCATTTCTGACAATTCTTTGGCCTAGGCTAGGGTCAAACTAACGCATATTTCACATCAACTGTCAAAAAGTGCGTCCGAACGCATTGACGTATTTTTTAACGGTGGACGCGAAAGCGGTCAAACGATGCGCATTTTCGTGCATGTTTTTTTACGGATCGTCAATAAAACACTTTTTGCATCTGGACGTATGTAGGCCGGACATTAGCAGCGTCTGACGTCTCCTAATCACGCACACACGCCGCTAGCGGACGCAGCGCACTCTGTACGTCAGTACTAGCGGTTCAACGTTCTTGCAAAAATGCATTCATTTGCCACTTGCGTTACGTGGCCGAACTTTTGTGCGGCTGTACTTTGTATATAGGCCGTCATTGGCCGTCATTTGCTGCTACTACGGCCGTGATAAAGTGCGGCAAAATGCACGTTCGAAATGCGTTAGTCTGACCCCAGCCTAAGCTAATGTGTGTTACTGATATCAATCAACCTCGCTCTAAAACACTATTGGAAATCCATAAAGAGTAATGTTGAAAGGATTTAGGGATTTCTTTCTTTCATTTTATCTACTTCAATCTAAATTTTGCAAGGTATTCTTCAAGAAGTAATGTTGTAGTTTTAACAATAGAAACCATAATTTAAATTATTATGTGCATGATGTTTAAGCTCTTTTCTACATAATCAGTTAGACAGTGCTCTCAGACAAGAATCTGATCATTCTACAGTTAGGTCCATATTTATTTGGACACAGGCACAATTTTCAGACTTTCAGCTTTAATTCAAGGGGTTGAACATAAATATCAAGTACAAATTTTAAGTACTGCAACCATTTATTTACACAGGCCCCCCATTTTCTGTGGCTCAAAAGTAATTGGACAAATGAATATACTTATAAATAAAATGCAAATTTTTTATATTTTGTTGAGACTCCTTCACTGGCAAAGACTGGCTGAAGTCTGGAACCCATGGATATTACCAAAGACTTGCTTTCCTCCTTTCTGATGGTTTGCCAGGCTCTAACTGCAGCTGTCTTCATTTGTTCTTTGTTTTGGGGTCTTCCTGCCTTTAGTTTTGCATTCAGCAAGTGAAAAGCATGCTCAATTGGGTTGAGATCAGGTGACTGACTCGGCTATTGCAGAATATTCCACTCCTTTTCCTTCAAAAACTCCTGGGTTGCTTTCCATTGTGTTTTGGATCATTGTCCATCTGTACTGTGAAGCGCCATCCAATTAACTTTTGCTGCATTTGGCTGCATCTGGGCTGACAGTATATCTGTAAACACTGCTGAATTCAATCGGCTGTTTCTGTCACATCATCAATAATAGATATGTGCACAGCATTATTTTTCGTTAGTATCATTTCCGATTTTTTCGTATGTTTTTTTTTGTTTCGGGTAATTTCGGGTTGTTTTTTAATAATTTTTTTTTCATTCTGGGTCGCTCGTTATTTTATCATGATTTGTAATTTCGGACCGATTCAAAATTTTGGATACCAGGTATAATTTTAAGATCGCTTCGGTTTCCTTTTTATGGGTTATTCCGTTTTTCGGATCACTTAGTTTTTAGTTTTTGTACGTAATTTTGTATTTTTAGGTGATCTATAATTTTGGACAGCTGATATTTCCTATTTCGGATCACTTCACTTTTGTATTATTCCTTATTTTGGGTTGATCTGTGTTTTGTTTTTATAAGTTGTTTAGTTTTTATTAGTTATTTCAGAATGGAAAATAGATTATTACCAATAAAAGGAAAATACCAGCCGTCAACCATTTATTTTTTTAACTGCAGCAAAAGAACTTCAGTTCTTTACTTTATTTTTTAGGATTTTGTAGGCATTTTTCAGTATTTTTTTGGGTGAAATTTTAAGTTTCCTAACTTATTTTAAAGAAACAAGGTTTTTTCCCCCATAGGTTTCAATGGAAAAAAATATTTGCATTTCTATTAAATATTTCTTAAACTGTTTTATTTTTTTTCACTTGCAGCAGCAAGTAATTTGTTTATTTATTTTTTAGGGCTTTTTAGGCATTTTTCAGGATTTTTTGGATGAAATTTTAAGTTGACTTTTTTATTTAAAAGAAACAAAGCTTTTTTCCCATAGGTTACAATGTAAATAATATTTGCATTTTTATTAAATATTTATTAAACCGTTATTTTTTCACTTGCAGCAATAAGTCTGTTTATTTATTTTTAGGCATTTTTTTGGATTTTTTTGGTGAAATTTTATTGTTCCTAATTTATTTCAAAACAATGCTTTTTTCCGTTATGCAATAAATTTAATAGATACAATGTTTCAGCACCACGGTGAGCTCCATAGCTGTCCATGGTGCTGAACTGCTGATCTGAAACATAGTATTTGAATATGTTTCAGCACCATGGTGAGCTCCATAGCTCCCTCCATGGTCTGAAACATTTTCAATGAAAACTATCAGGGTTATTCAAAGAGATCCGAATTGTGGCCGAAAAGGTAACCGAACAGTGAAATTCAGCGTACGGTTACCTTTCCTGGCCATTCGGCTATTCAGAGAGCAGGCAGTTCGACAAATGTTGGCGAATTGCCTGCACATAACGTGCCTGTTTGAGGGCAGTGAAATCCCCCATAGAGAAGCAATGCTTCATCTATTCAGAGAACAAAAACCAGCAGTGAAAAGTTGCCAAATTGCCCTGCTGTTTGGTGCTTTCATTCGACAGGTTTATTCAGGCGAATCCGTAAAGGCTTCAATGTTAAAAATATTCCTGTTTTAATTCAATATCTAATAAACCGTTGATTATAAGATTCTGCAGTAAAAAATCTCTTTATGTATAGATTTATTAGGATCTTTCAGGCATTTTTTTCGGGATTTTTTGTGAATAATTTTTTGGGTTTTTTTTAATCGTTTTTTTCTTTTTTCTGTAACAGCCCTTTTTATTATCATTCATTGGACCTTATATGTAAATTTCAGACATTTTCGTTCTGTAGTTTCTTTACAAACAGCGTTTCACTTTTCAAACATTCAACCGTACTGGGTTTTTTTTTTCACTCCATTGGTCTGCGGCGTCGGTTTTTCCGGCGGCTGCTCTGCACTGTAATTGGTGGCTGCTCAGGTTTCTCTGGCGCGTTCAGTGGGGTTAATCCAGCTGGTTTTGCGGGTTTCGGTGTGCGTTCGCTGGGTTTTGCGGTGAGTGTTCGTTGGGTTTAGGGCGGCTTTTCCCTGCACTACGACGGCCCTGTGGTGCTTGCTGAATACACTGCACGGTCGCCGAAATGGGATCGCCAAATCACACCGAATTGAAGAAAAGGAAATGTCACCGAACGTGCAGCGACTTTTTGATTCTCTTTGAATAACCCTGTATGTTTCAGATCAGCAGTTTATATGTATACAATCATTTGTATCTATGCAGATAGTCATGAAAGCAAGTAAATAATAAGCATTTGCTATAGTGTTTGTTTTGCTTAAAAAAATCTCTTTACGAAAACAAAGGTCTTGGAATGAACCAGAAGGTAAGATTCACCAAATTTCCCAACAATTCCTCTGTGACTGCCTTTGTGGTTCTCACCCCAGCATTTAGCTACCACAGTGAGTGGATCAGGGTTGGATGCTCCTCACAGCAGTGTGAGATAATCCCCTTCTCCCCTCTCAAAGCTTGCACTTGTTCACTGGTTTATATTAGACCATAGGTACTGTTTCCCTGAAGTCCTGCTTCCATGGCAGAATGTGAAAAATAATAATTCTATCCCTGTCCCAAACCCTAAACCACCCGCTAACCCTGAACCTACCCCTATCTAGCTGATGTTGCTTACTATTAAATAATCAATTTTGTAAAATTATTTTTAACTAACAATTTTTATAAATATTTTTTTTTAAGTTTACCATAATTGAAAATATAAGATCATTACTTTTTTTAAATTACTACACAAAAAGAAAGCTTTTTGATGGCTGCATCAATCTAAATACATTTTAATAGTTTTGTTTTGTGTTAACTCTTGAGGTACCAGTGATATGTTATCACAATCAATTGGTTTCCTACATTCACACATTGATACATATGATATTTAAATATACTGAGGAATTTATACACACCCAAAAGTTAGCAACTACTGTAGACATGGACAAGTAGAGCTCAAAATAAATAACAGCCTTTTACATTTAGGCTGGTGTCAGACGAGCGTAGTATTCACGTCCGTGATTGCGCCTAAAAGTACGTCCGTGATAGCATGACAGGAAGCCCATCGGAGCCCGTTACATGAAGTACGTCCGCACTGAACTGCGGATGCACAACGGCCACGGCCCACGGACGCAAGGCAGGCAAGAACGTACAACCCCTAGAACGGCCGCACAAAGTGCGCTGCATCCGCAACGTCTGCATAGCTTTGTGTGTGAGTGATGGAACGTGGTCAGACGGACTGCATTTATACGTCCAGTATTTTTCACGGACAAAATGGTTTTGCTTTTTATTTTATTTTCCCTCCTACATCCGTCAAAATATACGTCAGTGAATAAACGGAATCTGTGGCCACTACTGCGTCTTCCGTACTGACGTACGTCTGACCCTAGCCTTAGAAAGAATTTTCTCAAGTAAAGTTTTAAAAAATATATACCCTCGTAATCAAAAAATTTTTGAAAACATGTTGTCCAAGTGTTTCAAAATGTTGTCCACATTTTTTCATCTACAGCCATAATAGCAGTACACTTAGGATCTTTAACAGCTCTTCCTTTTCACAAACTCATACATGGAAACGCAGTGACATCTTATATCACCTATATAATCTTTAAAATAGCTCAGTCTGTAGTTTTTCTGATTTATTCAATTTTGTTGGCAAAAAACTGCTGCCAGAGGTTATATGCTAGGCTTTCTTCAAAATTTCTCACACAAACAGGCATTTTTCAGTTTCTCACAGTATGGCATTTCAATGAATCTTTAAGTTTTACTTCAGATGTATACACACCATCTGCTCTCAAGAAGTTTGGCAACTTATCTGTGTTTTTGTTTCACTGTTGTACCGTGCAAAGTATAGAAACAGGAGAAGTTAATGATCTCCGTATCCTTGCACTTAGGTTATAGTTACCTTTGTTTTATTTATATTGGCACTGGATCTGCATTGTAATACGTGAAAAAGGTATTTCATTCTTTTACAACTTGATACATCCTTTCTAGAAACATATGTTTGCAAAGGAATGTGCTCACGTTCATTGCTAAAGCATAACCAAAGCATTATCTTAAGACACCTGAAGATCAGCAAAAAACCCTTGCACCATCAAGAGTCAGCTTAAAAAATATATATCTTAACATTTTTCATCAAAGTTTAAGCTGTTCTTCAGGTCTTATACTCCAACAATACTACTTTCCAGATGACTCTTTGGCAAGGAGCATCATCTAGAGCAGTGGTTCCCAACCGCGGTCCTCAAGTACCCCCAACAGGCCAGATTTTAAGGATTACCTTGGAGAAAAGCTGACTAAATCCTGCAATCACTGAGCAGGAAATCATATCACCTGTGCTGTGCTTCACATATCTGGCAAACCTGACCCGTTAGCGGTACTTGAGGATCGTGGTTGGGAACCAATTATCTAGAATTCAAAGAACCACTTCCTGTTTACTATATGGTTGAAATCTAAAAGTTCTCTGAGTTCAGGGATGGAGGGGCTGGTAACATGACAGAGGCAAAGGAGGGACTGCTAATATTAATTGGGGGAATGGAGGGGCTGATATACTGTATGGAGGACATTGATCAAGCACACAACATGGCAGTGGGTGAAGATCTGATATTTAGGTGGTGTGTGCATGTACAGCTTTCAGTGTGTGTATATAGAGAAGTCAGATTATGTGTGTGTGGCTGTCAGTGTCACACTCAAATAACCATCTCCATCCTACTCAGTGAACTATATGCTCAGTCAAATCTAACTCAGCCAGCCACATACTTACTCTCATCATACGCAGCCACTCATTTCTCACTCCATCATTCACCCCAGTACCACACAGACAACGAGCACACATCCAAATTCCCATGCACTTGGCCACACAAGTGAACATAACTCATCAGGCACATAAAGTATAGTTTTGTAGTTTAATGAGTAATTTAGTACTTATTTGCTGAAATTGGTATAATCTTTTCTAAAAACTAAAAAAGTGGCCATTTTACTATGCACCTGGACCCACAAACACTGGAGCCGGACCTGCCCTCTACACCACACTTTTGTTTCTCTCAATGATACTACTTTACTTTTATCTTTTCAAACTCTTTTCAGCTCTGCTCATATATGCAATCTTCTGACCTGTGAGTTATGTCTCTTGCAGTCTATATCTCCATCCTTCAATTTCCCTTTCCTGGTTGGTTTGGACAGACTTGGCTCCCGTAAACCTGCAACTGCTGCTCCACTAATTCGTCACTTGATGCCTTGGCAATGCTTAGAAAATAGGGGGAAGGCGTTTTGTCATTTTGAAGAAATTTCATTGTTGGTTTTTAATATACCAAACTGTATGTGATACCTGCGACTCTTAAAGTTAAAGTGTGTACAGCAGGGATCTCAAACTGGCCAGACAATAATGGGAGATGTAGTTCAGAAATATGGGGGTTGGGGTAGAACTTAAGACTGCTGGTGTATAGGTTTGGTGGCTTGCTAAGCCAACCCAAAGGGTAGCCCTGCTGACATACTACCATAACAAACTGCTACTTTTTTGTTCTATGATACATCCATATTCATTGCAGTATTGTGGCCAATGGTCACAGATTACAACTAACAGATGTCATTGTATAGAACATGTGCCTAACTATCATAAAATTCATCTCATGCTGTTTAAATTGAACATGTAAGTTAAATAATGGAATTGTGGCTCATTTTTAACTTTAAGGAAACACAACTGTGCCTGTGTTTTTGCTAATTGATTTTGTTGAGCTTCAATACTAAATGTAGGAAGGGATTGGTTAGAAATAGTCGCCAAACAATGTCTGTTCCTCATAAAGCATCCCAAGAAATGGGAAACAGATGTCTGGTTTGTTTCAATTAGCACCTTTATGCTAAAATTGCTCTAACTGGACCCTTCAAAGGTAATGACATATCACACACATGTTTTTCCAATGTAGCATGTCAGGATGTATAATTAAAACATTTAAACAGTTATATTTAACTAAATTAGACAGTTGGCTATACTGTGTGATCGGGTAAGGGCTGTGAGGGCCATGTTTCCACTGGCAGAAACCACTCAAAAACGTTGTTGAAGCATGTGAACGGTTAAATGTATATAAAATGTACAGGAAACAACTTTTCTTAGACAAAAATTATATATACTGGTGTGCCTGCCATATGCCGCTTTCCACAAATGTTCCACTGTCCATTAATTAGTTGGATGCCATGTTTCCCCGAAAATAAGACACTCAGGGTTATCCAAAGAGATCCGAATTGCTTGAGAAAGGTAACCGAACGCTGAAAATCAGCGTTCGGTTACCTTTCTTGGCCATTCGGCTAGCCAGAGTGCAGGCAATTAGCCAAATCCTGGCGAATTGCCTGCACATACGGTGCCTGTTCGGTGCCTGTTCGAGGGCAGAGAAATCCCCATGAAAAACACTGCTTCGGCTATTCACAGAACACAAACCAGCAGTGAAAGGTTCCCGAAATGCCCTGCCATTCGGTGGTTTCATTCGGCAAATTTATTCAGGAGAATCCCATAGGCTTCAATGTTAAAAATATTCTCGTTTTAATTCAATATCTAATAAACCGTTCATTATAAAATTCTGTAGTAAAGAGTCTCTTTATTTATAGATTTTTTTAGGATATTTTAAGCATTTTTCCTTTTTTTTTTTTTTTTTTTTTAAAAGTCCGATTTTTTTTTAAGTTTACTTATTTTTTCTGTAACAGCCCTTTTTATTATCATTCCCTGGACCTCCTGTGTAAATTTCAGACATTTTCGTTCAGTAGTTTCTTTGCAAACAGCTTTTCATTTTCACACAGTCACACAAACTAGTTTGCTAATTTATTCCCTGCCTTGTCTGCGTCTCAGCTGCTTTGCAGCATGTGATCGGTTCCTGTTTGGGCTTTTTCCGTGGTTTTCGGCAGGTTAATCCAGATGTTTTTACGTGTTTTCGGCGTGCATTCGCTGGGTTTTGCGGTTAGTTTTCGTCAGGTTTGCGGCGGCCTTTCCCTGCAATTCGGGGACCCTGTGGTGTTTGCTGAATACACCGCAGGGTCACCGAAATGGGATCGGCAAAAGGAACCGAATTGAAGAGAACGAAAAGTCACCGAACGTGCGGCGACTTTTCGAATCTCTTTGAATAACCCTGACTGTCTTATATTTTTTTGGCCCCTAAAAAACACACTAGCAGGGTTATTCAGAGAGCGTGAAAAGCAGGAGAATGACTGGAGAATGACTGAAGAATGACTGGAGAATGACTGAAGAATGGCTGGAGAATGAAAAATTCTAGGTCAAAATAGCCAATTTGGAAAGTGAGATGAAAGGGAGAATTTTTCTGGTTTGGCTATTTTGACCTAGAATTTTTCATTCTCCAGTCATTCTCCTGCTTTTCACGCTCTCTGAATAACCCTGTAGGTCTTATTTTCAGGGTAGGTCTTAATTTTTTTTTTATGTTGGTGTTTTTTTTTTGGCGGTCTACGTCTGGTATCACTCCGCCTGTGACAGGAGCCGGCGCTAGAAGAAGCATCAGCTAAGGCTGCGGTCACATGAGCGTTCTTTGAGCAAAAAGAATGCATTGAGTTTGTCCGCGTGACCACTCTTCCCTGCGTCCGTCGCAGCTTTGTGAAGGAAGGACGGGGAGAGACAGAAGGTGTAGTGTGCGCACTAATTGTATACGCTATCACCGGACGTGATTTCAGCCTTCCCTGTCAAAAAAGCAACGATGGACGCAGATGGAGCTACGAAGCGCGGTCCTCCATAGCACTAACTGCGGTCAGTGAGGTGGCCACACGGGCATCAGAGTGGAAGGAACGTCTACATTCACGGACGTTCCTTCTACTCAAAGAACACTCATGTGACCGCAGCCTTATGCAGCTCTGCTCCCTCTCTCTTTCTCGCTTTCTCTCTGGCATCACTGATTCTCTCCCGCGGCTCTTCAAGTTGCCCTACAACTAGGTCTTATTTTCGGGTAGGTCTTATAATTTAGCAGTTATCAAAAACCCCACTAGGTCTTATTTTTGGGGTAGGTCTTATTTTCAGGGAAACAGGGTATTAGATTCCACTTCTGTGCACAATTCCATCACCATCATATTGAAATGGTGAAACAGAAAGCTGTCTTGGCTTGTGTTTATCCCCAAGTAAAGGTGTTATGATGTGGCTTCCTGTAATAAGTGATATTTTTCACAACATTGAGTTAACACTTGTACATCAATTTCATACAAATTGGTTTCTTTACATAATGCTTAAAAGTTAGCGTTTCCTTTGATTCTTGCAACAAGCATACCAAGGAAACAGTTTGGAGCTGCTCCAAAACAGACTCTAACACTGTTATTCTTCTATCCTATACTAAACAGGTATATTGTAGCTATCCATGGAAATGTATTTATTCATTTATAAAGTATTTTACCAGGAAGGATATATTGAGATTTCTACCGTTTTCAAGTATGTCCTGGGTTCAAAAACATTATCGGTGTTATTCAAAGAGAATCGTTTGGTGACTTTTCATTCTCTTCAATTCGGTTCGATTTGGCAATCCCATATTGGCGACCCTGCGGTGTATTCAGCAAGCACCACAGGGTGCCCGAATTGCAGGGAAAAGTCACCGCAAGCCCGCCGACAACTCACCGCAAAATCCGGCGAAGGCACACCGAAAACCCACAAAAACATCTGGATTAACCCGCCGAAAATACGGGAAAAACCCGAGCAGGAGTCAATCACACACAGCGCAGCCGCCGGAAAAACCCGACACTGCAGACAAATGGAGTGAATAAATTAAAAAAACAGTTCCCTTGAATGTTTGAAAAGTGAAACGCTGTTTGCAAAGAAACTACTGAGCGAAAATGTCTGAAATTTACATATGAGGTCCAATGAAAGATAATAAAAAGGGCTGTTATAGAAAAAATAAGTAAAGTAAAAAAAAAAATCGGAAATTGTTTTAAAAAAAGATCCCGAAAAATGATTAACCCTTTCGCTACTGAGGCATTTCACACCTCTGTGCTGAGGTCATTTTTACCGCTTTCGTTCATCATGTTTAACCGCGTTTTGAAGCCATATTTTAATATATGACCCAGACATATTATATATCGCTCTTTCCGGCAGACTCGGCAGATTCATAATATATCATTATTATATGTATACATCATGTCCTGTCTTTATATTATAACAAAAAATGCAATAAATTTGAATTTTCAATAATTTACAATGTGTAAAGTGTTTTTTTTTACATTTTAACATGCGAGCGTTTGCGGTTATATTTTCTATGGGGTGCACTTGTTAAAAAAATTAGAAATGGGGTCTCGTTACATTTTTTTGGGGGGGAAATTTAGCTATTTTTAACAAACGCACCGCATACAAAAATCGTTAGTGCAGCATCATTTTTCACATTATGATTGAAATGGTAACAATATTGCTGCATTAACAAAAAAAACTTGTTTATTTTTTTTTATAATCTTTTTCAAATATTTTTTTATTTTTATTTTTAATTTTCTTTTTAAAAAAAAAACTTTTTACATGGTCATGTTTGGGATCGTTGGAAAGGCCATGCTCTGGCCGATCAAACGATGTCAAACATTAACCCCTAGCTGCCATGGATCGGCAGATAGGGGGTTCATTGGAACCCCCTATTTCCACCATTGCTGGCAGCTAGGGGTTAACTCCAGGACTGGCGTCATCATGCTATGCACGATGACGCCAGTCCTCAGGGGGAGTTCCCGGAGGCTTGGCCGACATCCAAGATGTCGGCCAGCTCCGGGAAAGGATCACGATCCGGCGCTTTTCAAAGCCGAATCCTGATCTGGCTCCCCAGGGGTTAATGTCAGCCACCGTTTGGAAGGGCAGGCTGTGCCCTTCCAAACGGTGCCTACCTTAACTCTGTGCCCCCCGGCGATCAGGAGGGAGAGAGGTCAGAAGGACCTCCCCCCCTCCCTTTCAGGCGCCTCCTCCGCACATGCGGGGGGGTGCCTGAATTAGATGTCATTGCGCCGCCGCGATGACATCTAATGGCCCCGCGGGGTCCCAGAGTGCTGGGCTGACATTCAAGATGTCAGCCCGAACCGGGGGGCGCAGCAATCTGCCGGAATCCGGCCGATTGCTGCCTCCTTTGCATGGACGCGCTCAGCCCGTCCATAGCACAGGAGAGCCACTTGGCTGGACGCGCTGCCAGTTTGTGGGGGCGGAATTCCCCAGCCCCGAGCGCCACCATCTTGGTCTGCCAGGGAGACCCGGTGCAGCGCTAGGGGCCGAACCACCTGACCAGCGCCACGCGCAATCTCACGAGAACGCGGCTGCGCTGGTCATGTGGTTCCCGCCCGGCCAGCGGCAAAGCTGCATCATGTCAGCGGCCGCTCGCCACCATGAGGAATGCCGGCGGAGCCTGGGTAGCCTGGCAGCAGGTGAGAGCTGGGGGCAGATATATCCATATGTGAGCTGGGGCAAATATCTCCATATCAGCTGGGGCAATATACACCCATGTAATCTGGGGGCAAATATATCCATGAGTTGGGGGAAAATATATCCATGAGCTGGGGGCAAATATATCCACATGTGATCTGGGGGCAAATATATCCATGAGTTGGGGGCAAATATATATATATATATATATATCCATGAGCTGGGGGCAAATATATCCATGAGCTGGGGGCAAATATATCCACACGTGATCTGGGGGCAAATATATCCACATGTGATCTGGGGGCAAATATATCCATGAGTTGGGGGCAAATATATATATATATATATATATATATATATATATATGAGCTGGGGCAAATATATCCATGAGTTGGGGGCAAATATATCCACATGTGATCTGGGGGCAAATATACCCATATGAGCTGGGGGCAAATATTTCCATATGAGCTGGGGCAAATATCTCTATATGAGCTGGGGCAATATATACCCATGTAATCTGTGGGCAAATATATCCACATGTGATCTGGGGCAAATATATCCACATGTGATCTGGGGGGCAAATATACCCATATGAGCTGGGGGCAAATATACTTATATGTGTATATATAGAGATTATCATGGCACCTCTATCCTGATTGGCTTGACATGACACGGATGGGGGCACCAAAATGCACCTTCGCCTGACTAGATAAAAATGCTTGCACCGGCCCTGGCCGGGGGTCGCCTGGAAATGACGTCATCGCGCATGGCACTATCACGTCAGTTATGTCGGGAGGAGCTTGACTTCAGCGTCTGAGGACGCTGAAGTCAGAACGCTGCGGGACCCCGGATAGAGAGGTGAGTATCTCCGCCGGGGGTCCCGCAAAGCTGATGACGTGTGGGACACGTCCTCCTCAGCATACAGCGGGAGTAACTGAGGACGTGTCCCACACGTCGTCAGCAGTGAAGGGGTTAAAAACATATTTTTTTTAAAACTTTTTGTCCTTGTTTCCTGTCCCCCAGGGCACTACCCAGACCTGGACATTGTTTTTAAATCTTTCTATACATCCTACAAATCCGCCACTTCACGGGCAGGTTATAGAAACATAGAAACATAGAAAAATGTCGGCAGATAAGAACCGTTCGGCCCATCTAGTCTGCCCAATTACATGGATACTTAGGTTATGGGGACCTCCTAGGCACGATATTTGAAGGAATTTTTCGTTTTTATTTTTAACCCTTATTTCATGGAAACGTTTTTTTTTTTAACTTTTTGTCCTTGTTTCCTGTCCCCCAGGGCACTACCCGGACCCCCATACACCTTTTATGGCAAATATCTAGCATATATGCCCTCTTGGAGGGCACTCTAAAAATCGAACTTTGAGTCCCATTGACTTGAATTGAGGTCGTGTTCGAGTTCGAATTCGAACTTTTGAAAAGTTCGAGATCCAATGCGAACCGAACTCGGGGGGTGTTCGGCTCATCCCTAACTGCAAGTAAGGTGCAGGTCCTGGTTCGGAGGTTATAGGAGGAGGGAACTGCTGGGGGAAGCAGTCAATTCAGGTAGGGTGGTAGCTTCCCAGAAAAACTCTTAAACACCAGGTTGAAAGGTGAAGGGTGCATCTAGATTCCTTAACTACCAGTTTAGCTCGTTTAACATGTCACAATAGTGGGTCATGTAGTTACATTGTAGCACAAAGTGGCAGAATGAGTTATACAATGTAGTAAGTTTATGAAGGTACGTTTGCGGGGCAGCTGCATACACTACATCTCCGTATTCAATAGCCGACATAAGCATTTGTTGTGCAATCTGCTTTCTTACCGTGGGGCTCAGGCAGGATTTGTTTCTGTACAGGACACCTAGTTTGGGGTAAAGTTTAGATGAGAGTTTTTTGATGTGGGGGCCAAAGGATAGATTTGGGTCTAGTCACATACCTAGATATTTAAGAGAACTGACTGTGGCCAGCGTGCCATTCGATCTTGTCCTGACACATAGATGGGAAGGTTGCAATTTGTGTAGTTTAGGTTTTGTTCCAAATAGCATCGTAAAAGTTTTGTCAGTATTTAGAAAAGGTTTGTTATCTGCAATCCACTTTTCTACCTACCTCTGTGAATTGTTCTTGCAGCACTGCCTCCAGCTGCGGGAGATTTAGTTTGCTAGTATAGATTACTGAGTTTGGTTGCGAGTTGACTTAGTAATATCCAAAGTATAGAAATGATTTTATTAATGCTCAAAGTTACAGGCTGTAGAGCAATAAAAACATCAACTACAGGTTACCCTTATTATGGTTACTGTTTAGAGAAATACAAAAAGGTCTGATATTAGAGATGTGCAATTTGTTTCATTCCGAACTGAAATTCGGACAAAATTCACCATTTTCGTATTTTGGGAGCATTTTCGAAAACGAAATATCGACCATCCGAAAATTTCAGATCAATCCGAAATTTCAGCGTGATTTGGATCGGTTCGGTGATTCGGTTCGGTGATTCAGATCATTTTGGGTGATTCGGATCAGTTGGTTTTTTGCTTTTTTATGAGTTATTTTGCTTATTTAAGAATGGGAAGCAGATTACTAGAACCAGTAGTACGAAAGTTTCTTTACTTACATATTTTTTTAGGATTCTTTCGCCATTTTTTGGGTGAAATTTTAGGTTTCCTAATTTTTTTAAACAAACAAGGCTTTTTAACCCATAGGTTTCAATGCAGCATATGAATCCACACACTGCTTGGAAGCGCCTCTCTGCAGTGTAATTAATGCAGCATAAGAATCCGCACACTGAGGGGAGGTGCCTTTCTGCATTACACTGCAGAGAGGTGCTGCCCGGCAGTGTGCGGATTCATATGCTGCATTAATTATACTGCAGAGAGTTGCTGCCCGGCAGTGTGCAGTTTCATATGCTGCATTAATTATACTGCAAAGAGGCGCTTCCCAGCAGTGTGTGGATTCATATTCTGTATTGAAACCTATGGGTTAAAAAGCCTCGTTTGGTTAAAAAAAGTTAGGAAACCTTAAATTTCACCCAAAAAATGGCTAAAAAAATCCTAAAAAAATTAATAAGTAGAGAAACTTTCATTCTAATGGTACTAATAATCTACTTCCCATTCTTAAATAAGCAATAAAAAACTAAATAACTCATAAAAAAGTGGAAAACCAACTGATCCGAATCACCCGAAATGATGCGGATAGATCTGAATCACCGAATCGATCTGAATAACCGATCCGAAATGAACCAAAAAAAAACGCCCGAAATGACCTGAAACGACAAAAAAAAAGACACAAAAAAGTCATGCACATCCCTAACTGATATAGCATATGGTATGCAGAGGTCAGATGCATTAAGGGGCATTGAGGACTTGAAGGAAGGATAATCATCTAGAAAGTGTTGCCACACATGTTATGCCAGGACCTCGCGAAGACAGGTTGCAACAGATGACAAATAAATTTATATATAGAGGTTATCCTAAAGCACTTTTATGTGAAGAACATCTACGTTCCAGAATTCTGGATCGCGCTACTATTATTTCTCAATCAAAAGATAAAAAACATAAAGAGTCTCGTATTCCATTCGTGTCTAAGTTTAATCAGGCAAGTAGATCAATCAATTGGATTGTGTGAAGACATTGGCAGATCCTCCAAAAAGCATATAGCGAGATTCCTTTTTTTCAGGTTGCTCCCATGTTTGCCCGTAAGAGAAATAGGAACTTGAGGGATTCCCTCGTTAGAGCTGATGTGGGATCTTTAAAAAAGAACCAACAGATCTCTTTAGCGCCAAAAAAACATGGAACTTTCCCCTGTTTACATTGTGCATCATGCCATGCTGTGATTAAGGGTGATTTCCTACTACACCCACATACAGGGGAAAAATTCTATCCAGGGTTTTTTCACCTGTGACTCCTCATTTGTGATTAATGTTTTAAAGTGTCCCTGCGGTCTCCTTTATGTAGGCGAAACTACTATGAGAGTAAAAGACAGAATTAGCAAGCACAAATCTACGATCCGTACTAAGCGACAGCGAGGATGTCAGCCCGCACCGGGGGGGCAGCTGAGATCGTCCAGAATCCCGGCCAATCGCCGCTGCAAAGGGAGGACGTGCTCAGCACGTCCTCCGCAGCGAAGTGGCCATGCGGCAGGACGCGCTGAACACGTCCTCCACATGGAAGGGGTTAATCTTTTTTAATATCACATTGCTATGTCTACAATTCAATCCTGTGTTTAAACATATACTTCAAATGTGCCTTGTTTGCCTAAATTGCTTAATTGTTTAATTGAACAAGTACAGTATGTAGGCAATTAAATGTTGTATAAGTAGAGGGATTGAATATGTGTTTGTATGTATGATTAAGACCCTCGGGTCGAAACGTCACATGCTTTGTTTTATGGGGCTTGCTGTACCCGAATAAACTTCTATTTTTTCACTAGAGATCCCACTCTCTTTGTTTCTACCATATTGTTTCATGTCTGGACATGTCTAGTTTGCTTCAGGCTGGGGAGGGGGCACCAGGGTGTAATTCTCCATTGTCTGTAACCCCTCTTGGAACTGTATATATACCATAAAGGCGTTCTGTCTGTTCCATTCAAACCCTGAAAGACCTCAGATCTACAGACTTGTCTTATTTCTGAGGGAGGCTAGCAAGGCTCTCTACGTATACCTGTCTTTAAGCTGCGGCTAAGGACTGGAGAAAGACACGGGAGTCTGTCTTGGTAGAACACAGGGGGGGTCCTGTAAGGAAGCGGCATTGGCAGGATGTGACCCTGTGTTGGGGTGCAGAGATCTGTCACATTGGTTGCAGCTGGTGGGATGCTTCCTACAGTCTAAGTTCATCCAAACCACACACCCCATACCTTGTTCTACAATACTGTCAGGGCACACCAGTAACTCACAATTATGTGAAGACTAGTATATATGTATGTTTCACAGAGCTCCACAGCAATAAAAAATCGCAGTAATGCGCAGTATGTATGTGTGTATCAAAAGAGTATGAAACACATTGGGGGTTATTCAGTAAAACTAGTTTTGCAACTCTGCTAAACACCAGTGTTTCACAAAAGTAAAACCCTAAGAGCAAAGGAGATGTTGCACAGTGAAGCTTCTCCTGCAGCTGCTTGGACTTTTCTTTTGTGACAATGGCGTTTACCAGTTTCAACAATAGTGATTTTCATTGATGTTTGGTAAACATTTGCGTTTTAATAAACCCCTATGTGTTTGCAGGAGCAGTTGAAAGTTTGCTTTGAGGTAAGTGTTTGGGGATGGGGGCCCAGAAAATGGTGCAGTAAGTTGACCCAAGATTCCTGATGGCAGCCCTGCCTGAAGCATCCCCATTTTAGCACTATATTCTAGGGCCAGCGCTAATACAGCAGCACTACCTGGAACGCAGTACTACCCTTGGCGATACTCGAGGGAAGCAAGTATCACCTCCTGGAGTCCATAGGTTCTCTCGTGAGTTCGAGCAACGTGCCGAGTGATCGCGAAGGGAGACTGGGGACTATTTGCTCCCAGCAGACAGAAGCAATGGATCGGGCCACCATTCTTGCTTTGGGATGCAAGGTGAGTATCTGATTTATTGGGGGGGGGGTAGCTGGTGCTAAATGATTCTGAAGAAATGGAATCAATCACCACCAGCTTCTGGGTGATGTTTCTCTAATCAACATTTCGTTGCGCTTTCGTTTGCCGCACTTTGGCAAGTTCGATTCGCCAACCCTGTGGAGAATTATCCGCTACAGGGTCCCCAAAGTGCGGCGAATCAACCCGCCAAATGCATCCGAAAAACTACTGCAAAACCGCCAATTCGAATTGGAAAACTGCCGCATGAATCAAAAAACCAGTGAATTGATCTGAAAAAGCACCAAATGCATCCAACGATCCGCCGTAAAGACCGACAAATCAGTCAAAAAAAGCAGATGACCTGCAAAAACCAGCTGTCAGAAAAAGCCAACAAGCCAACGAACATGGGTAAAAAAAGAAATTAAAAAACTGCAACTTTTAAAAGACATTTTTTAAAGAAATACTTCATGTAAATGCCTGGAAATAATATATAAGGTCCTATGAATAATAATAAAAAGGTCTGTTATAGGAAGAATCCCCGCCATTTTAAAAAATCTGGAAAAAAATCCCAAAAATGCATAAAAAAATCCTAAAAGATAAAAAAAGAAACTTTTTGCTGCAAATGAAAAGAATAGACAATTGAATAAATATTTAAGAAAAACAGGGATTTTTTTTTACCTTGAAACCTTTGGGATTCGCCTGATTTAAACCTGTTGAACGAAACCACCGAAAAGCAGGGCATTTCACTGACATTACTTCTCTATGGAGAATTTCACTACCGCCGAAGATCATCGTATTTCGCTGGCAATTCCCCCAACATTTGGTGAATTGACAGCTTTTTCAATATCCGAATGGCCATGAAATTGGCCATGAAAACCCCTTTATTGTTCACTTGGGAATAGGGCCCTGTCTAATTATACCTCTGAGCATGTTTAAGATCTACTTTGTAGTATAGTGGTTTTCAAAAAGAAAATTTACAGATCTCCATGTAACATGCAGAATCCAGCAAAATCTAATGCTGAGAACAAAAAAGATGGCATGCAATGTAAATATAAATAGTAACTATTGTAGACTGAACTGCCTAATATAACTACAAGATGGCACGCATCTGTCTGCATCTCTTAAAATCCCAAGATGCTGGACATTGTTTAAAAATGCAAATTAAGTGCAGGTTTTATTTACTGACCTTTTATTTATTAAAGAAAGAAAAATGTTTGTAGTAATAAAAGAAAAAATGAAAGCATAGTGTGCCAACCCTTGTTTTATTTGTTTTTCTCTATATAATTTTTTCTCTGTTCTAATATTTTGTAAACATTAATAATCACTATTTTTCAAGCTTTTGTAGTCTTTATTTTACGACATTTGCTAATATCATATGGAAACATTCTGGGTTTATATGAATGTTTTGGGATCAAAAGAATGGAAAAGAATGTAAATATTTCTTTACTGTAAAGAGATGTTTAAGCCTCATGGCAAGAAAACCTGTACTATATTACACTGAGCTACAGATAACCTTCTTTCTAACGTATGAAAATCTCCATTAGAAAATGCTGTATAACATTTTATTAATAACATCACAAAGACAAAGAGAAACAATATATTTTGACAATCAAAGAGTACCTAATAAGTCAGAGCATGTGCATATTGATATAATTTGTTATTCTACTAATATACTGAAACGGTTACATTTTCAAAATGTTTTCAGACATATATAGCTGTGTAACCCTTATTTAGAAAGCGGTATTCATGCCACAGCCCAATAAGTTGTGAAGCAGTTGACCTTGTGTATACATGGCTAGTTTTCATTTTACTCTTATTTTTAATATTGTTACATTCCTATAATTGTGGGTAAATCATCATATAAAGACTAACTTATTGCACGTATAAAATACACCTAGGACCAGATCACAACCCGGCCGGGACATTAAGCGCAGCTCTCGAGCTGTAAAGCATAACAGCTTGAGCACTGTCCATAATTTTGGAACATACAAGACTCAAGTTCTGCTTGCGTCTCGGATGTAGTGCTTGCTTACTGTATATTAAAATCTCCTTTACTTTCCATGGACGACATTAATGTGCCCAAAGCAGTTAGAGTGTAGTGATCGTGGATGAATTGTGTCATAAATCATCATATTTGATTATATTGAGTGTTATATCAAAGAGGGGAACACTAGGCAGTGTGAGGATTCTTGCCCTGTGTAGCTAGCTGTGATATCATTAAGCCAACCTACTCTAAAGTGGATACCTCATATGGTGACTCCCACTGGGAATAAAGGTGTATACATTGTTGGTGGGAGGGAAGCAACGCTGGTTGGTGGAGACAAGACTCTAGTCCATCCTTGTTTTCATTCAACCAGAAGTTCCAGGAAGGCATCAGCCCTTTTTTGTAATTTGGCTTGGATCTGAGAGCACATGGCTATGCCATGTGCTGTGCATTTCTGAATTTGGTAAATGAATGTTGCTCATGTTGATCCCTTTGTATATCACTTTACCTATGCTGAGTGTTTGTGTCATTGCAGTGTCCAGAGTTTAGTTTAATAATGTTTTAGAGCTCTATTAAGATGTTGGCCTTAAAACGTGGGCGCAAAAGAGGAAAAACTGCACCCGCAGTTTTCCCCCTTGCGCCCGCGTTTTAACGCCACATCACAATGCAGGCACAAAAAATGCTGTCTGCATTGTTTGCGAGCGTTAAAATTCTGGATGCTTGCGGCAGTGCTGAGCGCAGCCGCAAGCATCTACTCGCTGGAGTCCTTAGGGCTCCATTGAGTTCCTCCCTGCCGGTCACGTGACCAGCCGGATCTCGCCTCGCCGGTCAGCGTAGTGATCCGCAGGGAGAGACTGGGGGGACTTTTTCCCCCAGTCTTTCCCTGCTCCCGCCGGACGGAGGAGGCGAACAGAGCCGCAATGTGTTCTGTGCAGTGTCCAAAATGTAAGTGTGTGGCCCCTTCTTTTTTCACGACAAAACTGACACGGGAGGCTCTAAGTCTTTGGTAGACCCCACAGTTGCAGGACGATAGTGACAACTTTATTCTCCAATTGGATGTTACACCACCGCACTGGTTAGGTAACGTGTGAGATTATCTTAATAAACATCTTCCTCACTGAAGGATTGGATGAGCCGCAGACTAGCATGCCACTGACCCAATGGCCACCCAGAAGTCCTGTCCTAACACCTCGTGACTTTTTCATATGGGGGTACATAAAGAACAAGTTATTCGCCCCACCCCTTCCTGTTGATCTAGCAGGGCTGAAACAGCGTATCACAGCCACTATCACTGCACTTTATTCAGATATCTTACCTCATGTTTGGGTAGAAATGGTTTACCAGCTTGATGTGTGTTGTGTGACTAAGGGTGCACACATAGAACATCTGTGACTGTCTCTACAAAAACTTGAAACATTCCTCTACAATTCTGTCACAGGTAACATAAAATATCTTAAATTGTTCTTGTTTTTTAGTGCATTATAGTGAAAATATATACTTCTTTATGAATCACCCTGTATTTTGTACAAAATATTTATGTGTGTGTTATTGGGGGTGAGGTGCTGCCTGCCATGGTCAGTGAAGGAAGAGTTTGGGAGGTTGCTGCGGATGAACCTGACCAGTGTTTCAGAAAGGGTCCCCAAGATTTGTAATGTCAGCCCAGACCATACTTTGTATCACAATTAAAACAAAACAGTAGTACAGTGGTTAATTTGCTCTAACTGATAACCACATAGGTGACTGAATCAAGAGAAATAATTTTCAAAGTCTTCAATTGCCTTGTGGCACCCTACAGCCTAACTAGATGAAGCTCTTCAGGGCATAAAGATAGTCAGTGAATATATAAAGCCATCATCTGATTTTGGATTTGGATTTGTACTCCGTTTATTTTTCTGGATGCACACAGTATACACACAATTTATTATATATTCAAGCAGAAATGTAATAATCTACCTCTTACCACCTAAAGATTAACATGTTGAAGACTGGCCTCCTACTAATGCCTCCCCACCTCCTGACTTCTCTATCATGGTTGATGGTATCACTATCTCCCCATCAAGCCACGTTCGCTGTCTCGGAGATACACTTGACTCAGCTCTTTCCTTCATCCACCACATTCAGTCTCTTTCCTCCTCCTGCTACTACGTAATATTTACAGAATTCAACCATTTCTTACAGCTGACACCACAAAGCAACTCATTCATGCTTGTAATCTCCCAATTTAACTATTGTAATAATCGTCTCGCTGGTCTTTAGTGATGGGCCGAACACCCCCGTGTTCGGTTCGCATTCGAACACGAACATTTCAAAAAGTTCGGATTCGAACTCGAACACGATTCAAACTCAATGCAAGTCAATGATTATTAGAGTGCCCTCCAAGAGGGCATATATGCAAGATATTTGCCATAAAAGGTGTATGGGGGTCCGGGTAGTGCCCTGGGGACAGGAAACAAGGACAAAAAGTAAAAAAAAAATTTTTTAAAGGAACAGTGATTTTTCCATGAAATAAAGGTTAAGAATAAAAACAAAGAATTCCTTCAAATATCGTGCCTAGGAGGACCCCATAACCTGCCCGTGAAGTGGCGGATTTGTAGGATGTATAGAAACATTTAAAAAGAAAAAAATTACATTTCAAATGACGGTAAATGGTTTTCCTTTAATCTATTCATAAACAACTGCTTGGGGTGGCAGCCTGTATGAAAAGAGGAGACGTTTTAGGACACACAGAACAAGTTATTATTATTTATTATTATTCTTTATTTATAAAGCGCCAGCATATTCCGCAGCGCTGATCAAGTTTAGTGATGTTTTGGCTAAATTATGGTGAAACTTATGCAGGCTTTGGATGAAAGTAACAACAGGTGCATTAAAATTGGACCTTTGGTGCCAGCTAGTGCCTTCACACCGTAACCCCTCTGTGGTATTGTGGAAGAGTGCAGGGGTGGACTCTGCATTCAAATATTAAATTGATTGGACTCTGGTACACGCGTCAGTGCACCCAAATATTGGGCCTTTGGTGCCAGCTAGTGTCTTCACACCGTAACCCCTCTGTGGTATTGTGGAAGAGTGCAGGGGTGGACTCTGCATTCAAATATTAAAATGATTGGAATCTGGTACACGAGTCAGTGCACCCAAATATTGGGCCTTTGGTGCCAGCTAGTGCCTTCACACCGTAACCCCTCTGAGGTATTGCGGAAATGTGCAGGGGTGGACTCTGCATTCAAATATTAAAATGATTGGAATCTGGTACACACGTCAGTGCACCCAAATATTGGGCCTTTGGTGCCAGCTAGTGCCTTCACAACGTAACTCCTCTGAGGTATTGTGGAAGAGTGCAGGGGTGGACTCTGCATTCAAATATTAAAATGATTGGAATCTGTTACACGCGTCAGTGGCACCCAAATATTACTGCGCTATAGTGTATGGCAGGATGGAAGCGCACCAGTAGTAACAAGCAGCGGAATATACCAGACGGGGCGCAGAGCGAGAGTAGTTGTTATAACAACAATGTTATAACAACAATGTTTAGGCACTAGTACTGCGCTACTGTATATGGTGAGAATTGGCACACACCAGTAGCAACAGGAGGCAAACAGAACAGGCAGGGAGTACACAGAGATAATAGACAAATGGCAGGCAAAGCCGGCAACAGATCGGGTCCTCAGAACAAGCAGGGTCAGTAACAAGTATACGAACTGATTCAGTAAGCTAGCGATGCGGGAATGAAACTCCACAGCAAGGCAAGGTGTACAGCGCGTGCTCCTGATTTAAAGGTCCCGGCGGCTCTGCATCATCACGCCGCGCCCTGCCCCCTGATCACTCACAGCTGTGCCAGGTGCCGCCAGAGCTCCTGGCATTCGGCCAGCTGGCGGCACCATGCGTCCGGGCCCCCCCAATCGCCACCCGGGGCCCTGGATGTCACAATATTACAATCCAAATGCAAACGGATTAAGTAACCAAATTTGTAAGAAGAAGAATTAATGGAGCATATGAATCCTAACACTGCCGGGCAGCACCTTTACAGTATAATAATGCAGCATATTAATCCTCACACTGCTGGGCAGCACCTTTACAGTATAATAATGCAGCATATCAATCCTCACACTGCCGGGCAGCACCTTTACAGTATAATAATGCAGCATATCAATCCTCACACTGCCGGGCAGCACCTCTACAGTCTGATGCTAGCTTTAATGAGAAGATATGCTATTAGTGTAGCGGGGATTTTGTGCATTTTGCATTGCTAACTAAAGAGACTGGAGTATTGCTTGTTATGTTAAGCTCGAGTAGCTATGAAATTGTGAGTTGCGGTCCCTGGGGGCGGTTGGGTAAGCGAGTGGCGGATTGTTGTCCGCGTAGTCATTATCTGGGTCTAGGATAGACGGATAGTGGGTTGCTTAGCCCTGCATCTTTCGCTGCAACGCACGTAGTGTTCAGGGGAACTGGTGGCAGCGTAACTAATAGAATAAGAAACTGGGCACAGGGATTGTGGGAAACGTAGTCACTACCCAATTCAAGAGAAGATTGGTACTGCGTTGCAATCCTGTGACCACTTTATTGCGCTCTACCTGCCTGTTGCGAGAGAAAGTGTGCGGGGACGGATAGGTAAGCGAGTGCGCAGGGTTTGTTGTCCACGCAGTCATTATCTGGGTCTAGGATAGACAGATAGCGAGCGGCTTAACCCGGCGTCTTTCACAGCAGCTCGCGTAGTTGCCTTGACAGGAGGCTGCGCTTGTTTGTGGATCCAGGAATCAGGTGAGTATTAGAAAGAAAAAAAAAGTTTTATTTTATGTTCCAGGGGACATTTAAAGATGTCCTCAGATTTTTTTTTTTTTAAAAATGTGTCGCCTTACCTTAGTCTGGTGGTCAGTGGGGGCTCCCTGGATCCTGGTTGTGGGGGGGTCTGCCGTGGCTCCCTCCCTGCACCACCTCTCTGCCACATGCACCCAGCTGGCCAGCCCGCACAGTCGCAGCTCTGTCATCCTGCGGCCGCATGCTCCTCAAGGGGTCCTTGGGAGGCCCCGGCGGCCTCGTCTGCCTGATGTTTTAGCAACAAGAATGTTTTATCCCATAGGCTTCAATGTTAAAAATATTCCCGTTTTAATTCAATATCTAATAAACAGTTGCTTATAATATTCTGCAGTAAAGAGTCTCTTTATTTTTAGATTTTTTTTAGGATTTTTTAAGCATTTTTTAAAAAAAAAATCAAAATTATTTTTTTTCCGAACTTTTTGCGAATACCCTGAAAAGTTCGAAGTTCGCCGAACGGCCATACGTGCAATGTTCGAATCGAACTCATGTTCGAATCAAACTGAACGCCCATCCCTACTGGTCTTCCTCTCTCCCGCCTCGCCCTCCTATAATCCATTCTGAATGCCTCCGTGAGGCTCATCCACCTCACCCGCCGCTCTGTCTCTGCCGCTCCTCTCTGCTAGTCCTTTCACTGGCTCCCCATCCACTGCAGAATTAAATTTAAAATCCTTACCCTGACCTACAAAGCTCTCACTAACTCAGCTCCACACTACCTGTCCTCATTAATCACCAAATACAACCCAGCCCGCTCCCTAAGATCAAATAGTGACCTGTGCCTAGCTTCTCCCCGCATCACCTCTTCCCATGATAGACTGCAGGACTTCTCACGTACCTCCCCATCCTCTGGAATGCGGAACCTTGTACTGTCAGACTTTCCCCTAGTTTCCTTTCCTTCAAATGCTACTCCCTTAAGACATTCCTATTTGGGGAAGCCTACCACCCAACTCACTGACGCAACCAGTCCATCGCACCAGTTCATCACTATCACCTTGCAGTCCTCTCCAGTCCTCTCCTCCTGTTTCCGCCCACAACCCCTCTAGATTGTAAATTCCCACAGGAATAGAGCCTTCGTTTCCTCCTGTACTGGTTTGTCAAAATGTTGTTCAAAGTATCTTAACACTGTCTATATTGTGCCCATTGTACAGCACAGCGGAATATGCTGGCGCTTCATAAATAAAGAATAATAATCTATATTGAAATGTTCTTTTCTTTGAGGGGAAATCATCTTTGCTAATTGTTAATGCTAATGTGCTAGGCTTTCATTTGTTTACTTTGTCTTGGCAGTTTTGGAAGCTGTTAAATATAAGAACTATTTGTTGTTGGGTTCCAAACAGTGACTGTTAAAAGGGTATTGTACATCTATGCTAACCTAAACTATAGACAGCTAAAATGTATACAAAGATAAAGCCATATTTAATGAATATTTAATACAACCTATAGCTTCCGTATTAAACGAGAAAATTCTGTTCTACGTGAAATAAGATATTATTATCATCATTCAGTAGCCTTACATCAAAGTAAAAATGAATTAGATCTGCATGAAATGCATTGCTGAAAGTATTCTGACAATGTACAATTACCGGGTTTGTTAATATGAGTATGCACCTGCTTTACAGTGAGTATTTATAACGTATTATTGTTGGATAAGGATAAAAAGAAATTGTTGAAATGACAATATTGCATGCTTTGGGCAATAAAGAACATCTGGAAGATTGCTTCTTAAACCATACCCATAGGTCTGTCCTCCTTAGGAGATGGGAATGGAATTTCTGGATAGTTCAAGAGGTAGTTTGAGGGATTTAATGTACATCGTATTCAATCATTTCCTTGTGATGGGAAAAATTTGCTATTCATTTGGTTTTTCCAAGTCTTCCGTCAACCACATTCATTAAATGCAAAGACTGATTTTATGTTTAAAGAGTGATTTTGTAGGAAGGTTCTTTAAATGCACTGATCAGTGGGAACATTCTTTTATTTCCCTCTCTGTTTCCAAAACTTATGGAACTTTAGCTTATAGTTTATTTTCAAACACATCTTGACACCAATTCTTCCCTGGCAACTCTTAGAAAAATTTGAATATGAAATCTGGCGCTAAGGAAATCCCACACTAATGTAACAGCTCTTAAGAGTAGTATTAAACATTTTCTGAGCAAATTTTGAGTAGTGGTACTCAACTCTTCATACACCCTAACTACTGTATCTGCTTCCTTTCACATAAGATAGTGTTTTAGCACTTTACCCTGTTCAACTTCGGTTCGCTAACATTCTATAAAACATATGTAGCAAACTTATTAAATATAAATGCTTGGCAATTACATGGAGATATGTTGGTTTTTTTTTATGGAACACAAATTACAAGACCTACATACACATCTACAGTTGTGTTCAAAATTATTCAACCCCCACTGACATTGAGTGTTTTGGCCAGTTTGACATTGATTTTGATCATTCAGTCATCTTGCTTACAATTAAATCAAAGAGGCACGTGTAGGTCAGACAAATATAACATAACATTTATAATGAAATAACCACAAATGTCTTTTCTGTGCTCACATCATTATCAGTTTTATTCAACCCCCAAGTGACATTCAATCTTAGTACTTAGTACAACATCCTTTTACAGTTATAACAGCTTTTAAACGTGAAGCATAGCTTGACACAAGTGTCTTGCAGCGATCTACGGGTATCTTCGCCCATTCGTCATGGGCAAAAGTCTCCAGTTCAGTCACATTCTTAGGATTGCGCACTGCAACTGCTTTCTTTAAGTCCCACCAGAGGTTCTCAATCGGATTTAAGTCAGGTGACTGCGATGGCCACTCCAAAATGTTCCAGCCTTTAATCTGCAACCATGCTCTAGTGTACTTGGAGGTATGCTTGGGATCATTGTCCTGTTGAAAGGTCCAACCTCTCCCAAGCCTCAGGTTTGTGACGGACTGCATCACATTGTCATCCAATATCTTCTGGTACTGAAGAGAATTCATGGTACCTTGCACACGCTGAAGCTTCCCTGTACCTACAGAAGCAAATCAGCCCCAAAGCATGATTGACCCCCCGCCATGCTTCACAGTAGGCAAGGTGTTCTTTTCTTCATAGGCCTTGTTCTTCCTCCTCCAAACATAGCGTTGATCCATGGGCCCAAACAGTTCTAATTTTGTTTCATCAGTCCACAGAACACCATATCCCAAAACTTCTGTGGTTTGTCCACATGACTTTTGGCATACTGCAGTCGACTCTTCTTATTCTTTGGAGACAGCAATGGGGTGCGCCTGGGAGTTCTGGCATGGAGGCCTTCATTACGCAGTGTGCGCCGTATTGTCTGAGCTGAAACTTCAGTACCCACATCTGACAAATCTTTTCTCAGTTCCTCAGCAGTCACACAGGGACTTTTCTCCACTCTACGCTTCAGGTAGCGCACAGCAGTCGAAGTCAGCATCTTCTTTCTGCCACGACCAGGTAGCATTTCAACAGTGCCCTTTGCCTTGAATTTGCGAATGATGCTTCCTATGGTCTCTCTTGGTATGTTTAACATCTTTGCAATCTTCTTATAGCCATTGCCCTTCCTGTGAAGAGTAATCACCTATTCTCTTGTCTTCCTGGACCATTCTCTTGACTTCACCATGTTTGTAACCACACCAGTAAATGTCTAGGAGGAGCTGAGTATCACAGTCATTTTAAAGCTGCCTAATTGGTGCTTATTATGCTTTATTGCTGCTCCGTGACATCCACAGGTGTTTTCAATACCTGATTGAAAACACTTGAATGAACCTCTGTTCTTCAGAGTGGTAGTCTTTAAGGGGTTGAATAATTGTGTCAATGAAGAATTCACAAAAGAAACATTTACTACTGTATTACAAAACCAATTGATGTCATTTTAGTTGCATATGGTTCTTTAAAAAGTCCTTGTAGGATTTCATTCTGAATACAATTACAAATGTACACTAAATTCCCTAAAACCCTTTACAGCATTGGGGGTTGAATAATTTTGAACACAACTGTAGGACTTACTTCCTGAGGAGACGCTAACATTTACAAGTTAACGCTAATATAGCATTTTGAAAATATCAATGGTTCCTCTGCTTTTTTAATTTGAGATGCAAATCTTGGTGCTGCTCTACTTGTGCAGCATGCATGATTACATTTATGCTTCCTATACTTTGTGTAGGAAGTGTAATTGTATAGGGAGCCAGATAAAAATGAGCTTGCTATTGATGTTGCAAAATCACTTAAAAAATTGCGGGCCCTATTACATTCTTCGCGCATTTGTTTTGCGCGCGCAAATGCGCATTTGCGCGAGTGCAAAACCATTTGTGCAGAATGTCGTATTTCAACGTTCGCGCAAACGATGCGCGCTATCGTCTAACGCGGATGGACGTGCGCGAGTGTGAGGAACTGTGCGGGTCCTATACTTAACATTGTGAGCGCAAATGCGTTCGTGCACTGGTATGTGGATGGTATTTCAATCGAAGCGCATCTTTTTACGAACGACGTTTGCGCGCATAATTTTAACGTCTTTGAAAAGCTGGTGGTAACTGTAAATCGGAACGTTCTGGCCGAAACGAAAAACACCAGCACGAAAAAAAAAATACAGCAAAGTATAGTTACACATTCTACACATACCCAAACAATAAAATTGTGAATTTGTGCTTGTTTTTATTATTGCTGCAGCATGTATACACAGATTTACTTTGACAGGCGCAAAAACGTTAGTGAGTCAATTAAGGTAAATTGATTTCAATTAAGGTTCTTAATTCTGATTGGCTGAATCTCACGAAAAAAACAGTCCACACACTGATTTATGTGCGCCACATTCCTGCACGCGTATTACACTTCGTTTTGCACATCATTTTTATGAACGTTATTTTTTGACGGATGAGAAAATGCGTTCGGATCGGAATGTCGCGTTAAAATCAGATTCTCACCCCGCAACGAGAACGGCGGCCTGATCCACCACTTCTGGCTGCCGGGAGCAGAGTGAGACTGGAGGGAATAAAGTCCCCCAGTTTCCCTTCGCAATCACCGCAACGAACGTGCAGGATCTCGCGAAAGGCGAGATCCTGTAGGTCATGTGACTGGCAGTCGAAGCCTCAATGGAGTCCTATGGACTCCATGGAAGGGATGCTCGCGGCAGCACTTAGCACTGCCACTCTGGTATCCTCAGGCTTAGCGCTGTATTATGGGACAGGCTGCTGAATTAGCGCCTGCCTCATAATATGGAGCTAAAACGGGGATGCTGAAGAGAAGTCATAGGCGCAGGTTTTCCTCCTTTTATTGCCCTCGTTTTAGCGGCAATAATGTAATACTGCCCCCGCTCTTTTCTCTTAGGGTAATGGGGATTGATCATATCCAGACTTGCCATCCTGTGGGGATCGTGACTTGGAACTTTTACGTAGGGAGGCATTTTGGATATAGAATCATGATACAGTGACACCAAGAGAACTGAATGAAAAGCTGTCACTTCATTGTTCCTACTGCCTAGATAATAACTATTTATTTATTTATAAAGAACTTTACATTACTATGCTACCTTGTTGTACAACGTGACTGGTTTTGAAGCAGAGCTATTTTCGATTAGCCTTTAGTTTCTGTCAATATCTATTTTTCTATGTTTTTATTTTTGTGTGTACTTACCGTATATACTCGGGTATAAGCCGACCCGTGTATAAGCCGACCCCCCTACTTTTTCCCAAAAAACCTGTGAAAACTTATTGACTCGCGTATAAGCCTAAGTGGGAAATGCAGCAGCCACTGGTAAATTTCAAAAATAAAAATAGATACCAAAAAAAAAAACAATGAGGCATCAGTAGGTTAAATGTTTTTCAATATTTGTTTCAAATAAAAACAGTAAACTGTAAAAAACTGGATATTGCTCTCACTTAGATTTACCTTAGATTTAGATTAGATTTCTAAGGATCTGGTTTCCTGCCTTGTGGACCTGAGGTTGGGGAATCGGTGCCCCTTGATTTAAATCCACCGATCTGCCTTCTGTTTGGTGCCCATTTATTTAAATCGGCACCAGAATATGTGAGTATATCTCTTATTTTTCACTCCTATCTGGGACGATACAGTCTGCACTTAATTCCTCCCTTGCATTTTTTTCCCTTTTTTCCTTCCACCTCCATCAACTGTTTCATTGAGGACTCGATCCCTGCCTGAATATCTTTTATTGAAACTGAAGATTGTGAGTGCTAGCGCCGGACACCAGCTCTGTAACCTGCATCTTTATACCTAAACGGTTTTGGGGATTTGCCGTTTGTTTGGACAGCCCAGCTGCTGCATCTCGAATCTGGCCAGTATAAACAGCTTTTTTTCTTTTTATGTATGGAATATTTTTATACACACTATCTTTTATTCCATTTTTTCTGTTCACTTCATTTTTTCACCTTTAATTGTTTTATTCGTTTTTAAAGAAAAAAATTATTTTTTTCACTTATTTATTGTATTTTGCTTAGGATTTTAACTGCAGCAAAAGGATCAAGCACTGTGCCTTATTTCCAGCATCTGGACAAATTACCACACCCTTTATAGAGCACCTTGCTCACTGATTGTGTTCAGCCCATATCTATGGTGTTTTAGCCTTAGAGCTACCTACAAATCATCTATTTTTGCAGAGTTCATTACATTTAACACTGTTTGATCTTATTGTTTGTGGGTTTTTTTTCTTTTTTTCTTCTTGCAGTACTCATTTTACTATTAAGTCACGTCCTTTGTAAGTTCACGGATGTCACATTTTTTTGTGGTTCCATATGTATTTTTTTGCTTAATAATAATTTTTATCCTTTTTTATTCTATTTCTGGTTAATACAGTCTTCTCACGCAGTGAGTCTCCTACTTATTTTTAGGTTTTTATATACAGTCCATTTCCTTTTATTTTCCTGCCTATACCAATAGAGCCATCTAGTGGCGCCATACAGACACTACACCCATTTCAATTGCGTATGGATTTGCCTCTCTCATACCTCGTCTGAGAACCCTGCCTTTATTCCAGAGAACCCTGCCGTTATTCCAATAAACCTCTGACTTCCTAGTACCTCAGCCTATACTTTTTCCTGTACTTACAGCCTGTTCTGTGGTGGGCTTTAGTTCCTGTCCTGTTCCTGTCTTTTCCACCTGGTGTCTCCTGAAAGTTCCTTCTGTGTCTAGCTCTCCCTTTTTGCCTTATCCTTGCATCAGTGTACTGTTTCTATAGACAGTCCTATTCTAGCCTTGCCCCTTCATATTTAATCTGTGTTTAATATATCCAGTGTCTACCCTATTTCCTGTCTCGCCCAACCACCTATTATACTTACTTTTTCCAGTATTGTTTTTGTTTCATTGCTCCAGTATCTTATCAAATAAACCTTTTTTTCATTTTACCACTGAATACCTGCCTACTCCACTTTATTCACTGCACAATGGGCTTGAACCTGCAACAGAGCATACTGAATTGTGACAGTCTGTGAACGATCTTCTCTAGCTGAGACATTGGAACTACGTTTCTATCTGCATTATTCTTTATTATCTTTCATTTCTTGTGGTATGTTTGGGATTCGCCGCCGCGTTCTAAAATGTTTGATATACTGGGTACACCTTCTTATAATGAATGGGTCGGTGCTGGCACCGGGTGCTTGTGGGAAATCTTGTTAAGTGGTTTGCTTTGGCTTTTTTAGTTGTTTGCTTCTATCACCCAGTGTCTAGTTTAATCCGCCCTGCTCTATATCCCTGTTGGTGGTGAGAGTAGTAATGTGCGATTCAAGTTGGCTTTACGTATTAGTATCAGGGTTATTCAGAGAGCGTGAAAAGCAGGAGAATGACTGGAGAATGACTGGAGAATGAAAAATTCTAGGTCAAAATAGCCAAACCAGAAAAATTCTCCCTTTCATCTCACTTTCCAAATCGGCTATTTTGACCTAGAATTTTTCATTCTCCAGTCATTCTCCTGCTTTTCACGCTCTCTGAATAACCCTGTATATGTTTCATTGTTTGCTCATATGTTTTTTTTAGCTTTCTTTGCTTTATGGGATTTTTTTTACCACTGTTATAGGTTAGTGTTGAGGTAGTTATGACAACGCTGTCTTTGACCTTTACTTCCGTGTCTGGCATGTGTATGTCTTGGTATACATAGAATTTTGGTTATGAGTGGATATATTTAGCAATTCTCTTTGTCTATATCTTACCTTTTATATATTTTATTTTGAATACACAGGTTGGTGTCACTGGGGGCCATTGAGGTGGCTATGGCAACATGTCTCTGATGTGCCGTCCACTTCCGCGCCGGGTGCCATAACGTTCCAGCTTCTTGGCCTCAACACGTGGGTGGAGTGGTGTGGGGCTTTCATCTCATGTAAGTGTATTTATTCTTGCTTTATTCTTATTTGTTGTCTTGATAAAAGTCCTGACTGAAACATAGATGACGGTTGTTAAATAAAACTTTTGTATTTTTATTAGTCCTGTGTTGCGAGTCATCGTGTGTATATATATATATATTTACACTCAATGAAGTGTCTTTCAGAACCATTCATGCACCAAGGCAGTTGTCTAACCACGATAATGGAGTTCTTGAAAGGATTACATTTTCATTCTTTTTGTTAGGATTGTTTATTGAAGCATATGTAGCTACTTAGCAGTTTGGCAATCCTTGTAACATCTATAATGATTTAGTTTATCCTATAATGGAAAAATGTGGTTTGCTAATACAGCATTGGCTTAGTTTATGTATTTGTCACCTTACATTGCTAACAGCAATGATGGACATCTCTGCTCGTGAAATAACAATGAAAGGTCTGTAAAATCTTTATAGCTTTAATATAAATAAAAGCAGAGAAAAAGAATTGTGAGAGTCACTGGATTATTTTTTGCAAGTGTTTAGGAGTTCTTCAACTTTGCATCAATTGAAGATTGATAGAAAAAAAATGATCGCATTAAGATCAGACCGAAAGTTGTTAGAGTAATTTTTCTTCCGTATATATAGTGTGCTTATTGAATGTGCACAGCAAATAAATACACTTTCCCACTCCATAAAAAGTTGTCTCAAACCTGAAGTGTTCTGCATGCACACTATAGTTACATAGGTACCCCACAAACATTAGAACTTAAGTTGAAGCATGAATATGTGTTAGGTACTGCCCCCTACAGGTGACTGTTTATTCTGTGTCTCTAGGACAATAATGAGCTGAGATATTGAGGTGTCTGTAGACATCTGTGTAATCAAAATTAATTGTACACAGTGACACAAAGATGGTCAAGTGGTTTTCCATAAAACCACTGACAGGACCCAGTGGTTTTATGAAAAACCAGTTTACAGTAAAAATGTACTGTTGTGTCCCTACAGTGCATTTTGTGGCAGCAAATATATGGCAGGCAGAGGACTCACTCTGCTGGACATACAGTTGTGTTCAAAATTATTCAACCCCCAATGCTGTAAAGGGTTTTAGGGAATTTAGTGTACATTTGTAATTGTATTCAGAATGAAATTCTACAAGGACTTTTTAAAGAACCATATGCAACTAAAATGACATCAATTGGTTTTGTAATACAGTAGTAAATGTTTCTTTTGTGAATTCTTCATTGACACTATTATTCAACCCCTTAAAGACTACCACTCTGAAGAACCGAGGTTCATTCAAGTGTTTTCAATCAGGTATTGAAAACACCTGTGGATGTCACGGAGCAGCAATAAAGCATAATAAGCACCAATTAGGCAGCTTTAAAATGACTGTGATACTCAGCTCCTTCTAGACATTTACTGGTGTGGTTACAAACATGGTGAAGTCAAGAGAATGGTCCAGGAAGACAAGAGAAGAGGTGATTACTCTTCACAGGAAGGGCAATGGCTATAAGAAGATTGCAAAGATGTTAAACATACCAAGAGAGACCATAGGAAGCATCATTCGCAAATTCAAGGCAAAGGGCACTGTTGAAACGCTACCTGGTCGTGGCAGAAAGAAGATGCTGACTTCGACTGCTGTGCGCTACCTGAAGCGTAGAGTGGAGAAAAGTCCCCGTGTGACTGCTGAGGAACTGAGAAAAGATTTGTCAGATGTGGGTACTGAAGTTTCAGCTCAGACAATACAGCGCACACTGCGTAATGAAGGCTTCCATGCCAGAACTCCCAGGCGCACCCCATTGCTGTCTCCAAAGAATAAGAAGAGTCGACTGCAGTATGCCAAAAGTCATGTGGACAAACCACAGAAGTTTTGGGATAGTGTTCTGTGGACTGATGAAACAAAATTAGAACTGTTTGAGCCCATGGATCAACGCTATGTTTGGAGGAGGAAGAACAAGGCCTATGAAGAAAAGAACACCTTGCCTACTGTGAAGCATAGCGGGGGGTCAATCATGCTTTGGGGCTGTTTTGCTTCTGCAGGTACAGGGAAGCTTCAGCGTGTGCAAGGTACCATGAATTCTCTTCAGTACCAGGAGATATTGGATGACAATGTGATGCAGTCCGTCACAAACCTGAGGCTTGGGAGACGTTGGACCTTTCAACAGGACAATGATCCTAAGCATACCTCCAAGTCCACTAGAGCATGGTTGCAGATTAAAGGCTGGAACATTTTGGAGTGGCTATCGCAGTCACCTGACTTAAATCCGATTGAGAACCTCTGGTGGGACTTAAAGAAAGCAGTTGCAGTGTGCAAGCCTAAGAATGTGACTGAACTGGAGGCTTTTGCCCATGATGAATGGACGAAGATACCCGTAGATCGCTGCAAGACACTTGTGTCAAGCTATGCTTCACGTTTAAAAGCTGTTATAACTGTAAAAGGATGTTGTACTAAGTACTAAGATTGAATGTCACTTGGGGAATGAATAAAACTGATAATGATGTGAGCACAGAAAAGACATTTGTGGTTATTTCATTATAAATGTTATGTTATATTTTTCTGACCTACACGTGCCTCTTTGATTTAATTGTAAGCAAGATGACTGAATGATCAAAATCAATGTCAAACTGGCCAAAACACTCAATTTCAGTGGGGGTTGAATAATTTTGAACACAACTGTATAGCACTATTTTAGGTATAATTCAGCAAGGATGCCATGTTTCTTGTCTTGGTGAGACTCTTCATATGGGAGTCTCACCCAGATATCGGGCAATCAGTGTGAACCATGTAATACTGGGCTCAACTGTTACGTCTCGACCCTGCCCCCTAGTGGTGAAGGGTCTCATGTCTGTTTATTCCCTGTGGTCTGTTTGGCCGTGCTGTTTGGGGCTGTTCTGGGGTTCTGCTGTGATCTCCTGGTCTGGGGTCACATGGCCCAATCACACAGACCCACTCCCTATAAATATCCCAGCAGCACAGAGCCTCATTAATGGTTTGTGGAGTTTGATGGTGGTTGTGTCCTGTTAGTACCCTGTGTTGCTGCAAAGCATTCTTGTTCTAGTGCATTCTGGTTTTGACCTCGGCTGTGTTTCCTGACGATCCTTTTCTGCTGACTCCTGGTACTCTGTATGCTGATCTGTGCAACCTTGCCTGAGCGACCATTCTTCTATGTTTCATGTTTCATGTATTTTGTTTGTCCTAGTTTAGTATAGTCTCCAAGGCCATTAAAAGGACCTCCTCAGTGCAGGTTGTTTTGTCTGTCTTGTTTATCCCTTGCCCTTCTTATTTATATTTATATTTCTGTTAATTCTTTGTGAGGGTTTTTATTAGAAGTATTCCCAGCATAGGGATTCCTGTAGTTTTCTCCTGGTCCTCCTGTTCCATGTGTCACTGTCTGGTTCCTGTATCATCCTGAAGTGGTGTTCAGTTAAGGTCCTGTTTCGCCAAGTCTGTCAGTTTGTTGACTGCCCTGCAGCCTGCATAATTCATCTACTGTCATTCATTGTTTGTGTTTCTGAGCGTGTCCTGGGTTATCTGTCGGTTTTGAAACCTTTGGAGCTTCGTGGCAATTCAGTCCTACTTTTGTGCTCCTTGCTTTTGAAGAAACAAGTCTGTTTTATTGATCTGTCCAGTCAGTAGTTCACCTGCCTTAAGGGCTACACTCCATGTCCCAAGCCACCACAATGGGCCCAAGAGAAGGCCAACCGTTACATCAACATGTTACTGACTGCACCCTGCCTGCTCACCCACTACACTCATTGGATCCCAATCCCCACTTCACACCCTGCATTCACTGACTGCACACCACTGCTCTGATTGTACACTACACCCTCACAACACTGCAGTCTCACTGAATAAACATTTTACATCTCCTCCTGACCTTTATTAAGTGGCAGTAAATTTTGTGATGCAGACAGAGCAGAATCAGAATCTGGGTCACTCACCAGTGATGTCAGTGTGGTGGTTCATTCTGGCCAGGCTTCCAGCAGCGCAAAATCACTGTGGCAGCCCAGCTGTGCATCTCCTCGACTCCCAGCAACCTAAGCGCTGCATGGTGGTGCATGCCGGTGTGAATGGGAGTCAGGAGGGAGGAATTTACTCAGTATGAGCAAGAGGCGCCAGCAAACAATTCGAAGGAGAAGCAGGGGGGGCGTCATTACACAGATCACCCCCACCACATGACACCCGGGCCAAAATGCCTCATCTTGCAGACAGCCTGCTTGGATCTACACTGACTCCGCTGAGACACCCGGCCATGTATACCCACGTCTTGTCTAGTCACCCGGGACTTTAACACCAAGGTGAACCTCAGGCTCAGACGGCCGCTCAGCCCAGGAGAATCACAGGTGGCTGTCCGGCCTAGGAGAGACACAGGCAGGCTGCCAGTCTCACCGGCCCACTGAGACTTCGGCCCACCGGGAATCTCCTGGTAGTCCCAATGGCCAGTGCATGCCTGATGACAACAATATTGTGGCTTGCTCCTTTGAGTGGTTATTTTTCATTTTGTAGGTGAAAGGGATCTCCCGTGGTGCAATTGTGATATATGGTATGATATATTGATATGTAGCTATCTCCCCGACCTTCAATTTTATGAATAAGGCATGAATAAGTGTTGTCTAGATAAGTGTGATATATGGGAAAATGTTCTTACAATGCTGCGCCTAAAAAATAGATTGTGCACTTGTACTTTCTAGTGGTAACTAAGCTGGGTGCTCAAAGTTAGCGCGTATACTCTGTGTTTGGAATAGATTACAATGTATATATGTTATTCTGCAGTGAAATATCAGAGCATGTATGGTCTAACAGCGCCCTCTATTGGTGGCTTATACGGGTGCCCATAGAAAATGGGTGCTCTGTGTTTTAAGCGGGATGCGCTGATAGGTAAACCAAGGTAACAGAATGTCTATAGACAAAACAGTGTATCCAGTGTTAGGTAAGCATAGGGGGGACAAAGTAGTCTCGTAGGGATCGCTTGGTCTGTGAGGTGTTCTTTAGAAAATCCTGCTAAGATACATCAATTATCTTTGCTTGATGTAGGTGGTCGCAATGCTTAACATTTTTTTTTTTTTTGGAGAAAGGATTTTACCTTACCAGGAAGGATACATTGAGATTTCGCTTGTTTTCAAGTATGTCCTGGGTGGCGAGTATGTACCGTTAGGTGTCTTGCCCAAGGACACTTACTGGAGAGGTGCTCGTCAGGATCGAACCCATGTCTCCACAGGCTCTCTCCACGTAGAGCAGTGATATTACCTCTACTCCACCCAGCCGGTACTTTGTCTTCCCTCTTGATCTTAACAGGGGAAGAAACATGTGGAATATGGTGCAAGTAATGTTCAGTAAAGGGAAAAACTCTGTTTAAAAAGTTGGTACTCACACAATTCTGAGCCTTACGCATTCAGGCTCGAAGGTGTTGCATGTAGGTCTGTAAAGGCGACCGCCGCTATAACTCCGGCTTGCTGGTTCCTTCCTGGCTGATCCCTCTGCTTCCAAGGGTCGTCCCAGGTGAAAGGCAGCTTGTGGAGAAGGGGGGATGGGGGATGTAGTGGGTTCCCTTGAAATGAATCACCAGGAACCAATATACAGTAATAAAGGAATTTTATTGTAAAATTAAATAAAAACAATAAGCGGTAAAGCATAAGCCCAAAATGCATTTCGCTGTATCCTTACAGCTTCTTTAGTCGGATTCATGCTTTGCTGTGTCTTTAAAAGAGCCGCGTTAGTATGTGGCTTGCGTTGATTGGTTCGCAGGTGTCACGTGTTCTCCTGTAATAGATATCACGGGATTCCTCCTGATGTTCGCTTCATCCTGGATGCAAGGAGATCTGTGCATGTGTACAGTGGCTGTTGGGGGAAAAGTATCCCGTGTCCTGTGTAATGCGATCAGTAAAGTGACTGGTGCTTCCTGAGTTGAGTTATTTATTTCTCTCGTTTTCAAGTATGTCCTGGGTTCAAGAACATTGAATTGTTACAGTCGATACAGAAATACAAAGTATTAAATGCAAGATATAAATTGTTTTAGCACAAATAGCACAAATATACAGATTAACAGAAAATAAATATATTTACTATGTCACATGTTTACAGGTGCATTCTGTATTGAGGTATGTTAATAGAGATCTCTTAAGGGGCTTTAGACTGGGGAAGATTTGATGGTATCTGGGAGGTTATTCCATAACAGCGGTGCACTGTAGGAAAATGAGGTTCGAGCCACTCTCTTTTTGTATTGCGGTATTGCAAGTAAGGTGCTGGTCCTGGATCGGAGGTTATAGGATGAGGGAACTACTACGGGAAGCAGTCTATTTAGGTAGGGTGGAAGCTTCCCAGAAAAGCAGGTTGGAAACGTGAAGGTGAATTCTTCAAAGAGCTGAGTTTAAAAAGAAGCCTGGTATAGTGCAGAGGGCACTATATATTGCGCTGTATATGTATCATAAAATATTAAATAAATGCGTGATATGTATGAGGAATGTATTCATTTGTGTCGTGCATGCTTGTGCCAGGGGAATTTGATTTCCTTTATTGCCATTTTAACAGTGGGAGATGTCCCTTGGTGTTTGGGCGCTTGTCTGCTGATTCATTGGAATGTATCGATTTGATAGTCTTCCTATCGGGTCCCGTGTGGGAGGAAAAGACTGTACATAGCGTTTGTGAGTTTGAAGTAAGGAGGGGTGTTGCCGAAAATGTATGTGGCTGAATGGCGGTTCCTATTAGGGGGTCGGTGAATCGTAGAAATGTAGTAGTTGTCCTTTAAGTGAAATTGGACGGCCCTGATGAGTATCCTGTTGTATGCAGGTAACGGCATGCAAAATATTTTATGATGTGGTGACAGTGCAAGTAGTTTGTGATGGGATGGGTATGGCCAGTAGACATGTGCACAGCACAAAATTTCGTTTTGAACTAATGCATTAGTACTAAAATGCAATTTATTTAGTTGCTAAAGAAATTCGTTTTCAGTTTTTTAGTATGAAAACTAATTTCATTCATCCGAAAACCAGTGGATACAATTACTATTGTAGTGGCTCCTCAGAGGGCTGAGATCGCTGCTTGTTACAGTATCTCTCACTCTCAGCACAATGTGGGCCATATTATATAGCTGGTGCTAACATAACCAGAGCTGTTGTAAACTTCCCAGAGCTATTATAGCCTATGGAGGTTTTCAGTTACAACAGCTCTGGTTAAGTTAGCACCAACATTGCAATACTGCCCCGTGTCAGGCAAAGCTGTTACAGTAACTGACTGCTGCTCATCACAGCGCTCAGAGTTTCAGTAAAACTAGTAAATAATATTTTTTATATAAGACGTTAGAACAATATTATTTTCTTGTTTACTGAAACTCTGAGCGCTGTGATGAGCAGCAGTCAGTTACTGTAACAGCTGAGCCTGATACATTGTACTGAGAGATAATGTAACAAGCAGCCGATCTCCGCGCTCACAGCCACTGGATTTAAAGGGCTAAAAAAAAAAAGGCTCCTCTCTGTATAATGTTTAGAACATCCTCCTGCATTAATTAATACCCCTCTCTGTATAATGTATACAACATCCACCTGCATTAATTAATACCCCTCTCTGTATAATATATAGAACATCCTCCTGAATTAATGTCCCTCTCTGTATAGAACATCTTCCTGCATTGGCATGTGGAGGGTGCAGAACTTCGGATGTTGCGATGTTGCGCTCTTCATTGCTGGTCTCCTTCACTCATCAATAAAATATCACAAAGAGGACTGAAACTAAAATGTAGTGCATTTTATTTTAGTTTCTTTCGTTTTTTGTACTCAGCAGTTTCGTTTCTCTTGAGTCATACGAAAACTAAATTATCCCAAAATTCGGACTAAATCGCTTTAGTACTAAAACGAATGCACATGTCTAATGGCCAGGGGCGTAACTAGAAATCACAGGGCCCCATAGCAAAATGCTGTATCCCCCCCCCTCCTGCAGCCTAACACCCCCCCCCGCAGCCTACCCCACCCCCCAAATGAACACACTACACTTATGTGGCACGGTACCTGGGCAACAGCTTATAATAATTAATTTCTCCCCAGCATACCAATTAATTCCCCCCCAATATCAATTAATTCCCCCAGTATCAATTACCCCAATATCAATTAACCCCCAATAATCAATTCATGCCCCCATTATCAATTTATTCCCCCAATATCCATTTATTCCCCAATATCAATTTATTCCCCCAATAATCAATTTAGTCCTCCAATATCAATTTCCCCAATATCAATTAATTCCCCCAATATCAATTTACCCCACAATAACAAATTATTCCCAATAACAATTTATTTCCCCAACATCAATTAATTCCCCTCGCCCCGCATACCTCATGGGTTGCAGGAGCCGGGAGAGAGACGTTCGGTCACAAGAGAGGGAGGCAGGAAACCATACCGGCCGTCCACCCCCGGTGATGACGTCACATGGCACGCTGCGTGACCTAATCAGCGGGGGACCGACAACTTGCAGGCCTGGGGGGCAGTGCCAGAGGGGGAAGAGCGTGACACTGCCAGGCTCACATTCTGCCGTCTCCACGCTTCTGGCTGGGCATGGGGCACCGCTGACAGCCAGGGAGCAGTGGCGACTACCGGGGGGCTCGGGGCGCCCGCACCGGCTGCCCCCTGGTTGTTGTCAGTCATCCTCACTGGGCCCCACTCGGCTGCGGGCCCCATAGCGCCCACGTGGGTCGCTTTGGCGGTAGTTCCGCCACTGGGTATGGCTATACACATCGTGTGTAAGTGTCACAGTTACTAAGGCTACAATAACAGTAGACCTCTATGTATAGTCATTTCCACTAGTTGTAGCAGATATATATCAGTTAGCCAAACAAATCCCTACATACAACTAATTATCTTCTCATCCCTTACCCTGTATCTGTAAACATCAGGCCCAACAGAATATACTAATTCTAGGGGTCTATGGAAACTGCGAGGACACACTGCCAGACAGCGGGCAGGTCCCAGAGGACAGGGGACCTCCCCAGGATCGCCGCCCACAGGACTACAGATGCCATTGTTGGATAAGCTAATGCGGGCAAGAGACAGGGCCTCACCAGTTAATAGGCTGCAAGATGGCCGTCAGGCAGGAAGCAGGGGTCTGGTGAAGAATAACAGAGTACCATGCAGCGGCAACCCAGAGATGGGAGACCAGGTGATCCACCTGACGAAAAGGAGCCGAGGAAGGTGTAGAGAGATCCTAAAAAAGTCTGAAGAAGTCCACATTGGGGAGTCCAGGCACGGAGCTCCACCAAAACATGTCTACCCTCCTCGGCATCAACACTCCCGTGCCCCTTTGTTTTTTAATAAAAGTGGAAGGTGCTTCCACAAAGTATTGGGTACCAGAACGACCCGCCAGCGTTAACCTCTTGCCGGGCGCCACCTGTTTTGGCTCCCTAGAAAATATCTATGTGTGCACAATTATTGGGCAACTATTAGTGTGCAGAATTATTATGTAACTAAATGAAAAACAAAAATTTCTCATCCCACTTTTTTGTTTGTTTATTTTCTTTTGTAAACTGAAAATAATAATAAACTCAAAATTTACAAATAAATATTTCTGACATTTTCAAAAAAATTTAGTGACTACTATAGCCACCCTTCTTTTCAATAACAGTCATAGAACTTCCATCCATTGAGTCTCTCAGTTTCTTGATCTGTTGACGATCAACGTTTTGTGCAGCTGCAACCACAGCCTCCCAGACACTGTTCAGAGAGGTGTAGTGTTTTCCTTTACCGTAAATCCCCCCATTTAAGAAAGGCCCACAAGTTCTCAATAGGGTTTAGATGAGGTGAGGAAGGGGGCCAATGTCATTATTCTTTCATCTTTAAGGCCTTTCCTGGCTAGCCACGCAGTGGAGTACTTCGATGCATCCGATAGAGCATTGTCCTGCATAAATATTGAACCCCTATATTCATTACCTGCTGCCGAACTCCTGCTTGGATCCTGGACCCGCAATTGCCTACTCCTCTACGCTGCTGAAATGCGCTTGATTATCCAAATAATTATCTTTAAATCCTATATTATCTGTACACTTGTTATAATCAGTTTCCCTGGTTCTGTCCTTCTATATGTCGAGTGCTTCTGTTTAATCTCATTTTATTCCTTGGTCCTACCTCTGCTTATTCCTGTATCTTGTGTTTTGTTATTATCTAATCTGGTTCTGTCTGTTTAAAGTGTATCCAGTACCTGTTATTAGTTTATCCTTCTTCCCTGGTTCTGTCTGTTTAGTGCCTTGTTATGAGCCTAGTTCCTTTGTCCTGTATTTCTGTATATCCAGTACCTATTTAGTTTCCCATTATTCCCTCAGTCTCCTCAGTTATACCCTGTTTATTAATTGTATACCTCAATACAGAATGCACCTGTAAACATGTAACCTAGTGACTATATTTCCTACATATTAATTTTCTGTTAATCTGTATATTTGTGTTGTTTTTTTTTAATATCTTGCATTGTATTACTTTGTATTTCTGTAACTGTAACACTTCAATGTTCTTGAACCCAGGACATACTTGAAAACAAGAGAAATCTCAATGTATCCTTCCTGGTAAAATCCTTTATAAATAAATAAATAAATAATTATTCATTGACCTCGTTTCTCCTGTTTCATTCATATTTTCTTTCATATTACCTTATATCTTTATACTTCAAATAAATATCCTTTGTTTATTTCATATACTTGCTTATCTGTGTTTCATCGCATATTGGGCCCGACCAACCAACCCTCCCAGCTGAATTTGTGACACCACCTCCACCTTGCTGGAGTCAAAGTGGAGCTCTGTGCTCTGTTACTGATCTAGCCACAGGCCCATCTACCTGGTTCGTCAAGAGTCACTCTCATCTCATCTGTCCATAAAACCTTTGTAAAATCTGTCTTCAGATATGGTATGGAACCATATACAGTTGTGTTTAAAATTATTCAACCCCCACTGAAATTGAGTGTTTTGGCCAGTTTGACATTGATTTTGATCATTCAGTCATCTTGCTTACAATTAAATCAAAGAGGCACGTGTAGGTCAGACAAATATAATGTAACATTTATAATGAAATAACCACAAATGTCTTTTCTGTGCTCACATCATTATCAGTTTTATTCAACCCCCAAGTGACATTCAATCTTAGTACTTAGTACAACATCCTTTTACAGTTATAACAGCTTTTAAACGTGAAGCATAGCTTGACACAAGTGTCTTGCAGAGATCTACGGGTATCTTCGCCCATTCGTCATGGGCAAAAGCCTCCAGTTCAGTCACATTCTTAGGATTGCGCACTGCAACTGCTTTCTTTAAGTCCCACCAGAGCTTCTCAATTGGATTTAAGTCAGGTGACTGTGATGGCCACTCCAAAATGTTCCAGCCTTTAATCTGCAACCATGCTCTAGTGGACTTGGAGGTATGCTTGGAATCATTGTCCTGTTGAAAGGTCCAACGTCTCCCAAGCCTCAGGTTTGTGACAGACTGCATCACATTGTCATCCAATATCTCCTGGTACTGAAGAGAATTCATGGTACCTTGCACACGCTGAAGCTTCCCTGTACCTGCAGAAGCAAAACAGCCCCAAAGCATGATTGACCCCCCGCCATGCTTCACAGTAGGCAAGGTGTTCTTTTCTTCATAGGCCTTGTTCTTCCTCCTCCAAACATAGCGTTGATCCATGGGCCCAAACAGTTCTAATTTTGTTTCATCAGTCCACAGAACACTATCCCAAAACTTCTGTGGTTTGTCCACATGACTTTTGGCATACTGCAGTCGACTCTTCTTATTCTTTGGAGACAGCAATGGGGTGCGCCTGGGAGTTCTGGCATGGAGGCCTTCAATACGCAGTGTGCGCCGTATTGTCTGAGCTGAAACTTCAGTACCCACATCTGACAAATCTTTTCTCAGTTCCTCAGCAGTCACACGGGGACTTTTCTCCACTCTACGCTTCAGGTAGAGCACAGCAGTCGAAGTCAGCATCTTCTTTCTGCCACGACCAGGTAGCGTTTCAACAGTGCCCTTTGCCTTGAATTTGCGAATGATGCTTCCTATGGTCTCTCTTGGTATGTTTAACATCTTTGCAATCTTCTTATAGCCATTGCCCTTCCTGTGAAGAGTAATCACCTATTCTCTTGTCTTCCTGGACCATTCTCTTGACTTCACCATGTTTGTAACCACACCAGTAAATGTCTAGAAGGAGCTGAGTATCACAGTCATTTTAAAGCTGCCTAAGGCTAGGGTCAGAGTGGGGCAGTCGGAACGCGCGTGCAGGCGCACTAAATCACGGCGGCAGTAGCAGCACATAACGGCCAATGACGGCCAATATACGCAGTACGTGCGTACGAAAGTGCGCCGACACCACGCAACCAGCAAATGAACGCATTTTTATCAGAACGTGAAACCGCTGCTACTGACGTACAGAGTGCGCTGCGGCCGCATGGCAGCGTGTGTGCGTGATTAGGAGACGTCAGACGCTGCTAATGTGCGGCCTACATAACGTTCAAACAGCCGGATTTCCCTAGACTTCTTTTCACCCCATCGTCATGAAATACGTCCAGAATTGCGCATCGTCTGACCACTTAAGCGTATTCCGTGAAAAAATGCGTGCGCACGCATCGACGTACATTTTGACGGTGGCTGCAGAAAATGCGCTCATCTGTCCCTAGCCTAATTGGTGCTTATTTTGCTTTATTGCTGCTCCGTGACATCCACATGTGTTTTCAATACCTGATTGAAAACACTTGAATGAACCTCTGTTCTTCAGAGTGGTAGTCTTTAAGGGGTTGAATAATTGTGTCAATGAAGAATTCACAAAAGAAACATTTACTACTGTATTACAAAACCAATTGATGTCATTTTAGTTGCATATGGTTCTTTAAAAAGTCCTTGTAGGATTTCATTCTGAATACAATTACAAATGTACACTAAATTCCCTAAAACCCTTTACAGCATTGGGGGTTGAATAATTTTGAACACAACTGTAGTACGCATTGCAGGAAAGGGGGTTGCCAGAATTCCAATGCAGAGCTGCATCAGTTTTGGCCTTCTTGCGTCATCGGTGGTGGGAGGCATGGCACACCCATTGTACACCACTGCAGAATTTGTTAGCACTTTATAAATACTTGTAACTGTAACTGCTATGTCTGAAATATGCTGTATTATCATCTTTAAAGGGAAGGTGGCAGTAGAGTACTTCTTGTCAGTACACTGTTTTCTAACATGGTGATTTGCAGGCTTTGGACTCTTGGTGTCACTGTTCGGCAATTTTTTTGCTGATTTAACAAAGATCATGAAAATGGTAAAGTAAAATGAAGTTTTTATTTCCACAAGTAACAGTTATTTTTATGCACCCGTTCATAACATTAAACTAAAGTGGGCCAAAAAGGTTGCAACACTACGCATTATAATATGCTTTTTGAAAGAGCCTTGTTATGTTTTGTCTTTACCATGTTTATCTTTAACTATAATTATATTTATAATTATATTTATCTTTTAGACCCAGGATCAGCAACCTTGGCCCCCCAGATGTTTTGGAACTACAATTCCCATGACTCTGAGACAACCTAATGAATGGGTGAGCATCATGGGAGATATAGTTCTAAAACATCTGGAGGGCTGAGGTTTCTCACCACTGTTTTAAACCATACTTTATTCCTAAATATTAAAGGATCTCAGCAGTTATTTTTAAAGTAATCCTTAATAAACATCCTAGTAAATTAAGCTTTTTAACTATTGTAACACATACAGGGTAATTCAAAGAGATCCAAATTGCTTGAGAAAGGTAACCGAACGCTGAAAATCAGCGTTCGGTTACCTTTCCTGGCCATTCGGCTATCCAGAGAGCAGGCAATTCGCCAAATCTTGGCGAATTGCCTGCACATACGGTGCCTGTTCGGTGCCTGTTCGAGGGCAGTGAAATCTCCATGAAAAAGCACTGCTTTGGCTATTCAGAGAACACAAACCAGCAGTGAAAGGTTCCCGAAATGCCCTGCCATTCAATGGTTTAATTCGGCAAATTTATTCAGGAGAATCCCATAGGCTTCAATGTTAAAAATATTCCCGTTTTAATTCAATATCTAATAAACCATTCATTATAAAATTATGCAGTAAAGAGTCTCTTTATTTATAGATTTTTTAGGATATTTTAAGTATTTTCTGAATTTTTAATTTTTTTTTAAAAGTCCAATTTTTTTTTATTTTTTTTCTGTAACAGCCCTTTTTATTATCATACCCTGGACCTCATATGTAAATTTCAGACATTTTCGCTCAGTAGTTTCTTTGCAAACAGTGTTTCACTTTTCAAGCATTCAAGCAAACTGTTTTCCTAATTTATTCACTTCACTCTGCAGTGTCGGCTTTTTCCAGCTTCGCTGCGTGTGATCGGCTCCTGCTCGGGTTTTTCTGTGGTTTTCGGCAGGTTAATCCAGATCTTTTTGCGGGTTTTCGGCGTGCATTCGCCGGGTTTTGCGGTTCGTTTTCGTCGGGTTTGTGGTAGCCTTTCCCTGCAATTCGGGGGCCCTGTGGTGTTTGCTGAATACACCGCAGGGTCACCGAAATGAGATCGGCAAAAGGAACCGAATTGAAGAGAACGAAAAGTCACCGAACGTGCGGTGACTTTTCGAATCTCTTTGAATTACCCTGATATTTTTAGGGATCAGTTTTATGATTTTACAAGATGCTTTGCAGAATTATAGACATACATTTATTTTTTTTTTAAAATGCTCTTTTGTACATAAAGAAAGGCATTGAACTGTTAAGATTACAAAATAAATATTAAAAAACCTAGCTATTGTCACCAAGATATGTTTGTATGTAGTAATATGTGATCATCTAATATACATTTCTTAATAAATACACATAGCTTCCCATAAACCCCAATATTATGATGGTCAGTGATCATGTATCACCTTTGAATTTGGAAATCATATTCAAGGTAATCCAACCTTGAAGAATTGGCTTCAATTGAAATGTTATTAACGTGAATTCAAATGTAAAATAACAATTTAACAACCCTGCTGGTCAATAGAGGCAATGCGATCCATCAAGCCATCTTCTCACTGTTCCCCAAAGGCTTCCCATTGAAGTGAATAGATCATGGATCTAAATATGTTGAATGATTGGAGGAGTTGCCATGTTCAATACTTGGAGTGCGGGAATGGGCTTCATCATGTGTGGAATTAGAGTTCCAATCATAAGGGAAACCTGAAATTTCGGTGCTCTCTCCTTCGGCGAATTGGTTCAGCATTCACCGCATGGTCCCCGAGGTGCGCATAGTGAACCTGCCGAATGCATCCATTAAACCACCGAATCGATCGGATAAACCACCAAAAAACGCTGAATCGATCCGATAAACTGCCGAATCAATTCAGAAAAAACACTGTATCGATCCGAAAAACCGCCGAATGCAGCTGATGACCTGCCGAACAGACCATCAAACGCATCCAAAAGAAGCCGACCAGCCGTCGACAAAAAACAACCAGCCGCTGAACAGGGATTAAAGAGAAAACAAAAAAAAACTGCAACTTTTTAAAAGCGTTTTAAAAAAAACTAGTGCATAAAAATCCTGAAAATAATATTAAAGGTCCTATGAATAACAATAAAAAGGTCTGTCGTAGAACAAAAAATAAAAGTCATTTTAAAAAAATCAGGATCAAAAATTTCAGTGAAAAATCCTGAAAAATGCCTAAAAAAATACTATAAAAATAAATTGAGACTTTTTGCTGCAAATGAAAAGCATAAATGGTTGAATAAATATTTAATAAAACAGGGATTTTTATTTACATTGAAGCCTTTGGGATTTTCTTGCTTAAACCTGTCGCATGAAACCACCGAATATCAGGGCAATTCGGCAACTTTTCACAGCTGTTCGGCGCTCTGTGAATAGATTAACCTTTACTTCTCTTTGGGAATTTCACTGCCTCTGAAGATCACTGTATTTTACTGTCAATTCGCTAATATTTGGAGAATCGCCAGCTCTTTAACTAGCCGAATGGCCACAAAATTGCACCATATGGGGAAATTCACCTTTCAGTGCAATTCGGTGGCCAATTTGGTGCTCTTTGAATAACCCCTGTAGACTCCCCACTGGTAGGTATGAATGTCAGAAATTTCTTTTTACATCGCAATTGTTTTAGGTATAGGGAAACTGTAGTGTTGGTCCACATGGAGCTCAGCTCATTTTTGAACTCCTACCATATCACATAACAGGCATGGTGTAGAATGTGAAGGGCATGGTTTAATTTTAAAAACTGTAATAAAAATCTTAAATATATGTATGTTTTCAATTTTACAGTCTACAGACAAGAGCAAGAAAGAAAACCCATATTGTGTCAACACCTCATTAAACAAGAATATCTATGTTGTCATGGTGCTGTTAACGTGTCAATTTATTATGATCATTTACACTTACCTCCTGAGGATCAAAGACGTGTGTTTATACATCCTTTCCCAATTTAGCGCCTTATCTGAACCATTAAAAATGTTGTGTTCTAATTTCCTTCATGTACATTTTCACATACTGTATGCAGCTAAAACAGGTGACAGAAAAGTCTATAACACACATCTGAACATCACATTTTGCCTATCATGGCATAAAAAATAGCTTGGACTGTAATTGCTTAGTACCTTTAACTCTTTATGGGCAATATTACACTCTTCGCGCACAAATGTGCGCGTGCGCAAAAATGCATTAACACGAGGGGCGAAACCCTTCGCGCTGAACGTCGTATTATGACGTTCGTGCATACGATGCGCGTTAACGTCTAACGCGAGTGACCCTGCGCAAACCCTGTGCGAACGCAAGTTCGTGCGCGCATCCCGTACTTAACATTGTGAGCGCAAATGCGTTCGTGCGCTGGTATGCAGATGACATTACAATCGATGCACAACTTTTTATGAACGACGTTTGCGCGCATAATCTTTTAAAAGCTGGTGGTAACTGCAAATCTGAACGGTGTGGCCGAAACAAAATACACCAGAACGAGAAAAAAAAATACAGCACAGTATAGTTACACATTCTACACATACCCAAACAATAAAATAGAGAGGTTGTGAGTGATTTTATTATTGCTGCAGCATACAGTATATACACAGATTGATTTTGACAGGTACAAAAACTGAACGGGAGACAATTGTGGTTCTTAATTCTGATTGGCTGAATCGCGTGAAAAGACAGTCTTCCCACCGATTTCTGCGCAACGTTAATGCGCTTGCGTTTTTGCGCGTCTTTTGTACGCACGTTATTTTTTGCCGGACGAAAAAATGCGCTTGGATCGTAATACCAGTGTTAATTTACGTGCGTTAACGTTTAACGCTGCGCGCAAAAAAAATTACGCTGCGCGTACGAATTTGCGCGGAGAATGTAATAGAGCCCTATGTGTTTTTATCTTACCACAGATTGCATTTTGGATGCTGTTGCTGTGATCAACTTTCCTGCAGTATTGAAATTAAAAGACGTGGGGGGTGTGTTGACATCTGTGTCTTAAGTATCAGAGTTTTGAAACAAATCCTCAATTCCATCATTTCTCCTACATTTATAACTTGTCTAATTGCCAAAACGTGTAGACTAGATCTCCATTGTTCAGGGATAACAGTATTGTACTTGAGTAAGAAAAAAATTCATAGCTTGGAGATAGTACCGGCTGGGTGGAGTAGAGGTAACATCACTGCTCTATAACCATGGAGACTGTGGAGACACAGGTTTGAATCCCAGCCAGAGCACCTCTCCAGTAAGTGTCCTTGGACAAGACACCTAACGGTACACACTCGCCACCCAGGACATACTTGAAAACGAGAGAAATCTCAATGTATCCTTCCTGGTAAAATACTTGAAAAAAAATATATATATATATATGAATGGAGAAGAGATATTAATGTTAATAGTAATTACATTTTATTTATTTATAAAGTATTTTACCAGGAAGGATACATTGAGATTTCTCTCATTTTCAAGTATGTCCTGGGATCATGAACATTGAATTGTTACAGTTGTTACAGAAATACAAAGTAATAAAATGCAAGATATTAAAAACACACATTGTGTCCATGGCTTCTACTCTGCGTTGTCATGAGAAGTCCTCAATTAAAACAAAGGGTTGAGCAACTAAACAGCATGCTGTGTTAACCCATCGATGGGATTATTAACTGTTCCAGTTTATGTCCAACTAGCAGACAAAAAACAACTCAAATAGGGTCGTTGCTGCAGTGTTGTGTTTATACTAATGCCTGTGTATGGAAATTACAGTAACACGTGTATCTGTTCTGTAAAGGGATCTGCAACAATTATAACTCCCTTTATCTTATCCCTGTACAGCATGGAGTTACCACAGAGCTCTCCCTGTATTCTCCCCAATTCTGGCTGTCGTAAAGCAGCAGTAAAGTTTGTTGAACTTTTTTACAATGGGAGGGGACTTCTTACACGTCTTCTAAGTAATAGAGGGTGACATGAGTGAGGTCGAACGCTAAATGAGAGTTTCGTTTCCCCCAGTGAGAACCTGTGTTACAAAGTGGGCACATAGACCATTCTATAGGAAAATCTGTAAAGTCAGCTAGTATATTGTATGCAAATATTTTTGTAAATTTGAAGCAGCTAGTCCCTGGTTATCTACTAAATAATACTTTATATAAGATGGCTACAATGGAGGCCAATGGAATTTTAATATGGTTCAACCCCGGTATTAGACCTCCTGCTCTCTTGTTTAAAAAAAAAATCACTTTTTAGACAAGCTCATAACAGTTTACATAGGGAGTGCTTCATAAACCAGCATACAGTAATATAAACAGGGATTTTAAGTTTGCCCTATAATTAAAACTTAATTCCATGTTGCATTTGTCTTTCAGATATTAGAAATATTGCAACTTAATTGTACTAAGTTATTTTTTTCCTGGGTTGGTGTCAATTTAACAACTCTAGTCCTTTCCTCACTTTTAAAAACAACAAATGCAATAATAGAACATAAGTTATTGAAAGGTGAACAGTATGAGGAAAATCCTTGCATTAGTTTGCACTGTGTGCTGGTATAATGGGAATTTTCTGCCATCTATGCTCTGCCTGTAACACCATTCACTGTCGCGCTAATCTCAGCTTCTCTTCATGGTCCATTCTGATTGGTGATTAGAACTCTATTCCTTGATGCTGTGAGCTAGTACCCAAAGACGAGAAAGCAGTGTGCTCGCCTGTTTAAGGCACCAGTACTCACTTGTCCCAATGAAAAGTGAAACGGGAACATCACAAATCCCTTCTAGGTGCAAAATGTGCGTGCTTAAAGTGGCATCAGATAGACTATTTAAAATAAAAAAAATCCAAAAAATTTTAGAGGTTCAGTAATGCTCATCACTTCTCCAGACAGTACTCAATCAAGGATCGAAGGGAACGACAGGGTTGTAATCATAAATCCCTTCCCTGCTGAGACATTTCACCCCTGTGTGCTGAACTCATGTTACCCATTTTGTGCTCATCATGTTTAAATGCGATTTGAACTCAAGTTTTATTATACGACCAGACAAATTATATATCCTTTTTTCTGGCAGACTTGGCAGATTCATAATATATCATTATTCTATGTATACGTCATGTCCTGCCTAAATGCTATTACATAAAATGTAAAAAAAAATTGAATGTTCAATAAAATTTCAATCATCTACAGCAAGTGATTTTTTTTCACATTTTATCATCCATGCCTTTGCGGTTATATATTCTATGGGATATGCTTGTTAAAAAAATTAGAACTAGGAACCAGTTACTTTATTTTTTTGAGATATCAAGCATGACCCTCTAGCTGCCACTAATCAGTAGATATGGGGTCCCAAGACCCCCCTATCTCCACCATAGGGTTTCCATAGGGAAACCCCTTTGCAGCTAGGGGTTAATTCTCAAACTGATGTTGTTGTGCCATGCGCAATGACGTCAGTGTGCAGGGAAAGGCCGCGGAGGCTTGACTGACATCCAAGATGTAAGCCACCTCTGGGAGAGGTCCGCGACCCTGGTGAAGAATTCTTCGCCGGACCGTGAACCGGCATCTCAGGGGTTAAAAAGAGGCAGCATGCCTCTCTTTTTATGTTCATCTCCTCTCGATCAGGAGGGAGAGGTGTCCAAAAGACACCCCTCCCTCTTTTCAGGTGCACGTCCGGCTTTTCCGGAGGTGTGCCTGAAACTGATATCATACCGCCCATAGCGTCCGTCCCCAGAGAGAGGAATAAGTATAGGGAAGGAGAGCCCCCATAGCAGAAGACATGTGTGAAGCGTCCTCTGCATATAGCGGGGAATCCGCTATCATGACGTTGCCCACACGTCTTCCTCAGTGAATCGTTTAAAAGGTGCACTTTTTTTTCTGGTTTTCTTTTTTTACCCCATTCAGTGGCTTATCGGCTTTTTCCGGCAGCTGGTCAGCAATCTGTTTGGGGGGTCGGCAGCTTGTTTCGGATCCATTCGTCATTTTTGCGGTGGATCATCGGATGCATTCTGTGATTTTGCAGTGGTTTTTCAGATCGATTCTGTGATTTTGCAATTGTTTTTTGATTCACTCGGCGGGTCGATTCACCGCACTTCAGGGACCCTGCAGTGAATGCTGAATTCACCACAGGGTCGGTGAATTGATCTTGCCGAAGTGCAGCGAACAGTAGAGACTAAGGGCCATATTACATAGTTGGTGCTAACTTGACCAGAGCTGTTGTAAACTTCCCAGAGCCATTATAGCCTATGGAGGTTTTAAGTTTACAACAGCTCTGGTTAAGTTAGCACCAACTATGTAATATGGCCCTAACTAGGATAGACTAGGGAGCGCAACTGATCAGTGATACAGCCAATTCCTGTTTGATAAACCATCTCATTAAAATAAAGCTTGCATAAGACTGTGTATCAGTTTGAGTGTCACTTTGTTCAATGTAAAATGTGACCTTTTATGTCGGAGTGTTGAGCAATTTGTAATGGAATTTTCATCAAATTTTTTTTTAAAATGTGAATATTTGTTGTTTATTCATAATGAATATTGGCTATTTCTTTCCTCTTAGAAAAATTGTAAGTTGTCTTTCCCTTTGCTTATTGATTTCTATGGTAATACTTACCGTTTGCAGTCGTGCCATCTATGGATAATTCTCCCCTATATGATGTCTATTATATCATATATCAATACAGCTAAGGTATTGATCCTAGGCATATTTATTTGCATTATCAGTACCTGCACCCGGACGTAAAGAATATTAAATGGATGTGTGATTTGAACAAAGGGCCTGTTAAGTCCAAAGGATAATTTATCAGACAAGGACTGAAGAATCTGTCCATTCTTTACATATAGCTACACATCGTAATACATATCTACATCTACACATTAGTCATGGTCTGGTTTGAACACAGGAACACATGTTTTCCATGTACTCATAGTTCTCTTTGCCTGGTTTGCAAGTGGACAAGAACAGCTCTGAACCAGCAGAAATTTTATGTATTAAAAATATGATTGGGGAAAATAACCAGCGATTGCGTTCGTCATGTGGATTATATTAATAGGAGATGGTAGGTTGAGTGAGCTCTTTACTGTTAGTTTTCACACTCAGACTGGACATTCCTCTCACCACCCTCTAAAATTCTCTGTACCATCATTATCAAGCATGAAGAGACATATGTACTGTACTTGTATCAAGAAATATACCTTATTTTTATAACAAAGACGTCAGATGTATGTTATATTTGGTGGTATACAGGCGTATATATATTTATATTTCACCAGGGTATAGCAGTACATAGTGCTATCTTTTTTATTGGACTAATGTTTCATTTATAAAACAAGCTTTCGAGGGAATAATTCTCTCTTTCAGATCTGGAAGTCTTTAAAATGTAACATTAGTCCACTAAAAAAATGATCACTATGTACTGCTATACTCTGGTGATTTTGGCATTTGGATTAACACGACTTTCCTAATATATATATATATATATATAGTGTAAAAATACAAACAAGGACAGACAGAATTTCTTACACAGACTTTCCAGCAGGATTAAAACATTTTAATTCAATTTAAATCTATTCAATTTATTTATAAATGACCTTGAGATAGGCATTGAAAGTCATGTATCAGTGTTTGCAGATGACACAAAGCTAGGAAAAGTAATACAATGTGAGCAGGATGTTACTTCGCTGCAGAGGGATTTAGATAGATTGGGGGACTGGGCACTTAAATGGCAGATGAGATTTAATCTAGATAAATGCAAAGTTATGCACTTTGGAGTGAAGAACACACAAGCAATTTATACCCTAAATGGTACGGAGTTAGGGAAATCCAAGCAGGAGAAGGATTTGGGAATAATCATAGACTTCAAACTAAGTAACAATGTGCAATGTCAAACAGCAGCCGCCAAGGCCAGCAAAGTACTGGCATGCATTAAAAGGGGAGTTCACTCACAGGATGAAAACATAATTTTGCCTCTGTATAAATCAATGGTCAGGCCGCACCTTGAATATGCCGTGCAATTTTGGGCACCTGTCTTAAAAAAAGATATTATAGCGTTAGAAAAAGTGCAGAGACGGGCAACTAAATTAATAAGGGGAATGGAAGGGTTAAGTTATGAGGAAAGACTAACAAGCTTAAACCTGTTTAGTTTAGAGAAACGGCGCCTTAGAGGGGATCTGATAACCTTATATAAATATATACGGGCCATTATCAACCATTGTCTGATAACCTATTCATTAACAGGTCTATACATAGGACAAGGGATCATCCATTTAGACTGGAAGAAAGAAAATTTAGCTTAAAGCATAGGAAGGGTTATTTTACGGTGAGAACAATAAAGCTGTGGAATTCTCTGCCTGTTGAGGTGGTTGGGTCAGAGTCTGTACAGACTTTTAAAAAACGACTGGATAACTTCCTGCAGACACAGAATATTAAGGGTTATAATATTTAATATGTGGGTAAAAGCTTCTTGATCCAAGGAGAAATCTGACTGCCATTCTGGGGTCAAGAAGGAATTTTTTCCCGGTATGTTGCATATTTCAGACTGGGTTTTTTGCCTTCTTTTGGATCAACAGCAGTAGGTTATGTGGGAGAGGCTGAACCCGATGGACGCATGTCTTTTTTCAGCCTATATAACTATGTAACCATGTAACTATGTAATCCAAAATGCTGTTTTTTTGGTTGATGAAATAAAACATCATCATTTCTGTAACTGTAACAATTCAATGTTCTTGAACCCAGGACATACTTGAAAACGAGAGAAATCTCAATGTATCCTTCCTGGTAAAATCCTTTATAAATAAATAAATAAATAAATGAGCTAGAGTGATATAGTGTCTTTGTATTTTAACAGGCAACAAACAATTAAAACAGGCAACAATCAATTATAGCACTAATGTCAATGTTGCAATAGAGTGGAGGACACTGTGGAGGTTATGGAGAAAGATTCAAAAAAGGCAGGAATAGTGTGAAAATGTGTTCCAATTCTAGTACGTGTAATGCTACATGATAACATGCTCATGTATTGTAAAGTTATATCTCCTTACTTCTATTAAAGCAGCCGTGTCAAATCCTGCAATGTAACCAGCATTTTGTTTTCTTTGGCCAATAAAATATTGAGAATAAAATTCCTCATGTCTTCCTCCACCTCAACTCCTCTAGATTGTAAGCTCTTCTGAGCAGGGCCCTCTACACCTCTTGTTTCTGTTCCTATGCTTGTTTTACTTTTGTCTCCTTTCCGTTGGTTATTGTAAAGCTCTGTGGATACTGTTGGCGTTTTATAAACGATCTAATAAAAATGTTAACAATAAAGAGCTAAATGATTGCTATTTTAATTCCTTAATGGTAGTCTTGACGGTATAAAAATGTTGTTGGTAGTCAAAACGAGAAAAGTTATGACGAGGACCTCTCATCATAACTTCATATAGATCCCCTATATGCCTTACAGTATTATTCTATACAAGACCAGAATGGCTGCACTCAACCTGAACATGCATTCTACATAAAGGTGCCTTTGTGAGACCAATGAGCAGAACATACAATGTATACCTGGAAGTGAGTTCACCTCCGTAAGAGCAATTTTAAGGATAGGGCTTTCCCATAATGGAGGTAGATTGGCCTTGTGGTAGACTTATCTGACGAATGATCATAACTGGTTACCAAATTCCCACATTTATTATGTTGGGGTGCTATTGTTTATTTTGAATCTTACAGTAATTGTTAATGGTAATAAAGTTATACTAGAAAAAAAAAGCAAATGTGATGCTTGTATTAGTACTAAGAAACAGGCAAACTAACATATGGAATGTCTTCTCTGACAAACAAAACAAGGCATTAGAAGGAATGTGAAATGCTTTGGGAAATTGAATCATTTTATATGTGGAATATTAAGAACAGATTACCATTTGTGTATTTATTTTGTGGACATCATATATTCATTGTCTTGGTCAGTGGTTCCCAACCGTGGTCCTCAAGTACCCCCAACAGGTCAGGTTTTCCACTTGAAGCACACCGCAGGTGATATAATTTGCTGCTCAGTGATTGCAGGATTCAGTCTGCATTTCTTCAAAGTGATCGTTAAAATCTGGCCTGTTAGGGGTACTTGAGGACCGCGGTTGGGATTCACTGCTCTAAATTACCTAGATTGGGTAATGCATGCAAATTCTTCTAGAATCTCAAAGATGACAATAAAACTAGGCCAACTGAAAATGGTGCAGATTAAAGTGAGGTATTTAGACAATTTGGCAATTCTTTTGCCATGTGCAATCACCAATAATTTGTGTCTGTATGAAATTAAGAATATATAATCATCACCTGGGATTGGATTTAGACCCCCCATACTTCTGGAAGGTGTGCTACATTCTATCTTATGATGGTATATAGTCACAAAAAATTAAACTGATGAGCTGACAATTAACTTCTAAATTAAAGGCAAACATATCCTTATCAGGAATTAAAGGTCCAGCTATTTTGGCCTAAATGTTTCAAAAATGTAATAAACGCGACTAAATGGCCACTGAATAACAAAAAAGTTACGATTTGTAGAAGACCAATACTACCTTCATATATTTTATAAGGTGAAACAAAAATGATTGGCAAAAATAATTGATATATGCAGGATTGGGGGTGAGATTTATGTTTTTCGAAAGATGCACAGATTACAATGATCTATTTAGACAACAGTCCCCACTGGTAAAAATCCAGCCTATCTGGCATTATCAGAATTTTAATAATACCGTTGGTTTGTTTTTGTTTAACAAGAACTATGTTTTACCTTAATTAAAAAATGTACTTTGGAAGAACATATATTAAATGCAAACGTTTGGAGTTTAATATTCTGTGGTGCTTATAGTTTAGTTATTTATTCTTAATTGACTTGCAGTTGATGAAAAATAAACACAGATGTTCCATTTTCAGAAAGTGAATTTTCTTTTTACATTTGTACATTTTTACATTATGTACTATATTGGTGTCGCCTAAGGGGGGGAAAAGGAAAGAAAAAACATATAGTACTATTATAGCAGTGAATAGTCACCCATAAAGTTCTTAATATACTTAATGTAATTGTGGCAAAAGTGTGTTCTCTGCTATTCTATATGATAAATAAAATGTTGCAGGTAGATATGTTGAGGCTTGCAATTACAATTTCCTTTGTTGATTATTTCATGAAACAGCAGTTATATCTGAATATTTCAGTTTGCTATATACTATTATTAATTGTACATACTGCATTAAGAAAACCGTGTACAAATGTCTAGATACTAACACAATGTTTTTTTTCTAGAATAAAAGTAGATTTATGTAGATAGAAAAATGATAGTACCTAGATAATAGTGATATAAGATGAAATAGATATTGCGTCCCTGTCCTACAATATTAATATATATAACATAACAGTCTAAAAATATGTATAAATCATTATTGTAAGAAGATTTGTTTTGAACTTGTCAATGATTAATTACTGCAGCTTTTCATTTGTGACTTTTGGCCTCTGAGTCAAAACATTCCAAATAAGCAAAATTATCCTATTCTTATCCATGCTAATGATATGTTTCAGGATTTTATTTAAATGTAACAAGTGCGTTTCCATTTTCCCACAACTGCCTTTTTAGTTAACGCAACTTATAATTATTATTATTATATTAATATGGAATACAGTAGTACTGTATTTTTTAAATATTATTATTACAAATCATATACTGTTATTATTCCATTTATTATTATTATTATTATTATACACTTACCCTACATTCTAACAGCCATGATTTCATGTGTTATGGCATTTGTTATTTTTGCACTGCAAGCGACCAATCGGTGATGTCTATTATAATGGAGATTATTTATTTTGGTTCAATGTAGCTTATTTAGACTCTGCGTTTCCTAAAACCTTTTTTTATTTTTAACCGTGCGTGTTTTTTCTAGCATCTCTAACGTTCCAAAATGTGAAGCCAGCTGGAAATGCTTCTCTAAAGGAATTTAAACGATTATATATTTTTTCCAGTTATGTCACCTCAATATCATCATAAACCACTGACCACAGCAAGGCTCAGCCTTATTATATTCCAATCACATTCACTTTCTCAACAAGCAATGTGTACCCAGGATATTATATCTTTAAAGAAAATATACACTTATCCAGCAGGGTCAGCAAAATGTGAAAGCCCTCAGTGTCCAAATATCCCTGTCCCCCAAATAGAAAGAGACACTTCATCAAAAGTATTAAAGTCAATCTATTCACTGGGCAATGCTACATTTTATAAATGTGCTAACATGTGCCTTTGGCCAAACAGCAAAATAAGTGTAGTTGCCCCCTTTGTTCCTCATCAACCTTCAAAACAAAAAGTGTTACAGTTGCACATGTCTTACTTTTTTTAATAAATATGGTTAAACAGCCAAGTGGTTTGCAGAAAATAAAGCAATTTATTGTCAATGCATCCAACATACTCGGATAAACTATGAAGTTTAATTAATCTTGTTTTTTTTTTTTTTTTTCTTGATTATCTTTTAAATAAAGGAGTGCCATGGGTGGGTGGGTGACATAAATGAAAACAAATAACTATATAGACTTCAATTCACTGGCACAAAATTACAATTTGAATCTTAAAGGAAATGCACACTGGTATATGATATTCTTCTGACTGAAGACTATACTGGTGTGGATAATAATGATACTGCAATATCCATGCATTTCTGCTGCCACAAGAGCAAAAAAAAACTTTTTTATATATTAAGTGGTTTTGGTAAAGACATGAAAGTGTCATATTTTAATGCACCAACAAACTGTGCTCTTCTAATGGTTATTTGCCAAAATACAACTAGTAGTCATCATTGTCATTACATTTCAACCATAGTAAGTGCTTTATAATTTAATTTAAGTAGAAAGATATGACAAATGCATCAATATGCTGCATACATACATATATATTATATATGACATTTTTTAAAAATGTACTTTTGGAAAGTGAAAATTCACGTGCATTTGAAGAACCCAAACAGTTTCAGTGTTGGAGGTTGAAAAGTCCTCTTTGTGCTAGAGATTATTTAGAGTTCCATATTCTGGAACAGTGGCAACTCAATCTGTAACACTCCAGCTCCCATTGGATTTTAAGTCCTGTTGAAGAGAAATGGCCACCTAAGTCATAAAGTCAATTGTCCACTGGGTTTTAGTTATGGGAGGTCATGTGCCTGGAAAGATGGTGGCGTTCCCTGAAGGACTCGTTGCATATGGGACACTTAAGTTTCTCCTCTCGCCTCCTTTTCACCAATGGTTCCATGGCGAATTCCTTTTTATGGTGGGACCTCATGTGATAGACCAAATCTGAAGTCATCCTGAAGGAAGCGTTGCATTTGGCACACCAATTTTGAGCTGGTAGGCACAGGGAGGTAAAAGAGGGTGGAAGCAAGGTCAATGTGGAGGGTAGTTGTAGCTGAAGGGGGCTAGGTGAACTTTTTGGCCAAAAGTGGTGGCAAAGAGATAGGGGCTTTGTTTTGGTAAGCTGCTTGGCAGTGTGCAGTTGCCATTTAATTCACCTCCTTGAAGCTTTACTGAGAGGGCATCTGACTGAAAGAGTCTCCCTGCCCCCATGCCATCTGAATGACAATCCAAATTTAGCCCACTGGATACCAGTTTTTGTCCCATCACCTGCAGTGGAGATACATGACTGAAGTTGCTCCTGGTGGGCTGGCTGAAGGCGCTTTTCCTTTCCTGGCCCTGGCTACCAATTTGAGAAATGCTGCTAAAGGCACTGCCAAGACTTGAGGTCTCTTCAGCTTGATTCTCTGGCCTGGCATGCAACCTCTTATCATCAGTGGGGCTACTAGCATGTGATGGAGATGGTGTTCTATTGTCAGAGTTCAGGTCATTCTCTTCTAAGCCTCTGGATGCTTTCTTAACTTCCACAAAAGCACTTCTCTTGGCTTCACCTGTTTCTGGGCTAGGAGGGGCAAATAACTGCCCACCTTCTTCTAAATTGTAGTAGGAACTAGCTCTGAAGGATTGAGGGCTGCAGACCATGTCCTCTTTGGATGAAGGTATAGGTCTGTCCAAAAACCTGATGGATGTATCAATCCTTTTGGACCTATTGTCATCCAGGTGGTCATCATATTTCCTCTTGGCTTTGTGGTGGCTCTCAGATTCTGAATCCTGGCGAGAAAGGTTTGTCTTGGGAGAAGATGAAGAACTGTATGAGGATGAAGAAGTTCCTCTAGTGTTCTCCATGTCCCTGGCCAAATTATGAAAGTCTGTGGTGGGTTTATGGTTCTCCTTTTGAGGTTGATAGACGCTTAATTTGCTAAATCTGACAGGATTTATCAAAGAATTCCTAGGCTCCAACTCTCGGTTCTCTTTGCAGACCTGCTCAGAACCAAAGTCTGAAATGTGTAACCTCTTGGGACATCGGAACCTCACATGGGCCACGAATGGAAAATCATACTGGAACCTCTGGTTGCATTCCAAGCACACATACTGGGAAGACCCTGCTGGACATACAAATAGAACATCAGAAAGGTCAGGTAACTGGTTTCCAAGGTTGTGTAAATGATAACAAGACCACGTGTCACACAAGTAGTTGTTACAATGACATATGGTCATTTTTTTATTTCTAAACAAATGATAAACAAACAGCCATAAATCCATATATCTGTTTATTCGAGCACCTATTGTTTTATTTGGCTGTTAGGATCTCAGCCTTAATGAGAAGTTTGGGACATTTGCTCAGGTATAAGTTACAAAAATAATAAATAAAGACCAGAGAATAGATCAATTGAACAGATAAGATAGAACATTAAAGACAAAAGGAGATAACCTGTATAGGAGTGGAAGACGTGAAAGTGATGATGGAAGAAGAAGGAAAGTGAGAAATGAATGAAGGGATTAATTGCAAAATTGTATCCAAGAATAAAAGAGAGAAATGAGGGGATGGGCAAAGAATAAACACTGGAAGGTTAACTATTACACTAAATTTAACACATGTACAGATACCATGAAGGAAGGAAGAAAATAGGAGGGAGAGAGAACGAAACATACAAAATAAAGAGAGAGAAGAGGAAAGAGACAGAGGAAAAGAATGACGTGGAAAGAAAATGAATGAAAAAGGGTATATAGAAAAAGAGAAAAGCAAGAAAAAAGGAGTGGAGAGGGAGAAAAGAAAGAAAGAGAGAAAGAAAGAAAGAAAGAAAGAAAGAAAGAAAGAAAGAAAGAAAGAAAGAAAGAAAGAAAGAGAAAGAAAAAGAAAGAAAGAGAGAAAAAGAAAGAGAGAAAGAAAGAAAGAGAAAAAAAGAAAGAGAGAAAGAAAGAAAGAAAGAGAAAGAAAGAGAGAAAAAAAGAAAGAAAGAAAAAGGAAAGCAAAAGAAAAAAGGGTGCCAACATCTACCCACCTGCGTTTTTCCCAGGCGCCCTGGCATGGCTGAGTAGAAGGAGATCTGTCAGTTCCTTGCCATACCAGACCAGTAGCTCCTCGTCTTTGGAAATCCTGCGCAGAGATCTGTAAAATAGTTGTCCATTTTTGATGTAGGCTTCCAGATTTTGCTCGTCTTTGTTTCTGGCAGATTGGACCAGACGGAGCCACATCAGGCCCTCCGAGGAGCCGTTTGCAGCTGATGTGTCCACCTGCGGAACAGACACCAATGAGAAGAGCGGGGGAGAGATACATGGTCCCCCAAGAGCACAGGATGCCGCCAAGGGAGAGCCCAGCTCACCGCACAGCTTCATTATGGACATTTCCCATCACATCGAATGGAAATCGCCTGTCCAACTGAATCACACAGACCTGGCATGACAGCTCCCCATATGCTCCCTCTGAACTGACAATTCAAAGGAACTTGTGCACCAGATTGTCCTCACAACATTCAATTCTTCATTAAATACTTTTTGGTCACGCATTTAGTTTGTCAATAAAATGGAATGATATGATCCTGAAACATCATGCAAACACCAGACAGAATCTGAATTTAATCTGATTCTCATCACATTCCAACAAAATGACCAAGTGCACCTGACACCACTTACTGCACCTTGATGGCTATGGACATGCACTTTTCGTGGGGTTTAGTCACTGACAATATAAACTCATTTAATTACTGCCTGTAATGCTCTGTTCACATAAAATCATTTATATCCTGGCCAATGATTTTATGAGTACAGTTACAGTCAATATATAATGGAAAATCCGCTTTATTTACAGCCAATAACTTAATACTGCAAATGACACATAAATATATATATATATATATATATTATATTACAAATGTGCTAATTCTAATATTACACACAGTATATATGTATATTACATTTTATTATTAAGTTATATTTTTACACAAACACACACATATATATATATATGTATATTTGTGTGTGTGCGAAACTATAATGTAATAAAAAATATGTAACCTAGCACACACAAAGAAAGTACTAAGGTATATATATAGGTGTGTAAAACTATAGTTTTGTTTAATAAGTAATCTACACACACAACTAAAGTTTTATAGTGTTTTATATATATATACATATACAGTATATACTAATTATTTGTGATGAAGGTAAACATATATAACATATAAAAGTTTAATCTTATATGTCAATAATTAGTACATATATATATACTTTAGTTGTGTGTAGATAACTTTTTACTTTTTATTAAGCTACAGTTTTACACACACACACACACACACACACACACACACATATATATACATTTGTATATATATATGTATATATATATATGTGTGTGTGTGTGTGTGTGTAAAATTGTAGCTCAATAAAAAAAGTTATCTACACACAACTAAAGTATTTATATACATAAAATAGTTCCTGGAGGATACAGTTTCCATTCTTACCCGGAATATATAAGGTACTGTTCTCTTGTCTGATGATTTGAGGGCAATAAAAGCGATGCTGTCATAGAGGGAAGTGTGGCTCAACACACAGGGACCAAAGATGGCATTTTCTGGGATGTCACAGGTAGTATATACACTGGTAAATATATCTGTCAAACACTGTTGTACTGCTTTCGCATCTCCATCCCAAATTGTCTTCTGCACGCCTGTGTCCTCCATGACCGACATACCTAGAAAGGACAGAAGTAGTGACAATAAGGAGTGTGTCCAACACGATGAGGATTGTGCAAGCAGTGTAAGGCAATGTTGGGGGAACTCTGATGGCACCGGGTAAAACTCAAATTTGTGGAAGTGTGGACCTTTAAAGTCTCATCTAAGGGAAATTCACTTTTTCACTGATCACCTATTTTTTAAAATCCTAAAAATAATGTTTTGTGAGCACATGCAGCATTCAGTGTGACTGAGGATCTCCATCAGACAACGGCTCCATTCTCTCTGGTCCTGCCAGTATTGCATTGCCAGTCATTTGGGTCCTGCCTGGAATCTAGCACAGTGTGACAGAAGAGCATGGAGAATGGATTTCAAGTGGACTGTCAATGTCACTGATTTTGTGTCAGCCAACCTTTAGCTTCTAGTCTACAAGAGGGAACGTATGTCTGCTCATTACCATAATCCAGCTCTCTCCCTCAGAGACTTTAATTAAAAGCAGCAAGCAGAGGTAATTATTTCCTACCTCGACACGCTTATTTGTGGGGAAGGCTAAGTCCCAGTTACCATGTCATACAAGGGGGTAGATAGAGCCTAATGTAGCCTAACATTAGATGCCATGGCTCTCAGCTAAATCAGCTCTCCTTCACTCTTACTGCCACCTAATAGACATCAGTAATACATGGGCTTCCATGCAATGACATATATATATATACATATATACATATATATAATTTGATTACCATTGGCTATTTTTCGCTGTAAATAAATGACTCACTTATTGACACACGAAGGTAAACTCATTATATTGATGATATAAAAAAATATTTTTGATTAGACTTTACTCTTTTGTATTGTCCTTTGCTGAAAAATAAAGATGTTAAATCTACTTTAAAATGCTCTATATAAAAGACAAAAGAGTTTTCTTAAGGTTTATCTATCTAGCTATTTATTAATCTATAAGTCTATTTATTCTATTATCTATCTATTTATATATCTCTATATATTCTATTATCTATTTATATATCTATATATTCTATTATCTATATCTATACATCTATATATTCTATTATCTATCTATTTATACTTTTATACATCTATATATTCTATTATCTATCTATTTATATATCTATACATCTATATATTCTATTATGTATCTATCTATTTATATATCTATACATCTATATATTCTATTATCTATCTATCTATTTATATATCTATACATCTATATATTCTATTATCTACTTATACTTTTATACATCTATATATTCTATTATCTATCTATTTATATATCTATACATCTATATATTCTATTATGTATCTATCTATTGATATATCTATACATCTATATATTCTATTATCTATCTATCTATTGATATATCTATACATCTATATATTCTATTATCTATTTTTACTTTTATACATCTATATATTCTATTATCTATCTATTTATATATCTATACATCTATATATTCTATTATGTATCTGTCTAGCTATCTATGTATTGTCTGTCAGTCTGTATGTTGTACATCTATAAACAAGTAGACATTGGAAATACTATAGTAAACATTCTTTATATGACTATTGAGCTGAGCTGTCTTAAGACACATATAACACTCTTCCTTTCTCTCGCAGTTCTTTCTGATGATACAGGGTACATATCCCCCTTGCTGTCCCTGAGAGGGACTGTTCTGCTTCTGAACCTTGGCTTGGGACTGTAGCACAGTGAGACCAACGGTGACACATTTGTATCCAGAAACAGCTCATTTGTCATTCTAGAATCCCAGAAATAACAATAGCAACACTTGTAGCAAATAAGAACAGTCCAAAGCTAAGCTATCTCTCCCTTCCCCAGGAATTGTACACTGACAGCAAAAGATGGGATCAATTAAACTGCTCATTCCTGGTATGGTGGAACTGATAGCCCAACCAGTGACCACTGCCACCAACAAATGCAGAGATATAGGACTTATTGGTCTTAAACCTTATTAAAGCCCCAATCATTGTATTTCCCTTCAGGGACATCATGTAGAGCTTTACCAGCTCATCACTCCTTGTCTTTGTATAAACAATCCTTCTGATAGTGTGCATTTTCCAGTTCTCAAACAAACATGCATTTTGACTTACCAAGAATACTCCTTGTATGTATGTATATCCCTTTAGATCGGAAAAACCACACACAAAAAAAAGCAAGTTGACCAGAAGGTCCCTTTTTCAGATGTCCTGTGTCTATTGTGTCCGCTGCATTTCCATTGAAAGACAGGGATGTTGGTGCTGAAGCTGTTGCCTTGACTGTTCTTGGAGATAGGTTGGTAGACAGATGAATGGGTGGGAAAGGAGGGGTGTGAGGAGTAGAAGACAATCAGGAAGAGAAACCAAAAAGAGGGAGAAGAGGGGGGAAAAAAAGAAGAAAAGAAGGAAGAGCAGGAGTTGTGCAGATGGACCCGATGCAGTGACTGACTGGCATACAGACACACACTTTTTGTTTGCTGCACATAATCTGCCCAATGACGCGTGACAGCCCACATCCCCTCCCTTTAACTCCTTCTTGACACAGACAGTCTTCTCTGTGCGGCTCCTGCCTTCAGCTATGTCTGAGGACCAAGGATTGAGAATTGAGGAGAATTGGCCCCTCGTGCACTCTAAAGTTATCCTTTTCAGCACTGCATGTCGTGGACCAACATCTCATTAGTGGATTCAAAGACCTCATTGTTATTTTTTTTTTGTGAGGAGGGGTTGATGTTATTAAAAAAATATTTATTTTTGCAAAAAAGGAGGGGGGGGGTCTGGTTGCTGGATAGAAAAAAAACAATGCCAGGTATTAAACTTAAGGTGGCATAATACAGAGACATACTTCTCCTTTTATTATACTTTATATATTTTCTAAACATTAGACTGAGCAATTGTGCTTGTGTAACATGTAAATAGTATACATGAATGTGCATATAATGTGTATATATATATATATATATAGTCATAAATAAAAAGTATGCATGTAATACATGTTTCATCCTATAACATTAAATTAGAATTAAAATATGATTTTTAATGACCGAGTTTTAGCTTTTTAATGGAAAGTTTTAACAGGAAACTGACAGGACAAAAATAGATAAAACCATATTTTTTTTTACAGTACAGTGTGGCTACTCTATTTAAATGCCTCACACATTACTGAAGGTATTTCACAGAAAATAATTCTTCTTCACCTTCCTACCATCACTTAATTATCTTCTCCATAGTCTTTCTCTTCTATTCCATGCATACATTTAACAAATTATTTTGTATTTGTGGTGAAAACCTTGACATAATATACCCATTTTGACCATTACATGCCCATAATATGCCCACTTTCTACAATGTTTGGAACCAGGTCTCCAGGAACATAAGGATGGCATCCCAACCCCTTGCCATGATGAATTCGGAATTATTTTCAGGTCACAATAAAGCCTGATTATTATTTTATTATCACTTTAGCTTGGCTTTCCTGAATTCTCATCAAGGTTCCTCATGTGTAATCTTATGTTAATGCATGATGTTCCAGGCTCCTCTCTCTAATGGAATGAGGCAATTAGGGCTGTGTGTGGACTTTTTATGACATTTTGAAGAATTGCTGGTATACCCACTTAACTATAGGTTATTGTCACCCTGAAGTATACAGTTCCAGTCCATCTCTCCACATTACTGCACACAGGATGCCAGGGATGTACTCATCATTTTCACTGATTGCTTGCTGAGCAGTGATTACAAATTAATTCAGACAAAAAGGAAATCTACTTAAAGGTCTACATGTGAGCCACTTAGACGCCATCCTCGGTGGTTGTGAGGTCAATCACCAAACCACATCCTCAATTACAATTTTTTTTATATATCTGTCACACACACACATGTACTGTACTACAAGTACAGTTTGTATGTGGGACACATCTATCTATCTATCTATCTATCTATCTATCTATCTATCTATCTATCTATCTATCTATCTATCTATCATCTCTTACCTATAGTTTCATATATATATTTGATATTATGGACCTAAACCATTTTCATGTAGATTCAGAGAATGCATGTGCTAGTCTTTAATTCACCATCCTGCTTCATAACATGGCATCCTTAAAATCAGTGATATTTATATATCTAAAACACTTGACATTCAAGCATAATAGAATTTGTGTAATTACTATGAGTAATTCAGCTGTCCTCAGAATTATAAGGTTGTTATGCATTCTTGTGGATTGCAAGCTTTGCAGTCTAATCACTAAACGTGGGGCTATTTCACTAGGGCATATATATTTCACAACTCATATAAAAATTGGAAAAAAAATACAAAAAGTTCTAAAACAATATGACCGAGATGGGAATAACCTTTCAGACTGGTGACTATAGAGTTTACTGTATGTTTTTTATTATTATTATTTTAATCTAGTCTCTATTAGTCACATGCTGCTGTTTAGTGAATAAACCACCGAGTTGGACAATCAGACTCCCCACACAAAGAAAACTGAAATCGATGCATATATCTTAATTTTAAAAGAAATACACATTTTCACTATTTTGTTTTCATACCCATGGATCAAAGGCACTTTATGAAGACGCAGGATGCTTGGTCATTGTGATGTGATGGAGAAAAGCAGCATCCTTCTTGGTGTTGCTGTCCTCATGTCCTGGAATTCGGAACTGGCAAATGGGCAGTTAATGAGCTGTAATTTAAACTTTCCCTGGCTTTCTGGTTCGGGTTAGTCTGCGGTATTGTCAGATCCCTGTCCTGAGCAGAGTTCTAGTTAATCCAATACATAAAGGGTCTCAGGAGGATGAGCAATCCAAAGCCATGGCTCCGAACTGATGTGTTGGGTACCAGATCCATGGGTTAAGTCCTCCCTAGAATGTATTTTTCTTTATAAAAAGAACCTGGAGCAGGAGCAAACACAACAAGAAATTAATCTTGTTTCTCTTCTTATGGCCCTTCCAACATAGTAAACTGAAAAAGTCCAAGGGATAAAAGAATTGAAATAGTTAATGTGTTTCATTAGAGGCACTCAGAATAAAAGAATCCCTAAGCAGCATCCAGTGACTACTGTATACTAAATGAATGTATGACTTATGTAAGGATAATATCCTTAAATGGCCCCCGTGGATTCATTCGTGTGGTTAAACGATGGTAAATGATAAGCTTTTTTAATGCATTAGAAATCATATAATATGAAGCTGTTGGATGCAGCAATTCAAGTTTCAGATCAACAAAAAAAAAGCAGGAATGGTCAGAGTTTTAAATATCCTGATTGGAATCAAAATAAATAAAAAATACACTATATGAATCACATCTGTTTTTTTTATAAATTATTTATTTTCTGGTTTGTTCAGGGGCAATGGAATCCTCTAGTTAGGACCACAATCAGTTTTGGTGTGTACAAGAAAATATCCAAAGTCTGATCAAAGTGTATAGCAAGAAGAGTGTGGGTATTAAATGAGAAGTGTTAGGTAATAACTTCATATGGCAGTAACACACACACATACTGTATATAAAAATATATGTCTACATATACACAACTCACATATACACGCACAAACACACACACATTATATATATATATAGTTGCTTGGGTTGTGGAGGAGGACAAAAAATTAGATAAAAAGCCTCCACGCAATAACCAATAAGGTTTATTATTGCAGAAGCCACTTGCACATTACAGCAAGAACTGCATATACATACACCAAACACACGTATATAGATAAACACACATACACACACAATAGTTGGAGATATACACATTATATTAAACACACACACACACATTATATATATATATATATAGTATATATATATATATAATATATATATATATATAATATATATATATATATATTATATATATATATTATATATATATATATATATAATATATATATATATATATATATATATATATATATAATATATATATATATAGTTGCTTGGGTTGTGGAGGAGGACAAAAAATGAGATAAAAAGCCTCCACGCAATAACCAATAAGGTTTAATATTGCAGAAGCCACTTGCACATTACAGCAAGAACTGCATATATACATACACCAAACACACGTATATAGATAAACACACATACACACACAATAGTTGGAGATATACACATTATATTAAATACACACACACACACACACACACTTCTATACATTATACATATGCATACACCAAACACACGTATAGAGATATATACACATTACATTACACACACACACCAATATATATATATATATATATAATCATGTATATATATATATATATATATATAAATAATCAAACACATATATCTAATCATACACATATATTTATATTTGCTTATGTATAGCTATACATATGTATACATACCGTACATGGCATTTTCATTGCAGTTCCACATACAGAGATAGTAGGAGAAGGCAGTATCTATCGTGCAGAATATTATTTTAATTTAGCATCATTAATTTAGAGCATTATCCCTTTTTAGTCTGTATAGTAAACAGGAGGAGGTCTAAATAAAACAATACGGAAAGCACACAGATAGGTTCTTTAGCCTTTTACATCATGTAAAATAAAAATATATATTTACAATCAATCATAGTCCATATTTTTAACTGGACCTTTATGCTGACATTCTGAAATTGTAACAGTGTGTTGTTATATATGTACTCATTATTTAACACTTTTTATACACTCTGATTTAGTCCACGATAATGATTTATCTATATATATATATTTATCTTTTATTACATATTATGTTTTTCCAGCTCAGCTCTTTAATCAGTTTCTCTGTGTTTACATCTGTCATCTAACAATCTGTATGTTTATTTACCTTCATCTATAGCTAACTCAGTTTGCAAGCATCTCTGCATGTATCAGTAAGGTAATGTGTGTAATGAATATGGTTTTCTAATGAAATATTAGTTTCCCAAGATGTAAAAGATTAAATGACAACTTTTCCATGTAAGAGAATTTTTTTATGACATGTAACACCAAAGGGTTTGAGAAGCCTGCTTCCTTGCTTTCCATAGTCAGTCATTGACAGATATAACCAGACGCACACAACACAGATATTAAATGATGCTGGATATCTGAATCATTTTTATATTAAAATTGTCCTACAAATATGGGGGGCTAACTATTTAACATAGAAAAGGATTCCCAGTTCTTTGCATGTAACTGCAGATACATGCTAAATGGAACCGATAGTGAAGGCAGAAAAAGTAGTAACAATAATAACAATAATAACAACAATAATAACAATAATAACAATAATAATAATAATAATATCATGAACCCTTCCGATGCACATTAGCCAAAGCTTCCTGTAATACCAAGAGCTTTCTTTCCTCATTATACTTTCATTCCTGGACACAACTACATGTAAAATAAGGTACATTGGCAAACTATCAGCTTCACTGATTAAACAGAGGAAGGAAACTGGATGAGGAACAGTAATTGCACAAACAGATTGAGCAATACAACCTGTCTGAAATGTACTATTCATCCAAAGCAAAAATATGAAAGACAGAAAGCTATAGGGATAGATAAAAAGATAGATAGATAGATAGATAGACTGTTGATAAAGAAAGAAACAAAGGAAGCAGATAGACCAATAGAAACACATATTCATACATATGTAAATAGATAGATATAAACAGACTCACTCATTGGCAGATAGATAGACAAACTGATAGAAAGCTAGATGAAAGATGAAATAATAATAATAACTAATAATATATCAGAAGCAGAAAATAATTGCAGGATATAGTAGAGCACCTATTGTATCAAGGACAAGCAATCCAGAGGCATTGCTATTGGCAATAATTTAAGGGAGTCACCTACATTTTGGTGCTCTCTCGTTCACCGCACTTCAGCGAGTTAAATTCTCTGACCCTGCAGTGAATTCAGCATTCACCGCAGGGTCCGTGAATTGCAGTGAATCAACCTGCCGAATGCATCCGAAAAACTGTCGCAAAAATTCTCAATTGAATCGGAAAATCGCCACAAAACCACCGAATGAATGGAAAACCATTCAAAAAACCGCTGAATCGATCCAAAAAACTGTAAAAAAAAAACAACGTATGCATCTGACGAATCGATCTGGATTAAGGCTAGGGTCAGACGAACGCATTTTTCGCGTCGTCCGTGAAAAAGTGCGTTCGAACGAATGGACGTATTTTTTCACGGAATACGCGATAGCGGTCATACGATGCGCATTTTCGGCCGTGATTTTGTAAGGACCATCAATAAAACACTTTTTGCGTCTGGACGTTATGTTGGCCAGACATTAGCAGCGCCTGGCGTCTCCTAATCACCCACACATGCCGCTAGCGGACGCAGCGCACTCTGTACATCAGTACTAGCGGTTTCACTTTCTTGAAAAAATGCATTTGTTTGCCGCTTGCGTTGCCCAGCTGAACTTTCGTGCGGCAGTACTTTGTATATTGCCCGTCATTGGACGTCATTTGCTGCTACTATGGCCGTGATAAAGTGCGGCTGCACGCGCGTTCGCACTGCGTTCGTCTGACCCCAGCCTAAGTTGAAGCCCCGCCAAACATACCGCCGACCAGCCACCGGAAAAAGTCGACAAGCCACCGAACAGGGGAAAGAAAAAAGACAACTCAACTTTTAAAATGCATTTTTTTAAAAAGAACGAGTGCATGAAAATGCCTGGAAATAATATATAAGGCTCTATGAATAACAATTGTTATTATTATTATTCTCTATTTATAAAGCGCCAGCATATTCCGCAGCGCTGTACAATAGGCACAGTATAGACAGGGTTACAATACATTGAACAACATTTGACAAACAGTACAGGAGGAGATGAGGGCCCTATTCCCGTAGGAACTCACAATCTGGGAGGGTTGGGGTTGGAAACAGGAGGAGAGGACTGTAAGGTGAGAGTGATTGATGATTGCGTCAGTGAGTTGGGTGGTAGGCTTCCCTAAATAGGAACGTTTTAAGGGAGCGTTTGAAGGAAGAGAAGTTAGGGGAAAGTCTGACAGTACGAGGGAGAGCGTTCCAGAGAGTGGGGGCTGCGCGTGAGAAATCCTGCAGTCTATCATGGGAAGAGGTGATGCGGGGAGAAGCTAGGCGCAGGTCACTGTTTGACCTTAGGGAGCGGGCTGGGGCGTATTTGGTGATTAGTGAGGACAGGTAGTGGGGAGCTGAGTTAGTGAGGGTTTTGTATGAATAGCCATTTTGTGCGTCAAGGTGCTGGACGTCATAAATGCGCTGCGTCTGACATCTCATGAGTCACACAGAACGCTACGCGGACGTGGCACACTCTGCGCGTCCGTCTTGCGGTTTTACGTTTTTGCCTAACTTGCGTCCGTTTGCCACGTGCATTGTGCGTGCGCAGTTCGGTTTGCATGTATCATGTGTGGGTCTCTATTGCTCATGATTCTATGCTACGACGGACATTAAACTATGCGGCAACACGGACATGATCACTGCATTCGTCTGACGCAGGCCTTAACCCTTTCGCTGCTGAAGCATTTCACACCTCTGTGCTGAGCACATTTATACCGGTTTCGCTCATCATGTTTAAACGTGTTTTGAAGCCTTATTTTATTATATGACCCAGACATATTATATATCGTTCTTTCCGGCAGACTCGGCAGATTCATAATATATCATTATTATATGTATACGTCATGTCCTGGCTGTATATTATAACAAAAAATGCAATAAAATTAGAGTTTTTAATAATTTACAACGTGCAAAGTGTTTTTTTCACATTTCAACATGCGAGCGTTTGCGGTTATATTTTCTATGGGTTGCGCTTGTTAAAAAAAAATTAGAAATGGGGACTTGTTACATTTTTTTTGGGGGAAAATCACGTTATTTTTAACAAACGCACCCATACAAAAGTCGCTAGTGCTGCATCATTGTTCACATTATAATTGAAATGGGAACAATATTACTGCATTAACAAAACAAAAAAAAGCTGTTTATTTATTTTTTTAAATATTCTTTTATTTACATTTTTTTTATTTTTTTGTAACTTACTACATGGCCATGTTCAGTATTGTTGGAAAGACCATGCTCTGGCTAATCCAACGATACCAAACATTAACCTCTAGCTGCCACAGTTCAGGAGATAGGGGGTTCATTGGAACCCCCTATCTCCACCATTGGTGGCAGCTAGGGGTTAACTCTAAATCTGACATCATCGCGCCATGCACGATGACACCAGTCGTTAGGGGGAGATTCCGGAAGCTTGGCCGACATCCAAGATGTCGGCCAGCTCCGGGGGAGGATCACAATCCGGCGCTTTTCAGCGCCGAATCGTGATCTGGCCCCCTTAGGGGTTAAAGCCAGGCACCGTTTGGAAGGGCAGGCTGTGCCCTTCCAAACGATGCCTGTCCTTAATCTCTGGCCCCCGGCGATCGGGAGGGAGAGAGGTTCGAGAGGACCTCCCCCCTCCCTTTCAGGCACCTCCTCCGCACACGCGGGGGGGGGGGGCGCCTGAAATAGATATCATCACGCCAGCGCAATGACATCTATTGGTCCCGCTGGGGTCCTGGAGTGCCGGCTAACATCCAAGATGTCAGTCCTCACCGGTGGAGATCAGTAATCGGCCGGAATACCGGCCGATTGCTGCCTCCTGTGTATGGACGCGCTCAGCGCGTCCATCGCACAGGGAAAGCACTTGGCAGAACGCTCTGAGCGCGTCCTCCGCAGCCAAATGGTTAAACTTGTACAATGAAACCACAGAAAACCAGGTCTTTTCACTGGCATTTTGGTACTGTTCAGTGTTCTCTGACTAGATTAACCTTTACTTCTCTATGGGGGATTTCACTGCTGCCAAAGGTCACCGTATTTTGCTGGCATTTTGACAATATTTGGCAAATTGCTAGCCTTTTGAATAGCCGAATTGTCACAAAATTGCACCGTACAGGGACATTCCCCGTTCGGTGCAATTTTGCAGCCAATTCAATGTTTTTTTGAATATCCCCTTAAATTGTGTCTTTAGAGTACTGTAGAGGTTGCTTACTTACCTCTGCTGTTAAATAATACTTTCAACTATTGTGAACATTCAATTTTGGTGAACATTCGTTATCCCCAGAAATATAATCCAGCACCTGCAGACATAGTTCCTGGAAAAGACACAGAACTAGGGTGAACAACAGTACCACCGTTGTCCTTCAATAAAATGCCTAAACTGCAGCTATTCTCAATTTACATTGCGCAACTGGTGTTTTCCACACTGCTGAATACAGTTGGGCAATTTTAAAGTGGCAATCTCATACAATCTATGGTAAAAACAACGGTAGAAAATAACACTAGATACCTTCGACTTATAAAACACGTGCTGCTGGTTTTATTTCTTTGTTTGAAGTAATTGTATATAAATAGGAAAAATTAAGTTAGGTTTTTATCTCCGGTTTCCATTTTGTGAGTTTTTTCCATGATGCAACATTTAGGCTAGGGTCAGACGAACGCATTTTCACGTTGTCTGTGAAAAAGTGCGTTCGAACGAATGGACGCATTTTTTCACGGAGTACGCGATAGCGGTCATACGATGCGCATTTGCATCCGTGATTTTGTACGGATCATCAATAAAACACTTTGTGCATCTGGACGTTATGTTGGCCGGACATTAGCAGTGTCTGACATCTCCAATTCACGCACACACGCCGCTAGCGGGCGCAGCGCACTCTGTACGTCAGTACTAGCAGTTTAACGTTCTCGAAAAAATGCGTTCATTTTCCACTTGCGTTGCGCAGCCGGACTTTTGTGCGACCGTACTTCGTATATTGGCCGTCATTGCCTGGCACTTGCTGCTAGTGCGGCCGTGATTAAGTGCGCCTGCACGCGCGTTCGCACTGCGCTCGTCTGACCCTAGCCTTAGCAAAATCTTATGGTGAGTTTTACTTTACAGCTGTAGTTTATCTTCTATAGTATTTAACAGTCAATGGGTTGGAGGGGGAATGTTTAGATAAGGCTGAAGGGGCTACTGTGTTGTGTATGCTACATGAAATAAGAGATGGCAGCTGAAAGAGATAATACATGGAGCTTAAAAGACTTCTAATCTACCACCTGGTGATGTCCTTTGGATACATCCCACACAATACAATGATGTGAATCGGTTCCCATGACTAAAGTTCATAGACTCCATTCTATGCTCAATGCCACATAGCGAGGAACAAGTGCTATAAAGATACTGGGGGGGGGGATTTACAACATAAAATATCATAAAATGGATGCACACAATGACAAATATAGAGTAAAACAATTTCTTATCTGAACATGCATGAGAAAACCAAAGTACATGTAAGATAAAGAAAATAAGAACATTTCATTTTTGGTGGTAGAGTCCCTTTAAAATGTATTATTTGTTTTATTCATGATTATGGTATCCTTCATCACAAGTTGAAAGACAGAAGGGGGGGGGGGTTATTTCAAATGTATAAAGTGTTAGGACTTGTTTGAAATGTTTTTATAGATTGCTTGTATCCCCTGTCCCCAATATAAGACATGAGAAGATTTTTTGTTGTAATCTTTTAATTAAAGTAAAGGTGTATCAGAGGATATATGGCGCAGCTCGGCGATCTCTGGTGGTGGCAAAATTGTCTCATAGAGAAGTAATGGTTAATCCATTCACAGAACGATTAACTGCACCAAAGTGTTGGCAAAATGCCCAGATATTCGGTGATTCAGTTCGACAGGTTTAAACAGGTGAATCCCAAAGGATTCAATGTTAAAAAAATAATATAATTTTTATTTATATACTTTTAAAAAGTTTATTCTTTTACAGGGTTATTCAGAGACAGGTGAAAACCAGGGGAATGGCAGGAGAAGAGAACAATCTAGACCAAATAGCCGATTTGGAAAGTGAGATAAATGGGAGAATATTTCTGGTTTGGCTATTTTAACCTAGACTTTTCACTTCTCCAGTCATTCTCCTGGTTTTCACCTCTCTCTGAATAATCCTGAAAGTCTTTTTATTTATTTATATTTTTTTGAATACCTATTTGTATTTGTTGTAAGTCTTGACAATTTTTGCTTCTCATTTTTTTTTAAATGGCTTTTTTTTTTAAAATTCTGTAACATACCTTTTTATTTTTTATTGGACCTCTTTTATCATTTAGACACATTTTTTCCCCAAAATTCTGTTTATTGGATAAATAACAACATACAAAAGAATGAACAAGGCAGGGTAAATCCAAATGAGCAACAGTATCATGCTGGTACAGTAGAAAAAGGCATCAAATGGAAGCAAAGGACAATACACAGAGACTAAAGGCATGTATGGAAACAGTTACAGTAACAGAAATAAGATGGATAAAATACAGCCTATAATGACAAAAACAGTCTCATAACTCAACATCTCTTATGTTGCAGCTCAATATAAAGGGGATAATGCAAAAACCAGCATAACACTTGAGAACTAAGGAACGGACCATGAAAGGGGACATTATCAGTAGGGGTCAGGGTAGGGCATTGGGACCAGTGTGTGATCCGACGGGCCAGAAGAAGGTGTCAGGTACGTTGAGGGGCAGGGGCATGCTGGGAGGAAAGCCATGGTTCCCAGATTTGGTGGCACTTAGAGACCAAATCAAGTATTCCATCTTATAGACAAACCAATCTTTGGAAATAATCACCTGTAAGACAGGCAAAGAAGTTTTCCAAAAGTAGGCTATGCATATCCTAGTAGCTGTGCAGACCCTGTGGACATGACAAATAGAATGGCGGGGGAGGCCGTATCGTCTGGAGGGGCTATTAAGGAGTACCAGTACAGGGTCAGGGGAAACATGGACTTCAAGCACATGTGTTAGAAGATTTAACACGTCATCCCATAGCTCACGCGACTTAGTGCAGTCCCTCCACATTTAATAATTGGTTTTCAATACACACCCATGCAGGATATAGGCCTGAGGACCCAGGGAAGATTCTGCAGAGCCGTACTGGGTCTAAATACCAACGGGCCAGGGTCTTATAACAGTTTTCACGGATGAGTATGCAAGAAGTCACTTTCAAAGAGACTTCTCAAATGGAGGTCCACTCTTCTGGGGGAATAAGGTGGCCCACATCCCTCTCCCACAGGCACTGATAAGGGCAGGGGACAGTGCAGGAGGGGTGACCCAATAGGACATAAATGTATGATATGGCACCCCTGGTGGAGGAGCCCCTATGGACTAGACATTCAAATAGCGTTAGAGCCCGTGAAGGAGGTGGATTAATAAAAGAGGAGACAAAATGTTTCAATTGCATAAAACAGAAACCTACCTGCGGGGGAATAATATGAGTATCAATGCAGTATCCCCACATAGGAAAACAATTATTAATGAGGACTGAACCAACTGTAGAAAAGCCTTGATCCCTCCACCAGTGGAATGCCACTTGATTGCCTCCGACACCTGGTAGAAACATCGGGTTATCAAATAGTGGGGTTAGCGGAGATGCACTGTGAGGCCGGCCTACATCTTATGGGTATCCCATATATCTAGTGTGTGGGCTGTAGTAAGAAGCAGAGGGGTCTGAGTCACAGAGGAGATAGTGCACCACATGAGATGAGGAAGCTGGTTCGGACTGGCAATGGACTGTTCGATGTCTACACAACAGGTCGTCCCTGGCGTTGCCCGCCATTGCAATAGTTGAGTGCGTTGGGCCGCAATATAATAACATAAAGGTCAGGAAGTGCCAGTCCCCAACCCGCATTAGGACGAAGAAACTCCGCTCAGGATATCCTAGGACGCTTGTCCAACCATACAAAGCTGAAAAACACTGATTGGATATTGTGTACCACACCTGAGGATATCGTGACTAGTAAAGTACGAAAGAGATACATCAATCCGCGTATATATGACCCATCCAAGAGATTGGGTACGAGGACCAGGAGCGCAACATACTTTTTAATTGGGTAATGAGGGTAGGATAGTTGGCTTGGTAAGGGTGGGCCGTAATTGATACTCCCAGGTAGTTAAGTTGGCCAGATCCCCAGTGAAATGTAAAGGCATTGCACAGATATATCAATTCCTCATTGAGGAGCGAGACATTCAGCTCTACTGATTTGGAAATATTAATTTTGTAACCTGAGAGGAGGGCAAAAGAACGCAAGCTGTCATACGGGTTACATACAGGGTTATTCATAAAGAATCAAAAAGTCACCGTACGATCGGTGACTTTTCGTTCCATGCAGTTCGGGGCGATTCAGCAATCCTATTTCGCCGACCCTGCGGTGTATTCAGCAAGAACCGCAGGGCCCCCGTAGTGCAGGGAAAACCCGCCGCAAAGCTGCCGAACACTCACTGCTCACTGAAACCCGCAGAGAACAGCTGGATTAACCCTGCCAAACATGCCGGAGAAACCCGACTAGCCGCCGATCACAGCGCACAGCAGCCGCTGGAAAAACCTGACATGCAGACGAATGAGGTGTAAAAAAAAACCATTACGCTTGAAAGTTTGAAATTTGAAACGCTGTTTGCAAAAAAACTACTGAACGAAAATGCTTGGTATTTACATATAAGATCCAATGAATGATAATAAAAAGGGCAGTTACAGTAGAAAGAAAAGACAATTAACCCTTTCGCTGCGGAGGACACGCTCAGCGCGTCCACCCGCAGGTAACGTTCCTTGCAGTGGACGCGCTGAGCGCGTCCTCCCTTTGGGGCCAGCGTTCGGCCGGGTTCTGGCCGATCGCTGGCCCCCCCAGTGCGGGCTGACATCCTCGATGTCAGCCCAGCACCCGGAACCGCCGCCGGCCTAATTAGGTGTCATCGCGGCGGCGCGATGACACCTAATTCAGGCGCCCCCCCACATGTGCGGAGGAGGTGCCTGAAAGGGAGGGGGGAGGTCCTTCGGACCTCTCTCCCTCCCGATCGCCGGCGTTGCGGGGGTTAATACAGGCACCGTTTGGAAGGGCACAGCCTGCCCTTCCTAACGGTACCTGGAATTAACCCCATGGGGGCTGGATCACGAATCGGCACCGAAAAGCGCCGGTTCGTGATCCTTTCCCGGAACTGGCCAACATCTTGGATGTCGGCCAAGCTTCTGGGAATGCCCCCTGAGGCCTGGCGTCATCGTGCGTAGTCCTGGAGTTAACCCCTAACTGCCACCAATGGTGGAGATAGGGGGTTCCAATGAGCCCCCTATCTCCCGATCCGTGGCAGTTAGGGTTTAATGTTTGATATTGTTGCATCGGTCAGAGCATGACCGTTCCAACAATACCAAACTTGACTATGAAAAAAGTTTTTTAAAAAAATTAAAAATAAAACTAAAAATAAAAAAATATTTTAAAACAAAATTATAAAAAAAAATAAACAAGTTTTTTTTTCTTTTTTTTGGTTCGTTAATGCAGCAATATTGTTCCCATTTCAATTATAATGTGAACAATGATTCTGCACTAACGATTTTTGTATGCGGTGCGTTTGTTAAAAATCGCGTACTTTTCCCCAAAAAAAAATGTAACGAGACCCATCTCTAATTTTTTTTAACAAGCGCACCCATACAAAATATAACCGCAATTGCTCGTATGTTAAAATGTGAAAAAAAACCACTTTACACGTTGTAAATTATTGAAAATTCATATTTTATTGCATTTTTTGTTATAATATACAGACAGGTCATAATGTATACATATAATAATGACATATTATGAATCTGCCGAGTCTGACGGAAAGAACGATATATAATATGTCTGGGTCATATACTAAAATAAGCCTTCAAAACATGTTTAAACATGATGAGCAAAATCGGTAAAAATGACCTCAGCACAGAGGGGGGAAATGCCTCAGCAGCGAAAGGGTTAAAAAAAACCCGGGAAAAATGTTTTGCCAAAAAAATACCCAAAAATGCCTAACAGATCCTAAAAAATCTATAACTAAAGAGACTTTTTACTGCAGAATATAATATTAAATGGTTTATTAGATATTGAATTAAAATGGGAATAATTTTAACATTGAAGCCTATGGGAATCGTCTGAATAAACCTGTCGAATGAAACTACCGAACAGCAGGGCATTTCGGCAACTCTTCCCTGCTGTTTGGTGTTCTCTGAATAGACAAAGCAATCCTTCTCTATGGGGTTTTCACTGCCCTCAACAGGCAGAGAATTCCACAGCTTTATTGTTCTCACCGTAAAATAACCCTTCCTATGCTTTAGGCTGAATTTCCTTTCGTCCAGTCTAAATGGGTGACCTTGTGTCTCATGTTTAGTCCTGTTAACCCCTTAGTGACCGGGCGGTTTTACACGAATCCGTCCGTTCGTGACCGCTGCTGTTTTTACGTTTCTGCGCTCTTAGTGTTTACGTCAAATTTTCCTCTTACTCGTTTATGTAACCCACACATATTTTACACTGTTTTTCTCGTCACTAAATGGACTTTATAAAGATACCATTTTTTTCATCATTTCATATAATTTACTATAAAAAATATTGTGAAATATGACACAAAAATTGAAAAAACACCACTTTTTCGAACTTTGACCCCCAAAATTTCTTATGTATCAACAACCGTCAAAAAAATTAATTCTTTAGTAGTTTCTAAATTTAGTACTGAGTTTAGCAATACCCAATGTTTACATATTCCTCGCTTTTTTCCTTATTTTATGCAACAATAAGTGCAAGTAGCACTTTGCCATTTCCAAAGAGTTTATTTTCAAAACTAGTGATAGTGACATTGTAACACTGATATCTGTCACTAATTCCTGAATAACCCTCCACATATACATATTTTTTTAAAGTACACAAATCAAGGTATTAAACTTGGGGTATTTTGACTCTTTCCATGCAAACCATTTTACCACAAATCTATGCCAAATTTTGAGAAAAAAAAAAAATTTGGTGATTTTTTTTTTTGAACGCAATTTAAGAATACATGTACTGTGAACTTTAAGGTTTACTGCCAAAAAGCACCCCAAAATATGTTCAGCAACATCTTCTGAGTAAATTGATACCACCCAAGTATAGGTATGTTGGGTCATTTGGGGGCTAATAGGCCTTATTTGGGGGGTGCGCATTTCAGTTTTCCAACTTGGAATTTTCACATTTCGTCATCATGCACCCATGTCCTATTTGGGACATTTTTGAAGCCGGCCAAAGTAATTTACCCCCATCAAACCATATATTTTTAGAAAGGGCACACCCTGGGGTGCTTCAAAGAGTTGTATTTTAACACTTTCCATGCACTAGCTCTATGTCAAACTTTCAGGTAGTCACTTTTTGTGTTATTTTTTCACACACATTGTACTTTAGGCATGAATTGTCAAATCCAGTTATGGGTTACTGCCAAAAAAAACACCCCAAAATATGTTCAGCAACATCTTCTGAGTAAATTGATACCACCCATGTATAGGTATGTCGGGTCATTTGGGGGCTAATAGGCCTTATTTGGGGGGTGCGCATTTCAGTTTTCCAACTTGGAATTTTCACATTTCGTCATCATGCACCCATGTCCTATTTGGGACATTTTTGAAGCCGGCCAAAGTAATTTACCCCCATCAAACCATATATTTTTAGAAAGGGCACACCCTAGGGTGCTTCAAAGAGTTGTATTTTAACACTTTCCATGCACTAGCTCTATGTCAAACTTTCAGGTAGTCACTTTTTGTGTTATTTTTTCACACACATTGTACTTTAGGCATGAATTGTCAAATCCAGTTATGGGTTACTGCCAAAAAACACCCCAAAATATGTTCAGCAACATCTTCTGAGTAAATTGATACCACCCATGTATAGGTATGTCGGGTCATTTGGGGGCTAATAGGCCTTATTTGGGGGGTGCGCATTTCAGTTTTCCAACTTGGAATTTTCACATTTCGTCATCATGCACCCATGTCCTATTTGGGACATTTTTGAAGCCGGCCAAAGTAATTTACCCCCATCAAACCATATATTTTTAGAAAGGGCACACCCTAGGGTGCTTCAAAGAGTTGTATTTTAACACTTTCCATGCACTAGCTCTATGTCAAACTTTCAGGTAGTCACTTTTTGTGTTATTTTTTCACACACATTGTACTTTAGGCATGAATTGTCAAATCCAGTTATGGGTTACTGCCAAAAAACACCCCAAAATATGTTCAGCAACATCTTCTGAGTAAATTGATACCACCCATATATAGATTTGTTCTGTTGTTTTTGGGGTGCTACGCCAATCTTTGACATGTGCTTGTCAATTTTCTAATTTGACATACAGTATCTTCTTTGCTTATCTTCTTTTTAGGGGCCTTTTTACATACCCCAGTTTTATGAACGTGCATATATTTGGTAAGCTAACACCCCAAAGTATTGTAAATGGAGTGTTTTTATGCTATGGATGCATCCGTTTGCTCCAAACAAATTGGATACAGTTTGGTGGTCATTTTTCATTTTCACACCCACATCAGTTTTGGACTGTGATTTAGGAGACACTGTTGTTTGTTACTGCATGAAAACTCTCCAGGTTGTTTTCTGCACGATCTCCTGAGTACACCCATGCCCCCCATGCATAGGTTTGCCAGGATTTTGGGAAGGTTCAAATACAATTTTTATGACTTTGTCATTGGAGTTGAAATTGAGATTATTTCTTCAACTAGGCTATCTTTGGTTTTGGGTCTACCGCATACCCCGGTTTGAATTATTGCCAGAAAATTGTTTATATTTGTTATGTTGGCACCCTAAGGTATTGCATATGGAGTGCTTTGATGCCATGGATGCAACGGTTTTAGCCCAAAACATTTGAGAAGGTGTGTGGTGTAATTTTTCAATTTTCAGATTTTTACGCCCACAGTAGTTTTGGACTGTGATTTAGGAGACACTGTTGTTTGTTACTGCATGAAAACTCTCCAG